>JAPWDM010000015.1:12954073-12956573 GCA_035578155.1 Brachynemurus nebulosus
TTGAAGAGAGAGTTCAAGAGTACGTAAAACCGTTCAGGGGTAAACCTGAAAAACCCGAAAGGTCGAAAGATGAGATTCATTTACTTTTTATCGTATATTAACCAACTTGTATTTGTTAGTGACAAAATTTATTATTATTATATATTATAATTTTTTATGGTATATTTATAATTTATAAAATTATTGCACTACTATATGTTGTGTATAATAACGAGGTATGCACTTCTCATCTTGTAGGACGTCGCGACCCGTTAAATATTGATTTATGAAATATTTTTGTGCATTGTATATTATATTATAAATTTTTATTTATTTGTGTAATATATGCCTATATTATCTAATTAATTGTTTGACGGTATAAATATTCATAATATAAGATTAAGTGTAAAAATTTTTTTTTTTACACGTTCATTACCTAAAACGAGTATATATGGGTTTTATTAGGTTTTTTATATTTCTTAATAAAACAAATGATTTTATTTGGTTTTTATACCAATAAATCATACCATATTACTGTCAGTTTTTAGGTATTAATTTGAACAATAATCTTTTTGTCAGCGACGCTATAGCTTTGGGTACTTTCAGGACCCGTCTTGAAACACGGACCAAGGAGTCTAGCATGTGCGCAAGTCATTGGGAATAAAATATTTTTTCATCGAAATATTAATAAATTTTATGAAACCCAAAGGCGAAATGAAAGTAAAATAATTTTTTTAAAAAAAAATTTTTTTTTTTATTATAAATTTGAGGGAGGATATATTTTTATTATGTATTAAATATCGCACTCCCAGGGCATCTTATATTATTCTTATAATTTTTTTATAATTTTTATTATGAATAAAGGTGCACCTAGAGCGTACACGCTGGGACCCGAAAGATGGTGAACTATGCCTGGTCAGGACGAAGTCAGGGGAAACCCTGATGGAGGTCCGTAGCGATTCTGACGTGCAAATCGATCGTCGGAACTGGGTATAGGGGCGAAAGACTAATCGAACCATATAGTAGCTGGTTCCCTCCGAAGTTTCCCTCAGGATAGCTGGCGTTCATCATTCAACGAGTCTCATCCGGTAAAGCGAATGATTAGAGGCCTTGGGGCCGAAACGACCTCAACCTATTCTCAAACTTTAAATGGGTGAGATCTCTAGCTTGCTTAAAATCATATATTGATTTTATTTTTAATTTTATATATATGTGAAGCTATGAGAATAATATTTTTAATTAAGATAATATTTATGGATCAGAATGCCAAGTGGGCCACTTTTGGTAAGCAGAACTGGCGCTGTGGGATGAACCAAACATAGAGTTAAAGCGCCAAAATCGACGCTTATGGGATACCATGAAAGGCGTTGGTTGCTTAAGACAGCAGGACGGTGGCCATGGAAGTCGGAATCCGCTAAGGAGTGTGTAACAACTCACCTGCCGAAGCAACTAGCCTTGAAAATGGATGGCGCTGAAGCGTCGTGCTTATACTCTATCGTCAATTGTTATTATAGATATTTATTATTTTTATAAAAATTTTTAAATATCATGAAAACTTGACGAGTAGGAGGGTCGCGATGGTGTGCGCGGAAGGATTGGCCGTGAGGCTGTCTGGAGCCGCCATCGGTGCAGATCTTGGTGGTAGTAGCAAATACTCCAGCGAGGTCCTGGAGGACTGACGTGGAGAAGGGTTTCGTGTGAACAGCCGTTGCACACGAGTCAGTCGATCCTAAGCCCTAGGTGAAAACCGATGTTAATGTTGATGTGTTTTAATAAATTATATAATTATTTTTATAAATAATTATTATTTAAAATAATAAAATTTTATAAAATAAATAAATAAATAATAAATAATTACATCCATTGGGCGAAAGGGAAACCGGTTCCTATTCCGATACCCGGCAGGGGAACCGTATATAAGTCGGGCCCTCATTCACATTATATATGTGTATATGAGTGTTCGTCGGGGTAACCCAAAGAGGCCTGGAGACGCCGTCGGAAGATCCAGGAAGAGTTTTCTTTTCTGCATGAGCGTTCGAGTTCCCTGGAATCCTCTAGCAGGGCGATAGGGTTTGGAACGCGAAGAGCACCGCAGTTGCGGCGGTGTCTGGATCATTCCCTCGGACCTTGAAAATCCAGGTGAGGGCCACGTGGAGGTGTCGCGCCGGTTCGTACCCATATCCGCAGCAGGTCTCCAAGGTGAAGAGCCTCTAGTCGATAGAATAATGTAGGTAAGGGAAGTCGGCAAATTAGATCCGTAACTTCGGGATAAGGATTGGCTCTGAGGACCGGGGCGTGTCGGGCTTGATTGGGATGTAGGTTATGGCTAACGTGCCGGGCCTGGGTGAGGTGATACCATATTACCTACTAAATGTTATACATATGTTTTGTAAATTTTATTTATTAAAATAATAAATAATTATAATGTGTGTATTTATGTATTATATAGAACAATTATTGGAAAAATCGATTTTATTTGTAATTATATTTAATTATTGTATGGTACAGTACTGATATATAA
>JAPWDM010000015.1:12961573-13001573 GCA_035578155.1 Brachynemurus nebulosus
GTAGGGGCCGCAGTCGGGCAGCAGCACATTCGCCGGCGATTCGTCGTCGTGTTACAGCTGTCTTGAACGTGAGTTTACGGTCGAGGTACAGACCGAGGTATTTGATGACTGGTGATGTGGTGATTCGGGAGTCGCCGCATCGAAGCTGGGAACGTGGAAGCAGCCTGGAGTGTGTGAAGATGGTCGACTCCGTCTTGCTGGAGTTGACTTTGATGCGGTTCTCCTGGAAGTAGTCCTGGAGGGTGGTGAGCGCCTTTTCAATCCGCCTATCAGCAGTCGACTGGTTCGCTCTCGTTGATGAGGTGAAGACGGCAGTATCATCAGCGTACAGGGCGATCTGATCCTTGGGTGGCATCTTGGGGATGTCGCTGATGTATAAGCTGAACAAGACTGGCCCAAGGATCGAACCTTGGGGCACGCCTGCTGGTATCTGGAGGACGCTGGACTTGGCGTCGCCGCTTTCGACATAAAAGCTCCGGTTGGTGAGATAGTTCTGGATGATCTTGGTGACATATATTGGTACATCATGGGACTGCAGCTTGGTGATGAGGTTGGCGTGCCATACATTGTCGAAAGCTTTCTCGATATCCAGAGATACCAACGTCGTGTTCAGCTTCTTGCGTAATCCGCGGGTGATGTGGTCGGTAATCCTACCGAGCTGGTGCGTCGTTGAGTGACCGGATCTGAAACCAAATTGATCATTTGGGATCAATTCATGTTCTTCTAGGTGTGATAGAAGGCGGGTATGGATGACTTTTTCAAGGAGTTTGCTCATCGAGGGAAGCAGGCTGATAGGTCGGTAGCTGGTGGGGAGGTTGGGTGGTTTTCCCGGTTTGGGAAGGGGAACAACTTTTGCCACTTTCCACTGTTGCGGAAAATAGCTGAGTTGTAAGCAACTGTTGAAGATGTGTTTCATCTGAAGAAGAGCTTTCTTCGGCAGCTTTTTCAGGTGCCGGTTGGAGATGGTGTCGGCGCCGGGGGTCTTACGATTTCTTGCTTTCCTAATGTGTTTACTGACCTCGCCCACAGTTGTGGGTTTGATAGTAGTCGGCAGGACAGACGCATTTGCGACTTCGGCTGCTGCTCGTGCAATACCCTCGCTTTCACGTGGATGTGGCAGCTGCTCTCCGATGCGCCTCCTAGAATGAATCCGCGGTAATTTGGATTTTCTCCGAAGAATCTGTAACTAACAAATTGTCTTTGTTTAGTGCCGGTATTGTCGCGTCGCTTGGTTTGAACGAGCGAATTAGCTGCCAAAAGTCCTGGTTGGAGTCAATCCACTGTTCAACGTAGTCGTTAAATAGTCGTCCGCGTTCGTCGCGTATTTTGTCACGTATCTGTCTGGTTAGGTCCGTCTGTAAGTCCTTGTAATGTATCTGTCTTGTCCGCTGGTACAGTCGTCTTTGTCTGTTCCGTTCCCGGATTAGTTCAACGATTTCGGGACTCGGGTTATAGGTGTAGGCGCTGGGGACACGTTTGGTCGGGATACAATTCTTACTGGCTTCGCTAATTTCATGCTGCAGCTCCTCCAGAGCAGTGTCGACATCATGAATGGTTTCAATATCCTTTCGAACATTAATACCTACATTAATAGTGTATACCTCCACTACAAATAAAATAAAATTTGATAAGTAAATATCGATTAATATTAATATTTATAACATACAAAAAAATTTTTCAATATACCTTATTATATTTTCCATAGTTAATTTTGTGAAATTAAATAAATTCTTTCCTTTAAGATTTCATATAAATGTTTATTCTTTATGCAATGTTCATAACATGTATGTATTAGACTAAAAGAAAAATACATTGTCAATCTTTTTTTCTTTTTACAAAACACCTAACACAATTGTAACTTACTTATTTTTAATTGTTAAATAGGTCACTGAAGAAGGGACATATGTTCCGAAATGTACATTTGACTAATGAAAAAATAAATTGTTTTTCTGGAATTCAACTCTAATTATTGGGGTCCTGAATATCCGGTTCCTAAATCATTGGGTAATTGGTTAAAACGAAATCATTAAACTCTTGAAATCCCAATTAAAACTACGTTGATTAATACCTTCGTTTATCATAGTCCTGAATTTGCTCCAGTCCGCATTAGCAAAATCCTGCACTGTTACGGGTTTAGGTTTTTTCACACGAAAGCAGAAGTCTGTAATGACAGGAACGTGGTCGGATTCAGGTCCTTGGATGGTGTAGGTATGACTGGAACGGGTATTCATGTTTTTGGTGATGGTGTTGCACAGGAGTCCTTCTGCTCGCGGGTAGTGTGTGGGACCGTCCGGGAACAGTAGTTCGGTTCTAGTCTCTTCGAGAAGTCGCATTAAAATCCTCCCGTTGATGTTGATGTCAGTCGTTGCCTTATTTCACGCTGGGTGGAACTCGTCGAAGTCGGCAGTCAGTAGTGTATGAGGACTGCGGTCAAGGAGCTTCTCGAAGTCGTCCGCATCAATTTGGCCGGGTGTGTAGGTGGCGGTAACGGTGAATGGTGGCGTCGCCTCGATCAGCACACTGACATGTTCGGTCTGGATTTCGAGATCGGGCATTGCACTATGCTTGATACCCTTATGGATGAGCAGGACTACCCCACCTCCTTGGCAGATTTTTCTGTCTCTACGATGAATTTTGTAGCCTGGAACAGAAGAAGTTTTATTAGGTTTGAGCCAGGTCTCTGTGATGGCAGCAGCATCAACGTTGTGGGTGTGCAGCAGACCGAAAAGTTCTTTCTTCGTCAAAAGACCACCGCCGATGTTCAGGTTGAATAGGCGGAACCGCTTAGTTAAAGCGGCTGGCCCACTCGTAGATAGCAATGGCACGTTGGAAGCCATCGGAGCAACTACGAAGTTTGCTGTTCAATTCACGAACAGACTGGATCATGGTTTTGATATCACATAACTGATTCAGTTGATTCAGCTCTGTGACGAGTGTGAAAAGATCATCCGATGATGATTCAGAACTGGATGTGGATGGGATTGGAGCTTATCTTGGTTCAGGAACGGAGGTAGGAATTTCTGGAGCTGGTGCAGGTGGTGGGATAGGAGCAGTTGCTGATGGTCCGCCGTTGTGGGAGTGTGGGAAGTGGGGTGCGTTCTCCAGAACTGGGACCGGTGCTGGAACAACTGGAGCAGGAGCTGTTGTTGCGATCTTGAACCATGGGTTGAAAGTGAGAGCCGGGGCCGGAACGAATGCAGGTCGCTTTGGGGGCGTGCGCCTGGACTGCACTCTTCGCTGGTATTCCAGAAGGGCTGGACACTGCCGGTAATTTGCCGGATGTGACTCTCGGCAGTTGGCGCAGGTGGCTGGAGTATCCCTGATCTTCGTACAGGTCTCCGTGGCGTGCGTGTCACTGCATTTCACGCACCGATGTTGGCTACCACAGTTTCGGGATGCGTGTCCGTGCTTCTGGCCCCTGAAACATTGTGTAGTGCCGCCGGTCTTCTTATAGCGTTCCCAGTATGTCCGGGTTCCCAAGACATACGGGATCTTCTTGATTTGGGACAGTGAAGTCCCATTGGCGAAGTTAACCTTATAACTTCCCATTGTACGCCCTTTCATTTCAAAGACAGCTATTACGCTGAACTTTTCGCCTAACCCCTGCTTTATGTCCTCGGCGCTGTCCGTCGGCATACCACGGAGTACCATCTCCGTCGGTTTCTCTTCGGGTAGGGTATAGGTGTGATGATCCACCTTGCCCTCTAAAACCCGTAATAGATTGATCCGATCGGCTGGGTCCTCCACAAAGATGCGGCACTCGGACCGCGAATATTTAAAGGTGCATGGCCTTGTGCAGGCCATCTTGCACAATTCAACGAGCTGCGCGTGCGATTTGGGTCGTTCATGCAGAACGATTGGTGGAAGCCGACGTCGGGTGTGGCGGCACTGGTACTGGCGGCGGGTGTGGTGGGTGCTGCGGCAACGGGTCCGGAAGGTGGTTTTGGCACCGGCTTCTGGATATCAGCAGTCGGGGCGGCGGCGGTGGCAGGTAGCTGGAACACCAGAGCTGCAAATTTATTTGCATGCTCCAATGGGGCGGGGACAGGAGACGACGGCGGTCTTTTGGATGTCCTCTTTGGGATTTCAAATCCCGAATGGCATGGATCCGTTTCCATCCTGTCCGCAGCGCAGGATGGCTCTTCTTTCTTCTGTTCGGCTGTCGCCAGCCGAACGGTCTTCTTGTTTATTCTCACTTCCGTAATCCACAACTTGTTCCCGTCAATAATCTGTCTCTTGTAGACAGTATTACTATTCTTCAATTTCTGGATACCTGAAATAGAAATTTTGAAAAAAATATTAGTAATTTTAAAATTAAACAAAATATGATAGTGTGCAACAAACGTACATATAAATGCACCAATAGCAATACAGTCAAATACTTAGTAATACTTATGTATATAAAAACTCCAATAGTATTTCATATAAGCGAGACGATCTTTACTCAATCGAATCTAATCTTTGAATTGATAAAAATTACATTCGATACATGGCTTATATACTAATTTTATCTATCTATACTTATGAAGGGGGCGTGGTATGTGATGTGGAAGTGGAAGGGGTGGGAGTAGTAGGAGAAAGTCAAGAAAAACAAGATTACATTACTTGTGACAAGAGGCAAACAAACACGTGACAAAAGATTGAACTTCAAATTGATAAAAAGACAATAATATAGTGAATACAGTTTTAAACAGAAAAATTTAAATAAGTTATTGAAAATAAAATTGAATTGTAAATATCGGTGTAATCGTTTAAAAGGTGATCGAAGCTATGCTTATTTATTCCGATCACTTGTAAAAAATTTCTATCATTCTAACTTATGGGTATAAAAGAAGAAGAAGAAGAAGAAATTTTGTTATAAGAGACTCGTAAGTATATACAAACACATATGTAAAAATATCTATACATGTTTAAGTATAGGAAAGTACATATGTATTGTCCGTGTAACTGATTATAAAAAGTTGAAGTAATAAAGGATAAAAAACCAACATTCACAATGACAATTCAATTTACTTATCTCACTCACACAAAAATCTGCCAACGTAAGTCGGATTTACATAGCTAAAAGAAGTATAACATAAAATAGTATTTTTGTCTCTCCATGGAGATATAGAGTCATCCTCGCCTGATGGCAGTTTATAAAAACCAACACTCGTTATACCAATGTCTACCCTGCAGTTAAATATCTACAAATTCTATTCACTTCCTTAAGTTACTACCACTGAAAATATTCTATATGAATCTGGTAAAGTTACAATAAATAAATAAATTCTGCTACATATGCATATATTTTACCAATAAAATTGTACAAAATCACAAATGATTAATTTTAAAAATTAATCTTTTAATTATTTTAGTCATTTATTATTTATTTTTTATTTTTATTTAAAGGATCGAGATTTTTAAAATCTAAATTACTGATTCTTGTAATATTTCATAGAACTAATATTAAAATAAATTTAAATTAACATTTAATTAAATATTATGTAAATCTTGGTGAACATAATTTTTTTTCTAATATTCTATTGGTGTATGTTAGTAAAAATAATTAAATCTTTTATTAACCAAATCAGAATTTTAACGAAGTTACAAACTTTTATAATGTGTATTTCGTTGATTTCATTTTACAAATATGAATAAATTTCATTTTAGGATAAATTTAAATTTACACTGAATTGAATATTATAAAAATCATGGCGAATTTACTTAATTTTTTTTTCATGATTTTTCAAAGCTCGTCGTCTTCTTCTTCCTCATCTTCAGTAATTCCTTCCGAATCAGAAGAATCTTGTAAATTAATGACGAAATTGTCATACAATTCTTCCATCAGACAATCTTTTTTCCAAAAATCTTCTTCTATATTTTCCACATGCCTAAAATAGCTTGTCCAGTCATCTCCTGTGACTGCTCTTATACACTGATCTACCAATGTTTGTAGCTCTGTTAAATTATAATTCCCGTCTACATTTTTTTCTCGAACAAGCCTCTTAATTTTAGCCCATGCTAATTCAATTGCGTTTAGTTCGCAGTGATAAGGAGGTAGTCTCAAGACAGTATGTCCATTTTCAGCCAAAATTTCATCAATCTTGAATCTTTTTTGAAGTGGCTTATTTGACACAAGATTGTACAATTCATATTTTCTTTGAGTTGCCTCAAATGCAATCTTGTTGTTCCTAAGCCACTCCATTATTTCCCCTTTAGTTGAATTAGAGGACGGCGGCTTATTAATTTGCTTACCATGATAAGCCGCATTATCCATTACAATCACTGATTCTGGTGGAAGATTGGGGATCAATTTTTCTATTATCCATTTCTCGAAATTCTGGCTGTTCATTTGACCGTGGTAATCACCAGTAGCACTGTTGGCCTTAAATACTAACACAGAGTTTTTCAACCATCCAGTTCGGCTATTTACCACTACTAACCTATTTGTCGCAGATCCTCCTGCTTGTATTCCAAAAACAGTTGCGCTATTCCAGCATTTTCCAAAGGTCAAATTATTGTCCACCCATGTTTCGTCAATATAAACAATATTCCTTCTATCACTGAGAATTTTTTTCATTTTTCGGAGAAATTCGCCACGCCAAGCAATTACCTCCGGTTTCTCCATTAGCATGGACCTTTTATTTTGGCATTTTCGCCAGCGAAAACCAATTTCTCTGAGGACTTTACGAAGTGTCTGTCCACAATGATTGAAATTGACTTTTTCTTTTAGCACCGGTAATAATTTTGATATCGTTGGTACAATTTTTTAATTTAGGTAAAAATCTTCGATCGTACGTGGTATGACGTCGCGGTCAAAACTATCCACGCACACAACTTTGTTGGTTTTCACTCTCTTTTTTTTTTGGTGAAGGTAACGGTGCCGATGCATCAGAGAGAGCTCGTTTTTTTCCTTCACATGTTATTTTAAATACCGTACTAACAGAAACCTAGAAATAAAATATGTAATTTAATTTAAAAAATTACGTACCCATGTGTCAATTGTATATTAAATTACTTACACCTGCATAATGTGCAGCTCTTTCAACCGACTTGGAAACATGATAAAATAATCGATTATTTATTTTTTCATCCTCACAGATATTAAGTACGTTTAAAATTATTTCACGCGCTTGGTGATGAATGGCTTTGCTTTGTTCAAACATTTTACTACTTAAATACTTAAAAACAATAATTATCAATAAATATGTACAAAAAACTACTAAAAAATTATTCTATTTAATGGAAAACTAAAGTTAAATATATACCAAAAAAAAAAAAAAATTCAAAACAACTAATATTATATTTACAAGTGAAAATTAATAACAAACTTATATTAAATAAAAAAGAAACTTAAACACTACTCGAAAATTAGAATTAATAAAATTATATAACTTAAATAACTTAGAAATAATTACTAAACTTAACTAGAAATATATTGAAACTAATTTACAAAAATAAAATCAAAACGTAGTAAGAAGATATTTAAGAAAACAAAACCAAGCAAACTGGACACAAACGAAGAATGTTCAGAAATGGCATAATTTTAACTGTTTTTTGCACAATTGGAAAACTGTACCTTTTGGATATTATGTGCAGGGGTGACCTAAAACAGATTATGAATATTTTTTACTCAAAACTGTATATTGGTGATTGACCAGAAAAGGGATATATGTATGTACGTGACGTTCTCTCTCAGTCGTTTATTTGTTTTGTCGAATTGCACAATAACCTATCTTCTTGGAATTATGTATAGCTCTAACAATGAACAAAATATATAATAAAATTATATATAAGAAATTGCCTAAATATTATAATTTTGTCTAACAGTGACTTATAGGAACCTAGACAATGGAACTGTAAATTTTAGGAAGATCGTCAAAAAAATAAAAAATTCTTTTCTAGTTAATGCTTCCATTTTTCCTTAAATAATTATAATAATACTAAACATTTCGTCGTTGTCGTAGAGAAGTTTTTTACGTTAAAAATTAAAAATTTTACAGGAGATAGAAAAAAATTTTTTTTAGAAAAGATAATAATAAGTATTTTTAAAAATTGTAATAAAAACCTATTCAAATAATTTTCTTTTACACTGAAGTAAATTTTATCGAAATACGTGTTCAGTCCGACAAGTTATTCGATAAAATAAATTTTGCTTAGTAAATTTATAAAATAAGCACATTGGAAATTTTTCCACAACGTTATGCTGTTTTAATTTATGTATTAGTAGTGACTGCGACATCTGTGCGAACAAAATAGATACAGTTAATCTATTTATTGTCGCCTTCTTTTACGACAATGTAACTATACTTTTAATTTCAAATGTTATCGAGTGCCTGTGAAACATTATTAGTGTATGGCGGATTTTTATCCGTATTTAAACATACACCAATATTCATATGTTTACTCAATGTCCAGCTTTGGCTGATACTTGAACACTCGATGTACTTTGGCAAATGGTCAATTCATTATGTTAATTAAAATTGACATAGTGTTTGAAAAATTACCAAACTGGATCGGCTGGGACTCGAACCCGGATCTCTTGGTTACCAGCCAAGCGCCTTACCAACTAGGCCACCGATCACTTGTTCGAGTGCCACTCCAATTCAGTAATCAATCAAACACAGCCTCTCTCTAATGCGAGACGCAGTTTTTATACTTTTAATTTCAAATGTTATCGAGTGCCTGTGAAACATTATGATGAATTGGCCATTTGCCAAAGTACATCGAGTGTTCAAGTATCAGCCAAAGCTGGACATTGAGTGAACATATGAATATTGGTGTATGTTTAAATACGGATAAAAATCCGCCATACACTAATAATGTTTCACAGGCACTCGATAACATTTGAAATTAAAAGTATAAAAACTGCGTCTCGCATTAGAGAGAGGTTGTGTTTGATTGATTACTGAATTGGAGTGGCACTCGAACAAGTGATCGGTGGCCTAGTTGGTAAGGCGCTTGGCTGGTAACCAAGAGATCCGGGTTCGAGTCCCAGCCGATCCAGTTTGGTAATTTTTCAAACACTATGTCAATTTTAATTGACAATGTAACTGTTAGTTATTTATTTGTTAAAAAAAAAGGTAAAAATTCTGTAGTTTTTTTGTGAACTGCGGCAGAAATGGATACTGTAAGGTATTGAAAATTGCCTAACTTAATTGAAAGTTGTTTTAATGTGTAGACCGATTGTAATAACTGCTCGAAGGGAATATTATTTGATATAAAGATTTTTGATCGTGAAAGACTTGAACTGGGACCCTTCTCCCCTTCTGGGCTACAACCGTATGTATATAATTAATTTATTGTTAATAGTGAGGCTGTGGTGTTTCTACCTTTTTGGTTATATAGTTAGTTTAACTAAATGCAAATACAAGGAATTTTAAATTTCCCTTCTCATACAGTATTCGTGTTCACGGTACCAGAATATGTAGATAGGGCCGATGTAGCGTCTGTTTTATGGATTTTATTTGACAGATCGATATTGCGTATTTCGTGATAATGTGGAGTGTAGATCCTAAATTTTTAATTAATTGTGACTACCTTTTTTCTTGAAAATAAGTCTGAAAAAAAGATTTTGGTATTCGGGGTACGTAAGAAACACTATTTTTCATTAATTAACACGATTTATTTCAAGGTTATTTTTACTATGTACTACAATGTTTTGCTAACCAAACAATAAGTAAAAAAATTTTTAATAATCTAATCAACAATAAATCTATTGTACAAAATATTAACAACTATTTAATAACAATATACATTACATTAGTGTATAATCCCTTCCTTATTACTATTTTTTTTTCAGTAATTGGATGGGGCATCACAAGATTTTATCGTAGTGTTTGGCATTTACTCAAGATAGGGCTAGGCCAAAAAACCACGTCGTATACCTACAATCAACGGACATTTTTTACACGGTAAAAAAAAACTATTAGAAATGGTGATTTGGTTGAATTGTACAGACAAGCTATTCCCTTTCTAGGGCGAAATTGTGATCATTGATTTATCCGTTTCCCCTCCACAATATGTCGTTTCGTATCGTACGGGCTGAGTGCCACCTTGTTCTGTGTCACACTATACACGTTATGTTTCCTCGATTGTATTAGGTTTTGTTGCCGGTTTATGATCGTATTGTATTTTAGACAGTCCACGTAATCGTTGAAAGTTATCGTTTTCTTAATCACAGAGTTCTTTACACCTTTCGCTTTCTTCGTGTGATGCTCGCCGTCCACTTGATAACTATACATTTTCGATCGTAAGCCCACAAACTTTGTAAAAATTCGTCCGTTTAGCTCGTCCCTCATTAATCCGGGTATTTTCTTATTAAGTCTAGGCATGTTGTATTGATTATTTGCGCTGTAATCCGACGTATCAAAGTATTCAATATCACATTTTATTATCTCGTAAACATCTGGGCACTTTATCTCGTTTATCAGTGAATCGGTATCCGTGTAATTTGCTGTTGTTCCCGAACGTCGGCTGTATGTAATTATAATGGAAGTTGTAGGCACATGTTTTCGAAATATCCAGAATTGCTTGCCCGACGTATATTTGTTTGTTCATAATCACTTCCGTTTTTCGTAGTTCAACTGCGATGAGATTCTCGTCAAATATGGTGCGGCTGTGGAAATTCGGTTTTCCTATCATAACTTCCGCACCATATCGTCCATACCATTTAGTTAACAATTTCACAATCGAGTGTTTCCGGACATTTTCCATCGTTTTCCCGAAGACCGTGTTGTTTAGTAGTTTGTATAGATTCTTCTCGAATTCGTTTCCCGCCATTTGTCTTAAAGCCGTGTTTAAATCTATGTAGGATTTGAGCCTAGGTGATTGATCGAATTGTAGCACTCTATGAATTTTCACTAATTTCATCCCGTGTTGTAGACATTGTTTCGGGTTTCGATAGTGTATCTATGTTTGTTGTATAGCGTTGACAGTAACATTTCCTGTTTTGTACCGGGTGCACACATTCTCTCTGGGCATAATGGTAAATCGTTGTGTTTATCGTACAGGTTTCTCGGGTATTCCAAGTCCACTTCAAGTATGTATCTTGTGGGTGAATCGTCGCTTATTTCTCGAACATCTACCTCGGTATTATCCATCCATTTGAAATTTCTTGTTGGTAAGTATTGTGACATAGCCCATCCGTATAAGTTGTTCACATAGTACACCAGGTATTTTGATTCCTCGTCCGGATCGTAGGTGTTCATATATTTATTGTTTGTTGTCGCGTATCGGTTACTACACTGGCTCAATCTACCTCGAATACCACGTTCAATGAATAATAATTGATCCACGTCAGATAACAGTTCCAATTCCACTTTGGTATATTTTAAGGCGGCATCCCACGTAAGTCCTGACGTCGTGTAGTAATGGGCTGGATCCAATCCGTGTGTTCGCATGCACGTATCCCCAAAATTCTCAAAAACATCCGCGAGTAGTAGTATGTCTGTTTTCATGTACAAACCCGTGTATTCTCCAAGCGTTTTTATGTTGAATGTATCCCAAACTCTTTGTGCGTGTGTGTAGTCGTCCACGGTGATATTGTTGTCGTTGAGTTGATTGTAGAATTTCTCCCGTGATGGTAAACATGTTCTTCTAATTTATCCCAGCCTGATATATAGTCGTACGGAAAAACGCCTTTGCGCGTAAGTAATTTGTAATCTGTATTCGGAAATTGCGATTTAACTATGTTTAACTCGTTGAGGTATGAAATAATTTATCCAAAGTTGATGCCATAAATCGAAAAGAGTCGATGAATCTGAATGTAATTTCGCTGCCGGCAACATGTTTAGTAAATGCTATGTATCGTTCCTTGTTGATTCGTAGTAAGTCGACACGTCCCTCGAATGCTGTTGCTATATCCTTGATCACAAAATGTGCGTCATAACCACTCAAATTGTGAAATACAATAAGAATGATTTGGAAATCCTTACAATTCAGGTTGCATCCCTTGTGCGCAGGTCCATTGTACTCGCCGGTGAAGTGGTTATGGTCACGAACGACAATATCCTCAGGTTAGAATGGTTTCTCGCAAATGTGGCACTCGGTACTTCGTTGTTTAAGTTGTTGTTGTTCTTCAGGTGTTAGCTCGTTCATTGATATAATGTTTTCAAATATTGGTTCTAAGATGTTTTCACGTAACGTTGCCAGTTCTTCCGTGAACCATTTTTCGCAATTTGGTCCGCGGTATGATCGATAGTAGCTTAGTTGATCGTTGTAGGAGCAGTGAAAGTAGTAACCGATACTGTATGCACAATGTTGTTGATATGTTATTGCAGGGGTTCTCAACCGGTGGGTCGCGACCCCCAGGGGGGTCGCGAGATAGGTGATAAATGAAAAAAAACTAAAAAACTCAGGCCATATATACCATATGAGCGGCGAATATCAAATGAAGCGACCATGTACTTATTTAGAAACTGAGTTGAGTCCGCTTGTTAAATACAATAAGTATATTTAATCAATTTACAATTAATCAATACTATTTTAAAATACAACTATAATTAACAAAAAGGAACAAATGGAGCTCTAAATGACTCAACATCGCTGCTAAAAATGATGGTGCCTGCCGCGCCGCTTGTATCATAACGTAGGCCTTATTGTTGCGAGACAAAATTTGTTTATTCTAAAAAAGGCACACTACACAAAATACATTGCAAAAAATACATTTTTTTAAAAGTCCAGCAGAATGACTTAATGAGAAACTTGAGCTTGCTTTGAATTAACTAACTGTAGAATGTCTGGGTTGATTTTTGTCAAACACAAAATAATATCATTTTCCAGTGCCAAACGATTTCTTGATTTGGTTTTTAAATTCACCATTGTGGAAAATCCTTTTTCACAATTGTAAGAAGTAGAAAAAGGTATCAAAATCTTCAATGCTACTTTGGTCAATTCTGGGTGTTCCTTCTTTATACTTAGCCAAAACTTGTTGGGACAAACATCGTCAAAAGTTAGTTTCAATGACTGATCACTTGATATATCTATCAGTTCATCGTGGAGGCGAGCATTCAATTCAGCTTTTTGAACAGCTTTTTCGGAAAATGGTTTTGTTATCCACACAGATCCACTTGTATCTTTAACAGGAATATAATCATTCAACTGCTTTATCAAGGCTTCAAGGTGTGATGATATGAGTAATGAGAGAGATGATGTGTCAATGGATGTGTCACCAATACTTGAGACATACTCCTTGAATTCTTGTGTAAGTTGGAAATTTTCAGTCTTCATTTTTTATTCTTGTATTCCAAAGAGTAAGTTTTCTTACAAATGCATTTACTCGGTCTTGAGCATACAAAATAGTTGTTTCTGGTCCTTGTAGGGATGAGTTCAAAATGTTGAGATGAGAAAAAATATCAGCTAAGTAAGCAAGCTTTATTAACCATTTTTCATCGCTGAAAAAATGGGAAAGTTCATGTTTACTGTCCATTAAAAAAGCAACATTTCTGATCTCAATGAAAACAGCCTACTCAACACGTTACCCCGGGACAGCCATCTCACTTCGGTGTGGAATAGCAAATGTTTGTGCAGGGCTCCTACCTCTTCACACAAGTTTTCAAGTAATTTACTTTGCAATGGACGACTCTTGACGTAGTTAGCAACTTTGATAGCCTCAGCCAAAACTTGACGCAAGTCATCCGGCATTCCTTTAGCTGCCAAAGCTTGTCTATGTAAAAAACAATGCACCCAGTTTGTATTTGGCATTAACGTTTTCAACCTGGCAATCAATCCGCTGTTTTTACCCGAAAGGGCTCTTGCACCATCACTACAAATTGAAACACATTTGTTCCAATCAATTTCAAATGGTTCAGTTGCCTCAATGAACACTTTAAAAAGACTTTCACCTGTGGCATGGTCTGGCAAAGATTTGCAAAATAATACATTTTCCTTAATAGAGTGACCGCAATCATACCTAATAAAACAAAAACTGAGCACAGTTAGCAATGTCAGTTGATTCGTCGCATTGAATCGAAAAAAACGTGCTTTCTTTTATTTGCATCTTTAGCTGGTTCTGAACATCTTTCACCATGTCTGATATTCGTCGTGACACAGTGTCATTTGATAGTGGGATTTTTTTTAGCTTGTCAGCTTCTTGAGGATTAATCATATTTGAAACCATATTGATTGCGGCAGGAATAATTAATTCCTCAGCAATGGTATGTGGCTTCCCCACTTTAGCAATCTTTAGCGCTACCTCGTACGAAGTTTTGAGGGCATTTTTGCTAACATCAGTATGACTGTTAATATTTACCTGTTGACTGCGAAGGGACAGCAGTTTTCTCTGGAAAAACTCGACTGGTTTGTTTTTCAGCGCAGAATGCTTAGTTTCAAGATGACGCTTCATTTTTGGAGGTTTCATGCTTTCAACTGATAAAACTTCACTACAAATAACACACTGAGGTTTGTTTTCAAGTTCAGTAAAACCAAACTGTAGATATGCATTATCATACTTTCGGCATTTTGGTTTTGAGACTTCGGAACTACTTTTGCTACATGAAGCTTCTCTTTTTAAAAACTTATCCATTATTAATACTAAAACTTGAGTGTTCAATTTGAAGATCAAAGTACGCACTATTTCTCAAGATGTCAGGCAGTCGACTGGCACACTGGCACAGTGGCTTGTCGGAGGACGAATTGCGCCGTGCGATGGCTGCGCGCGCAGCTCCATGTCAGGCTGTCTCCGCGGCTTTAAATACACCACGCGTCAGTTCTGTAAATACACTGTGCACAGGCTTTGCCTGCTTTGATATTGAAGAATTGAAAATGATTAAAATTACTTTCGTTACATTTATTACCGGATCGTTTATTAATTATTAAGAAATTAGTGCTCACTAACGTTTTTATATAGTTTTGAATAGTGTTTCTTTATGTTTTTTAAAACTAATTATTGCTGTCTTTTTGCATACAAAGGCTTACTTTACGATGTTACAAGAAGGGGGTCGCCAAAATTCTCAACCTAAAAAGGGGGTCGCAGCGTTGAAAAGGTTGAGAACCACTGTGTTATTGTATTCTTCTGATTTGCGTCATCCGTCACAGGTTGTAAGAATGATTTCACGTCGGCGTAAATTATAAATGGAACACGTTCTTTGTTGCTTTAGTTCTTGAAAGATATGTATTTGTTTTTTCTTTCTGGCATTATCACCCGACAGTTGTTCATGTTCACGCAGTCTTCTGTATGTTTGATCAGTTTGTCTTCCGTATGAAAGTAATTCAAGGATCGATCGCAAATGTATTTTTTACTTTTGGTGTTTGATAGTTGTCTTAATACAAGTCTCGATAAGTCCTTAATCTAACAGAAATGATACCGTAAATCTTAATCGTTGCCGTTGTCCTCATCCTCGTAATACTCGTTCTGGACCATTAGTAGATTTATGTGGTGTTCTTTCTTCTCTTTCGTTAACGCACCAGGTACGGTTTAAAAATGTCCATTTTGTTTCTTTAGCACAAACACGTTGACTGATATAGCTGGGTTCTGTCTCAAATTTGTTCACTTATTGGATCGTCATTGGAAACTGTATCCCGTCTAAATTTAGCACCGTTGAGTAGTGTGTGTACGTTGATGTTTTTTGAGCAATTTTGTTGTTAGCTGGATAAAGTGCTGATACCACTGCCCATGCGAAACAGGCGTCATCGTCTAAGTTTTTAACGTTGATGCATGCTTTTTTCGTTTTTATTTCATGCGACAATTCGATGTAGCTTGATCCATGGAAAGGTGTATACTTGCTGACGGTCACGGCTAGGAGGACAATGCCCACCCGCTTCCCAACTCTACAAACACGCTCAGTTTTCTAAGAATTTATTCCTTTACGTGTTCCATGAAGCATTGTTTTAAGTCTGTTCCATGATCTATTATGATATTCGGCGTGTTGAAGTGTTTGATGTTGTATTTATCCTCGTCACCATCAGTTTTAACGAATAACCCGCAAAACGTTGTATTGACTTTTATTGTTAGGTATCGTTTTAGTATATTTTTTATTCGTCGGGTGAACATTGACTTGGCATCTTCTAAAAAGTCCTTTGGTTCTATATGCGTTATGTTGGTTATCACTCCCGTTCGTATCAGGCTTACAAATGCTGATTCCACGTCCGCCCATTGGATTCGGTCTGATTGCTTCCGTTGGTTTCCATTCATATTAGCACTTGAAACAATCAACATATCAAAAATTATAAAAAGATCATTAAAAAAATTATTAAATTTATATTTGAAAAAAGAAAAAACTTACCATGTTTTTGTAGCGCCTTCATTCTGATACGAAACGCTTTCATTTTTCCCGCACATGACTCGAAGCGTTTTTGTTGTCCCAAATTTTCCGCTCCAAAACAAAAAAACGGCAACTTATAAACAAAAAAACGGCAAAGTAACTCGAAATGATTACTATAAAATTTGTAATAATTTGTATATTTAATACAGAATAGCTATTAGAGATAATTTTAATGCTTTTTAATGGGACGGCAATTATTTCAGCAATGGATAGTTGATGCTTATGTAAAAGTTGAAAAAGATAGAATAAACTACCTCAGAAATAATCAGCAAAAAATAAGAGCTGAATCGTACCAAAGTTTGTTAGATTATTTAAATAATCGACTAGAAAATAACAATGGAAATATAGGAAAAGTAGTCATTCTTCCATCATCTTTTGAAGGAGCACCACGAAATATGTTACAACGTTATCAAGATGCAATGGCAATTGTACGTAAATTTGGAAAACCAGATCTTTTTATAACGATGACTTGCAATCCTAACTGGCGTGAAATTAAAGAAAACTTATTACCAGGGCAGAGTGCTGCAGATAGACCAGATATTATAGCACGAGTTTTTGATATAATGTTCTTAATACTATCAAAATTGGTCCGACGTAGGGGTTTTTGAATTTTTTTTTTTTTCGTACTATTAACAATTTTTCAAAGTTGAAAAAAGGAGGCAAAAAAATGATTTGTTTTTAAAATGGACACCATTTTGTGAAAAAATTTATTTTTTCAAATCGGTTACGTCCAATTAATTCTAAATCCTTGTTTATTAAGAATTAACTAAAATTTTATGTTTGAGATCACCAGGAGAGTTGAAATCACGTCAACCAGATGACACCTTTTTTTTTTTGAATCCCCACTTTGCTGGTCTTTCCCCCGATTTCAATTTTGAATTTTTTAAATTTTTTATGCCTTTTTATACTTCAAATATCAATAAAAAATTGTGATACTAAAAATGTTTACTTTTTTTTGTTTTTTATTACGCCTGTTAAATCACTTCAAAACCGAGCCTTTAGACTAGAATACCCCCTTAATTTGTAGACATCAGGACAAAAAATTTCGCTGATTATCAAATTTTAAATAGATTTGCGGCCTAGAAAAAGTTTTTCTCAGAGAATAAGGCAACTCAATATCAATTAAATAAATAACAAAAAAATTTTTCGTCGTTACAAATAAAAATTTATTTAAAATATATATAAAAACATACTTGATAAATAATATAAATAAACAAAGAAAAAAACATATTAAAAAACAAAAATTCGAAATTTAAAATTTTGTAAACTAAAAATTTTTCGTTGTTGCAAATAAAAATTTATTTAAAAAATATATAAAAACACATTTGATAAATAATATAAGTAAACAAATAGACAAAAATATTCAAAAACATAAAAAATCGAAATTTAAAATTTTATAAACTAAAATACCCTAAGATATAATAATACAACTCAATACCAATTAAATAAATAACAAAAAACTTTTCGTTGTTACAAATAAAAATTTATTTAAAAAATATATAAAAACACACTTGATAAATAATATAAATAAACAAATAGACAAAAATATTAAAAACAAAAAATAAAAAATCGAAATCTAAAATTTTGTAAACTAAAAAACCCTAAAATATAATAATAAAACTCAATACCAATTAAATAAATAATCAAAAACTTTTCGTTGTTACAAATAAAAATTTATTTAAAAAATATATAAAAACATATTTGATAAATAATATAAGTAAACAAATAGACAAAAATATTCAAAAACATAAAAAATCGAAATTTAAAATTTTATAAACTAAAATATCCTAAAATATAATAATAAAATTCAATATAAATTAAATAAATAGTAAAAAATTTTTCGTTGTTACAAATAAAAATTTATTTAAAGAATATATAAAAACACACTTGATAAATAATATAAATAAACAAATAGGCAAAAAAAAAACAAAAAAAAAAAAAAAAAAAAACAAAAAACAAAAAAAAATCGAAATTTAAAATTTTGTAAACTAAAATACCCTAAAATATAATAATAAAACTCAATACCAATTAAATAAATAATAAAAAAACTTTTCGTTGTTACAAATAAAAATTTATTTAAAAATATATATAAAAACACACTTGATAAATAATATAAATAAACAAATAGGCAAAAATATTAAAAACAAAAAATAAAAAATCGAAATCTCAAATGTTGTAAATTAAAATACCCATAAAACAATTTGTATAATAATGTCACCATTAGCTGTTAACAACGACATCTTCGTTTTCTGCACCGTTTTGCTTTTGTAGAAGGTTTTAATTTTGGCCAGCATGCTGCCGCCTCCTTGGCTACGTCTGTGGCCCTGCGGCATCGAATGCATTTCCTTTTTCGATATGATCGTAAATAATTTAAAAACGAACTTGAAGTAATTCTTCCTGGACGAGCACAATACCATGACCTTCTACGTTTTCAGCATTTGCGTTTGTAACTCGCATCCATGAGTGGTCCTTATTCAGAAGCTTCTATTTTCGGTGAAATTTAAAAAAAAATAGAAAATGACAAGAAGATAAAAAGTTTTTCTCAGAGAATAAGGCAACTCAATATCATTTAAATAAATAACAAAAAAATTTTTCGTCGTTACAAATAAAAATTTATTTAAAATATATATAAAAACATACTTGTTAAATAATATAAATAAACAAATACAAAAAAATATTAAAAAACAAAAATTCGAAATTTAAAATTTTGTAAACTAAAAATATTTCGTTGTTGCAAATAAAAATTTATTTAAAAAATATATAAAAACACATTTGATAAATAATATAAGTAAACAAATAGACAAAAATATTCAAAAACATAAAAAATCGAAATTTAAAATTTTATAAACTAAAATACCCTAAGATATAATAATACAACTCAATACCAATTAAATAAATAACAAAAAACTTTTCGTTGTTACATATAAAAATTTATTTAAAAAATATATAAAAACACACTTGATAAATAATATAAATAAACAAATAGACAAAAATATTAAAAACAAAAAATAAAAAATCGAAATCTAAAATTTTGTAAACTAAAAAACCCTAAAATATAATAATAAAACTCAATACCAATTAAATAAATAATAAAAAACTTTTCGTTGTTACAAATAAAAATTTATTTAAAAAATATATAAAAACATATTTGATAAATAATATAAGTAAACAAATAGACAAAAATATTCAAAAACATAAAAAATCGAAATTTAAAATTTTATAAACTAAAATATCCTAAAATATAATAATAAAATTCAATATAAATTAAATAAATAGTAAAAAATTTTTCGTTGTTACAAATAAAAATTTATTTAAAGAATATATAAAAACACACTTGATAAATAATATAAATAAACAAATAGGCAAAAAAAAAAAACAAAAAAAAAAAAAAAAAAACAAAAAACAAAAAAAAATCGAAATTTATAATTTTGTAAACTAAAATACCCTAAAATATAATAATAAAACTCAATACCAATTAAATAAATAATAAAAAAACTTTTCGTTGTTACAAATAAAAATTTATTTAAAAATATATATAAAAACACACTTGATAAATAATATAAATAAACAAATAGGCAAAAATATTAAAAACAAAAAATAAAAAATCGAAATCTCAAATTTTGTAAATTAAAATACCCATAAAACAATTTGTATAATAATGTCACCATTAGCTGTTAACAACGACATCTTCGTTTTCTGCACCGTTTTGCTTTTGTAGAAGGTTTTAATTTTGGCCAGCATACTGCCGCCTCCTTGGCTACGTCTGTGGCCCTGCGGCATCGAATGCATTTCCTTTTTCGATATGATCGTAAATAATTTAAAAACGAACTTGAAGTAATTCTTCCTGGACGAGCACAATACCATGACCTTCTACGTTTTCAGCATTTGCGTTTGTAACTCGCATCCATGAGTGGTCCTTATTCAGAAGCTTCTATTTTCGGTGAAATTTAAAAAAAAATAGAAAATGACAAGAAGATAAAAAGTTTTTCTCAGAGAATAAGGCAACTCAATATCATTTAAATAAATAACAAAAAAATTTTTCGTCGTTACAAATAAAGATTTATTTAAAATATATATAAAAACATACTTGTTAAATAATATAAATAAACAAATACAAAAAAATATTAAAAAACAAAAATTCGAAATTTAAAATTTTGTAAACTAAAAATATTTTGTTGTTACAAAAAAAAAATTTATTTAAAAATATATATAAACACATTCGATAAATAATATAAGTAAACAAATAGACAAAAATATTCAAAAACATAAAAAATCGAAATTTAAAATTTTATAAACTAAAATACCCTAAAATATAATAATAAAGCTCAATACCAATTAAATAAATAATAAAAAACTTTTCGTTGTTACAAATAAAAATTTATTTAAAAAATATATAAAAATACATTTGATAAATAATATAAATAAACAAATAGGCAAAAATATTAAAAACAAAAAATAAAAAATCGAAATCTCAAATTTTGTAAATTAAAATACCCATAAAACAATTTGTATAATAATGTCACCATTAGCTGTTAACAACGACATCTTCGTTTTCTGCACCATTTTGCTTTTGTAGAAGGTTTTAATTTTGGCCAGCATGCTGCCGCCTCCTTGGCTACGTCTGTGGCCCTGCGGCATCGAATGCATTTCCTTTTTCTATATGATCGTAAATAATTTAAAAACGAACTTGAAGTAATTCTTCCTGGGCGAGCACAACACCGTGACCTTCTACGTTTTCAGCATTTACGTTTGTAACTCGCATCCATGAGTGGTGCTTATTCAGAAGCTTCTATTTTCGGTGAAATTTAAAAAAAAAAAAATGACAAGAAGATAATAATTTTTACTAAAAATTAAATTTTTTTTTTTTTTTTGATAGCCGGATAATTACAAAGATAAAACAAAAAATTTATTTACCAGATGTTGAACTTTTTAAAAGCCGTAGATAATTACCTACCGGGAAATATATATTTCAATAATTAATAGTAGAAAAAATACTATAGTAACCAAACAATCTAACTATAGATACACGGCGCCAATTTTTTAACGTAAATATATTTATGCATAGACGAGTTGAAAGTTGGTAGTTTAATTCTCAGCGATCAAAATTAACCCATGCAAACAAATAATTCTTTTAAAGGCTAACACTTCTTGAATACACAGCTTTTGAAAGAAAGGGCTGCTTTCTGTTAAGTTTACCATACGATCTTCCCAGTTATTGATCGTAAAAATTTCATTCAACAAAACATTTGCCTCCTTCATTATACATTTTAAGTGTAAGACTTTAAGTGATATTCAAAGTGGGGGTTGTGACTCCCAAAAACGTGGATTACCTTATATTCGTATGTTAATAACACTGAAAAATAATTACAAAATAACTACTCCAAAAATAGTTGACAAATACATTTATGCTGAAATCCCAGATCGAACTGAAGATCCAATTCTTTATGATATAATAACAAAAAATATGCTCCATGGCCCACTTGGCGATTGGTGTTTAAAAGACGGAAAATGTTCTAAAAATTATCCCAAACAATTTCGTAATGAAACAACTATGGATGAAGATGGATATCCTTATTATTGGCGCCGAAATACTGGAGTGTGGAGTTGTATTTACACGTTAATGATAGATTTACATTTGATAATTAGTACGTTGTACCGTATAATAAAATACTTTCAAAATTATTCAGTTGTCATATTAATACAGAAATAGTTTCCAGCATAAAATCAGTGAAATATTTGTGCAAATATGTTTATAAAGGACATAATCGTGCCCTTATAATGGTCAGTGGTAGTACTTTAAATTTAAATAATCAAACATCAAGTAATGATAATAATGAATCAGTCATTGATCACGATGAAATAACGAATCATATTGAATCTCGATATGTTGGACCAGTTGAAGCAGCTTGGCGCATCTTATCAAAATCATTACATGATAAAAGTCAGACTATTACACGATTACCTGTACATTTACCAAATCAACAAAATATTATAATTCCAAATAATCCAAATAACCAAAAATGCATTAATGCTTTACAAAAAGAATCTGTTTTTTAAGGTATCTAAGGAAACAAATTATTTTGGATTGAACGAATGAGATCCACAAGCCCGACAATATTTGTATACGGAAATTCCAAATTATTGTCTTTAAAAAAATAAATAATCTGTATATATAAAAATCAAAACTGACTGACTGATCGATCAACGCACAGTCCAAACCGCTGGGCCTAGAAACGTGAAATTTTGAACAGGGATTCCTTATATAACGTAGGTGAGCATTAAGTAGGGATTTTTGGAAATTCACCCCCTAAAAGGGTAAAATAGGGGGTGAAAATTTTCATAGAAATCTGTAATTTTTTTAGTTAGAAATACGGAAGTTGGTGAAAGGTTACTGGTTTGAACACAGTGCTTTTAAAAATTCATTCAGCTCAGTTTCCACAGTGCTTTTAAAAATTCATCCCTTAGGGGGTTGAAACAGGGGAAGAAACTTTAAATGGAAGTCTGTCACCTTGAAACGTAAAATTATGAACAGGGATTTCTCATATAACGTAGATGACAACTAAGAAGGGATTTTTGGAAATTCAGCCCTTAAGGGGATAAAATAGGGGATGAAAATTTTCATAGAAATCTCTTATTTTTTGAGTTAGAAATATGGGAATTGGTGTTAGCTTATTTGTTTGAAGACAAAAGTTTCAGTGGTTTTAAAAATTCATCCCTTAGGTTGAAACAGGGAAAGAATCTTTAAATGGAAATCTGTCGTTTTTACAATTAAAAACGTGGAAACTGATATGGTACGGTATGCTGGTGATTTTAAAATTCTTAAAAATTCATTGTTTAACTTATGTATACTAATCCTTATCCTAACTAATATTATAAATGCGAAAATGAGTGTTTGTTTATTTGTTTGTTTGACTTGCTTTTACGCTTCAACGATTTAACCAGTCAACTTGAAACTTGACAGACATAGCTTGGGAGACGGAAACGGTTATAGGTCATCTTTTAACCCGGGCAAATATTTCATTCCCGAGGGAAAATCTATGACAATTATGACAGTTGACTATTAAAAAGCGGATTATTGGTTTCAAACTGAATATTGTTAACAGAGGGGTTGGAAAAGAACATAGGCGACTTTTTAGACTGGGAAAACATTTCATTCCTGTGAGAAATCTCATTTCTGTGCAAAAATATATTTTAAATGAAAGAAAAAAAGATTCTTAGAGTTTGTTCGAACTCTGTTTGTTAGCAGATAGAAACGATATGCAGCGATAAATATAGGTTTTTACACCGATAAAGTATCTGATTCCCGAGGGAAAATGTATTTAAAATGAAACAATTAAATAATGACAACTGATTGTTAAAAAAATGGAAAATTTATTTTAAATATTGCATATTGTTTACAGCGGGGATAGAAAGGGACACAGACTACTCTCTACCCCGAGAAAATATCTGAATCCTGTGAGAAGTCTAATTCCCGTGGGAAAATATATTTAAAACAATAAGAGGATCACTGACTTCATTCGAACTTTGCACATTGTTAAAACAATGTTATAGTCTATTTTTTACTGGGGGGAAATTCCCACATTTTATTTCTGTGGGAAAATTCCTGTTGGAAAATGAAAGTACATTTTATACGTTTGAACTAGATGTCATAATTTCAAAAGCCATGAGTGGAAGGGCTGAGTGGGTTCCAGCACACACTACGTCGTCAAAAGCATGGGTACACTTTGAGTCAAGGTTTGTTCATACTTTTGGCGCGGTAGTGTACTTAATGTTGTGGTACACTGCCGTGTCAAAAGCAGGGGCACCCCTTGGGTCAAGATGTGCCCATACTTCTGAGGACGTAGTGTGTGCTAAGATCCGCTTAGTCCTTCTATTACCACGCGGGCTAAGCCGCGGGTAAATGCTAGTAGCCATATATAGGAAACACGGTAAAGAAAATTTAACGTTATAGGTCAAATATATTCCGTTAGTCTAGCACAAGTTGAATCGTTTTATCTCAGATTACTACTGAGAACAAGTTTTGAAAATTTAAGATGTGTTAATCGTATTACTCATAATACTTTTATTGCAACATGTTTAGGTTTAGGTCTTATTGAAGATGATGAAAAACGGAAACATGCTTTACATGCAGTAGAAATATGAATGATGCCACGATAATTACGTTATTTATTTATATGTATATTATTACATTGCAGTCCAGTATACCCGGAAGAACTTTAGAAAAAATTTAAGGAAGCAATATCACAAGATCTTACGCGTAGATTTAGAGAAATAAATGGCATCAGAAAAGATTATGTCTACATTAATTCTGTACTTAGTAATGAAAATTCCAATGTTTTATTAATTCATAATATGGCACATGTTACCGATGCAGAAAACATTTGCGTGGATGATATACAGTCTGTCACACAAGAGCTTCCGGTGGACTGTTTCAAGAGAAAACTATTAGGCAGCTTCACTACTGTACCGTTCGTTGAAGGGTAGGATAGACTACTACGCTTTGTGCTTGAAACGCCAGTATTACTTTGTATTGCGATAAGAACACAACATTTCCAAAATGAGTGCGTCATATGCAAAATGTTTTGAGGCAATGTTCTTGTGTATTCACAGTAAAGAACTTAAAATGACTTAGAAAGCTGCTGCTAAATATATGCAAAAGTCAGAAGACTTTGTATGGAAGTGGGTGTTGCGATATAATGGTCAGAAAAGCATCAACAATTTTCCCGAGAAAGAAAAAACGCGAGGATCTTCTGAAAAAGAAAATAAAACTATTTTCAAGTTATTTCAACGAAAACCTTTTTTAACACTGCGACAAGGACAAAAGTTATTTTCGAAAAAGGAAGTTAATATTAGCATAATTACTCTGAATAGGCGACTAAACGAAGCAAATATTTCTTGGCGTAGTACGATGCTGAAATCTTTCCTCAAATCGGAGCATGTCAATAAGTGACGCTTGTGGACTATGCAAAATTTGAATCATGATTGGAGTAATGTATTTTTTACTGACGAAGCGTTAAATAATTACATATATAGTAATTATATTTATGCAAATTATTTTCTTCTGTATTTAGAATTTTGTAAAATAGAGATATTTTATTTTGTTATTTGATAGATGGCACTTTATAAATCAATAATTTTCAATATTTAAGGGTAGGTGGCATGTTAGTGTCGAAACGAGATGGATGTATGTCAGATTATATTTAATTCAGAGCTGGTGGCAACATTTTAGTAAAAAAAAAGATTGGAAAGAGTTAAGTCCAAAGCATGTCTCTGTCACTCTCCGTACAGTCCATTATAAAAAAAAATGTATCGTTTTCTGACGCCGCTGCAACTAATATACCAGATGGCGTTGATGTACTAGGATAAAATTAGAGTCGGGACATGAGTTTTGATAGTTCGCTATATTTCATCAGATTCATCTAAAATAAATTGAAAATAAATTAAATATTTAAAAAAATACTTTAATTCAACCTAGAAAGATTAATTAAATTAAAAAATTGTAATTCTTCGTTAACACAACTTGGTGACGATACTTTTGTAGTCAATCATATGATAATTAATTTTGACATCTATTTGATGAAAAATATCCCAACTCTATTTAGTATACCCCCAGTACCATTAGCGCCACGTAGCAAACTGTCACATTCAATGGTCCGTCCTTGAAAACAAGTGGCAGGGACGTGGTCCAAAGTAACGAAAAATTACAAAAACGGAAAAGAAATGTAAACTGAATAATTTGAGAAATCAACAGAATTTTTTTTTTTTTAACAATGTTTCTTTTTTATTTTTTTTAAATATAAATTTCACTATAAATGGCGCAAACGTTTGTTATCTATAATTTTTTAGATTAGTAGATTTATAGTAGATAGTAGATTTATTATGATGGTTCGAACACAGTCATTCACCCCCAGACAGGTCAAACACCCGTCTGGAGGTCATGACCTTGTGTTCGAACCATCATACACTATTTTAGGAAAGATTTTCAACCTAACACCTTGAGGAAGGTCAGTGACGCGATAATTTCAATTATTGAGGTAATTCAGGTAAAAAATATTTTTGTTTAATCTAAATTCTTAATATTATTTTGTAAACAACTGTCTGGACGTTAATGATTGTGTTCGAACCATCATATATGTAAAAATCATTGATTTCTCTAGCCTAAATTGGGGCCACTTGGCAACGCAATGTAATTTCATATATTCAGGGGCAAGTAAAACATTGCATATGTTGGATAGTTCAAAAAATTGTATATGATCCTAATTCTTGTAAATATCAAAAATTATTATCAAGCGACCTTTTTAACCTTTTTTCTAAAATTAAAATTGTTATGATAGTAACATATATACAAAATTAAAATATATAAGTTTTCAATTTTTTGTGAATATTAAAATAACTTATCAGACTTACCTGACCTTTACCCCATTTTTTAATTTGGATAAACAAGGAAAAAAAAAATAAAAATAAAAAATTATACATTTTTTCTCTTGATTTTTATTGTTGAAACATGAACTTACACTGTCTAAATATCAACTAAATAAAATGATTTCAATACAAAGAATATATTTCGTATGTTTATCAATTGACTTTTTGACATTACTTGTTGTTATCTCATTTTTGATAGTATTATTTTCTTGTTAATTTATTAAAAATATTAAATTAAAACTTTTACATTACTGGTTAGTACCGAATATTCAACAATTCTCTCATGAATTATAAGACAGTAGGCAATGGTTTTTTCTGCTGGTGTTTCCTTAAAACTAAATTCCAATCGTAGATCTACTGGACCCATTTTTAATGAATCATTTTGACGGCTAGCATCAAACACTATAATAGGAGCTCTCGTGCGATATTCATTGTAATTTAGTATTGATAATATGCATTTTGAAAATTTGTATACATATCATAAAGTTGAGCATATTTTAATCGATCAAAATCAGTCGAAATGTCATCATAAGGATATGCTTCGGAGTTTAAAAAAAGTTTCGCTTTAATGAGCTTGCAGTGATCAAATATAGTGTTAGAACCTGTAGCAACATCTTTACGATTTGTCTGAAATGCTAGTATTACAAATCTGGGTTTTTCTAGTTGGCTTCATGTCTTTACCGTCCATGAGTGATCTGTTGCTTTTGCTAAAGAGGGGTATTCATGCAGTTCCCAACAGCGAAATGGAACTGTAACCATCTTGTTGGTATTAATAATTTTCATCAGATGTAATTTCTGTTTATCAGAAACTGTAATATGAGGCACCCTCCATTGAATTTTCAAAATTTTTATTTTAACATCTCTTCCACCTGTTTTTTTTAGTAATACAATTTGTATCATCTCTTGAACGAATTAAAACTAGTTCATGTCTTGAATTTATTAAAACTTTTTTATAATCTTCACAAAACCCAAAAATCATTTTTAAAGGTATTGATATTTGAAAACTATAATTCTAATCTACTATTTGAAGTTCTTCACCCCCAGTCCACCCAGCAACAGCCAATGATTTGCTTTCATTTTTGTTGTATGAAATGTAATTTTTAATCGTTGTACTTATAACAGGATATCTACACTTATCTATTTCTGTAGCATTTGTTTCATATCGTATTTCATCAAACAGAGCCACACCAAAGTTTCCACTAAGCACACAGTCTTCCCTTCAGCTGCTTTAGTCTCATCCTCTTTTAAAACAACTTGTGCCTCAATATGAAGATAACTTTCGGATGGCAAAATATTGATATCTTGTTGGTGAATCGGTATTCGAATTTCGTTTCCATAATTAAATGAATTAAGATACGGATTATATGTATGTATTTCATTACGTGTTACACTATCATCAAAAATCGGTTTTTCATCAATATTTAAAATATCCATTATTATGTTTTTTTAATTTTAAAACCTAGTGATTTCAAAAATTTTTTATTTGATTTACTAATCACACGTTTACTTCTTTTTCTCTTTGACTTCTTGCTAGGACTAACAGAATGTTGTTTTGAGCGATTCTTTTTATACAATAGTTTTGAGTCGGTATTTAAAATTAACATTTTTATTCTATTTTTTTTTTTTTTTAATGTGAACTCTTAATGTAATTTCTTCACCATTAAAATCTACTAGATTATCGTTTTGGTCAGTGATAGTCACAATATCATCAATAAACCGTCTATTTATAGGAAAATATATTATGTTTTTTGAAATTTCAATAATTTTGTAGCCAATTCTCACATTAGGATAGAAACAGTATAAATGGTGCGTTGTATTATTATTTAGATAAGCTCCTTTTACTAAATTACAATTCACAAATATTGCGTTAATTGCTTGAGTGTGAACAATTTCATCAGAAATATATTTTTTATTCGCATCTAAGATCTTTGTTTTCGTAAAACCAAGTAATTTTCCAAATGATTCGTTTCCAAATTTTCTCCGAACAAAGAATTTCACTTTTTAACTTTGACGTGTTCAGCTTTAAATTGAAGACTGGTTTCGGTTTTGCTGTTTTTTTATCCCCCTTTTTAGGCGCTGGTGGTGGAGGAAAAAGTTTGTTAAATTGCTTTAAAATTTCGCTTTCAATTTCGACAATTTCATAACTTCCAGTTGGTAACGTAATTGTTTTATTACCGATGTTTATTTTATTATTACGTGAGTGGATATTTGGTATTGAGTTGTATGAGAAAAATTCAACAAGACCAATTTCATAATTCGCATTTGTACAATCTATTGGTGGGAAAAACTGAGCCTCTAATTTCGATTTAGTGCCACTTAATGTTATGGTATATGACATTTTTTATTTAAGTACTTTTCACAACAATAACACAGAAATATTAAACAGAAATGACCACAGTTTACTTCATTGTTTCTTTGATGAATGTAATAATTGTACAGGATGTTTTTATTGAGATACTGTAGAAGCTCATTTGGAGGGGGTAGTCCAAAAGAATCATTGTATAATTTCAAGTTTCCCTTTTTAAAATATGTTATCCAATGAGAACCAGGGAAATTAGATGTTTGCAGATTAATAATACCACTTTCAATATTCCAAGGCTTTTGTGGTAATTCATTTCTCATAAATATTAGAGGAATATTTTTTGTATAGTAAATCAAGTCAATATTTGTTAACGCTCTTTTAGGTAAAATATTTAGAAAACATTTTTTATGTTTATTTAAAAATGAATTAAAATCTTGTTTTATTGATAGTCAATATATATTTTTTTTATTATTCGTTTGTGTCTGAATTTAAGTATAGACCAAAACCTTTTTTATATGGTTTAAAAATGATGGATTTCCCTTGTTTTAGATTCAATTCAACTTCTTTGTTGTGTCGCTTATTTTCTTCCAAGAATTCTCTGGCGTTTTTAGCATCACTAATGGTTTTGGCTATACTACTAACACCAACAGCAGAAAGACCGGCAAGAAGAGGTATTAAAAACGGTAGTGCCCCACCAATTTTTTTAGGAACTGGTAACATTCTTGGTATTAAAATATTTCTTTTCCCATATTTATTTACACTTCATTTAGCTGATAATAAAGCGTTTCTTATTCCTTGATTAACATTTTTGACGTCTTTTTGTCTTAGCGCTTTTCGAGCTGTTTGAATTATTCTGCTCAGTGGAAGCTTTTTCTTCGTTTTAACTTTTAGTTTTCCACCAACCTTTGTTTTAGCCTTCATAATATTAGTCACAAACCAGGCTGCTGATTTTTCACCTAAGCTTGCGTCCTTTGATTTAACACGCTCCCAAGCTTTTTCAATTAGTCGTTTATCTGTTTCTCTTCTTTCAAGTGAATTAGATGTTTGAGAATAAGCAATGTCGTGTTCAAGACAGGCTTTTTTCTAATTGATTTATTGGTATATCTCCTCGATGTAAACGTTCTTGTAATTTTGTTCCTGGACCACAAAACTTATAAAATGGTAAATGAAATTCCACTGGTAATTTATCAATTAGTGTATTGAGTAAACCTTCTTCTTGAATTTCTCTTAATCGACTGAGTCTTTCCCGTTTTTGATGGTACATTTTTTATAAATTAATTTTTTATTTCAGATTTTTACAAATGTGACAATTCTTTTTTAATGGAATTGGCCCATCATTATGATCTCCCCACGTTATCAAATTATAATGATCAAAGCAACGATGCTCTTCCATACGTGGTTTCTTCTTTAATAAATAGTAAAACACTTGAAGACACATTGTATACAAAATGTATTGTTGCAAGTGCACAGGTATATAAATAGAGAGATAAAATTACTATGAATCAGTTTATTGCAAACATGAAATTTATAAAGCAACCCGTGTCATTATCGGTAAATAATCACGACAAAAAATTCATGTAATTAATAAAAATTATCAACGTCATAGTAAACTATCCCCTAATACAGTAAAATGTATTATTGCTGCACCATCTGGGGGTGGAAAAACTAATTTAATTTTAATATTGTTAGAAAATAAAAATGGATTATCATTTGAAAATTTATATATATATATATATATATATATATATATATATATATATATTCAAAAACTTTGCATCAGCCAAAATATGTGTGGTTAGTTGAAGTTATAAAGAATATAGATGGAATTGGTTTTTATACATTTACGGAAAATGACGAAGTGATTAAACCGAATCAAGTTAAACCTAATTCAGTTATTATATTTGATGATATTTCCTGTTCTAATCAAAGTAATGTGACACTATTTTTTTCTTATTCTCGCCATTTTCTAACAGATGTTATTTATGCTTGTCAAAGTTATTCGGCAGCTGCCAAACACCTTTTGCGAGATAATGCAAATGTTATGATATTATTTAAATCTGATTATCGAAACACTTTTAACGCCTACAGAGATCATGCTTTTTCTTATATGAGTTTTGAAAAATTTTCTGAGATTTGCAATAAAATTTGGGAAAATAATCCTTATGGTTTTTTATCAATATTTAAAGAGTCTAGTATTAACAATGGTCGATATCGTCGGGGATTAGATGAATATATAATCATGTAAATTTTGTGTTTTTAATTCAAATAGTGAATAAATTTTTCAGTGTACGTTTTAAGAAAACATGGATAAAGAAACAGCAGAAATTAAAAGAAAAATTATTGAAACCGGTAATTCTATCCGTAATAAATATTTAAGCATAAAACGTGGGCGTTTGGATATGGAAAAAAATCTTAAAGATTTGTACAAACCACTTACAGAAGATTTAAAAAGTATTTCTGGCATTAGAAAAACGGATATTGAAAATGTCTCAGAAAAAACAAACAATGAAAAAATTAAAACAAGTAAAATTGAAGATGAAATGGACACTGCTTTTAATGAATCTTTTGTTACACCAAAAAAAAGGCTTAAGTGATAAGGATTCATTTTTATTAACAGCCCAAAGTTCTCAACAAGATTATGACTCATCTTTAAGTAAAAATTATGGAAAATTGTCTAAAAAATATATGAAAAGTCTTTTATCGAAAAAAGATTACGATATAGCAGACTTAGGAATTAGACTTGAACAAAATGAATGGAAAATTGGACAGGAAAATGTTGTTTGTCAAGACTCATTAAATTGTTTGTCAAGACTGAGAATGTCAAGACTCATTAAATGAGTTAGAAGTTAATAAAACTATAAATGAGACTTTCTTTTTAAAACAAATTGAAAGTAATTTCAATCAAACTGTTTTATTTTTATTAAAAACCTTTCAAAATTACAATGTTGATTATGTCACATCTAAAATGTTATTCATGGAAACTAAAATTCAGAATTTTACAAATTTTACAATGAAATATGTTAATGAAAAGGCAAATTATTTAGTAGAATTAATTCACAATAATACAAGACATCTAAATTTAAAAATTGATGAAGAAAGGAAGCATATTATAAATTTACTAGGTTCAAATATTAATTATTTAAAAGAAGAAATGAAAAATTTACACAATGAGCAAACAACAAGTCGTCAATGAATTACATAAAGGAGTAAGAAGAAAATTTAATCGACGTAAAGTTCGAATAGTTGGTATTGATGAACAATGGCAAGCTGATCTTTGTGATATGCAACAATTTGCAAAAGATAACAAACCATATAAGTATATTTTAACTGTTATTGATATTTTTTCAAAATTTGCATGGGCGGTACCACTTAAAAGCAAAGGGGGTGAAGAAGTGTCAAAAGCTATGGAATCAATTTTTAAACTTGGTCGAAAACCATTGGTAATGCAAACTGATAAAGGTAGTGAGTTTTTCAACCCTTATTTTAAACAGCTGATGTAGAAATATGGCATTAAACATTTTCCAACTTATTCATCTTTAAAGGTGAGTATCGTCGAAAGATTTAACAGAACTTTAATTTGGAAACAAAAATTTAATTTGGAAACAATTTAGTCTTCAGTCCTCTCATAAGTGGATTCAAATGCTTGATGATTTGGTAAGAAAACATAATAACATAATGCATTCTACAATCAAAATGAAACCAAGTGAAGTTAATTCAAAAATAATAAATAAAACAGTTTGATTGAAATTATAATAAGAGAAATTGCGTCATACAGTTTATGATTATAATCAGTTTCAAAATAAGAAAAAGCCTCGATATAAGAAAAATGATCATGTACGAATTAGTAAGTTTAAAACCACTTTTGAAAAGGGATACACTTTTAACTGGACACGTGAAATTTTTAAAATTAATAAAGTACATAAAACGGATCCAATCACTTACTCATTGATTGATTATGAAAATAAACCAATTCAAGGCAAGTTTTACGAATTTGAGATTCAAAAAACTAAACATCCTTCAGTGTATCTTATTTCCAAGATTCTTAAAAGGAAAGGGGATAAATTACTGGTTGAATGGTTAGGATTCAAAGGTCAGAAATCGTGGATTCATAAAAATGATATTGTATAATTAATTTTTTTATTAAAAAAAATGTAATTGTTAAGAAAGGAAAATAAATATTAAAAAAACACTTATTTTATTTTAATTGAAATTAGAAATAGAGAATATTAGTAAAATAAAGGAAAAAAAAATTTGTTGTAGATACTGTAGCCGTTATTGTTAGTTACAGTATATTAAAATTTTGTTAGCAGAAAGAAAGAAAATTTTGTTAGCAGAAAGAAAGAAATTTTTTTTTTATTTTATTCAAATTAGTATTTTAAAAGTATTTAAGTATTTAAGTATTTTATTTTATTTTTTTTAGTAATCGAAATTAGAAACAGAGAATATTAGTAAAGTAAAAGAAAAAATAATTGTCGTCATTGTAGCCGTATTATTAGTAACACATACAGTATATTAACCGTTAGTTATGAAAACGCGCGGGATAGGCTTATAAATCATATACAAATATAATTATGTAGATATTGTTGTACATATTGTGCATACATGAAGCATATTTAATTAGTCAACGCCCCACCAAACATTATAATTACTCACACTACTGTGACGTTCTGTTACGTCACTTATACTGGTAGGAGTCGACAGCATATGTGATATCTGTACGTATGCGAGGATCGCGAACGGCTTACGCTGAGCGGTAAGTATATGTTTGTAATAAGACAATTTTTTTTCTTCAAGAAAATCTAATGTTTAATTTTGGTAATCAAAAGTTTTTAAAAGACAAAAATTTGTAAGTCACTTATTTCAAAAAAAAAAAAAAAATAATAAATTGAATTGTTTTTATCTCATTCGGGTTCGAATTTTATTTTTAATTGTCAACCTCTAAAATTACGATATGAAAATACTAATTTTGTGTTGTTCATGTCGTTCGGTTATTCTGTTAAAATAAAACTTACATGTTCAACATTGAAAATTGATTGTGAATGTACCGTGCGTTGCAGAAATAAACCGTATTTATGCAGATAACTCTATTCGCTATAGAGTTAGTATTTTTATTTCTTTTCATTTTTTTTTTACTTGTAAATAAAATATAATATACCATAGATAAAATTGTATTATTTACTGTAATTGTTTTATAACTTACAAAAAATAAATAAATAAATAAATAAATAAATAAACCAAATAAATTTATTTACCTAAAACTGTATTTTTGTATCAACTACTGTATTTTGCATAAAATTAAGTCAAATTTAGAATGGTCTTGGGAAACAAAGGACAAAAAGAAGGTTATACAGCGGCGTAACCAGTGATAGCCCAACCGATTTTAGATCAACCAATTGAAAATCAACCAGTTGCACCTCAATTAACTACAGTTCATCCAGTCACAACGCAAGCAAATATGGCGACAGTTAATACAGAAACTCAAACAATGCGGACGATTGGGCAGTCACTCGTAGGATTGCAACAATTTTCTGGAAGGCCAAATGAAAGCGTACGAGAATTCTTTAGTAAGCTAGAACAGCGATCACGAATGGATGGATGGACGGAAGCGCAGACATTAGCAGTGGCCCGTTGCTAAGTAACAGGGGATGCATTTCGTTACCTGGAGTCAGAACCATATTTGGAAAGCGATGCCATCACATTCAATGAAATCAAGAAAATATTTATCAAAAAATTTACACGGAAGATTATACCTGGACAAGCAGCTTACCATTTATCTAAGTGCACCCAGCGATTTAAAGAAAATGTAGATCGATACGTGACAAGGTTGAAGATCATTGGGAAAGAATTATTGGAAGAATACTTAAGTTAGCTAAATGAAAATGAAGAGGGTGAATCGAGAGTAGTTAAAAAACGTTACGAAAAGGATTTAATCCAGCAATTCCTCAAAGGTGTTAACCCCGAGATTGCTAAATTACTTATGTTGAACGTGTGTAAGAACCCGCAATGTACTTTTGACGATGTGGTGGAACTGGCAATAAAAGCTGAGGTCAACAACGAAATGATTAGTTTATCAAAAAGGGTTGCCGATATATAATATGTGCCGATGTGAAATATTTATCAAAAAATTTACACGGAAGATTATACCTGGACAAGCAGCTTACCATTTATCTAAGTGCACCCAGCGATTTAAAGAAAATGTAGATCGATACGTGACAAGGTTGAAGATCATTGGGAAAGAATTATTGGAAGAATACTTAAGTTAGCTAAATGAAAATGAAGAGGGTGAATCGAGAGTAGTTAAAAAACGTTACGAAAAGGATTTAATCCAGCAATTCCTCAAAGGTGTTAACCCCGAGATTGCTAAATTACTTATGTTGAACGTGTGTAAGAACCCGCAATATACTTTTGACGATGTGGTGGAACTGGCAATAAAAGCTGAGGTCAACAACGAAATGATTAGTTTATCAAAAAGGGTTGCCGATGTATACCCGATGCAGTATACTAACACATCAGAGAAAGGTAGAAGACAAGGAAATCAAAGAGAGGCACATGGAGCCGGAACAAGTAGAAGCCAACCGATACCCCCAAGAAGCAGACCCAATACTAAACCAAATACGTGTTTCAATTGTCGACAGTCGGGTCATCAAGCAAGGAATTGCAGTGCGCCCAAGTCGTATAGGTGTTTTATTTGTGGAAACGAAGGACATTTTGCAAATCATTGTCCGGAGAAGCAAGCTGGGAGTTTGCAACGACAACCAAGTCAGCCGCCTTTAAACTCCCAGCAACCGTCGTTCGAACAGTCGAACGACCGGTGGTAAACAATTTTACTAATACAAGTGACAGACAATATGATTGCTCAAATAAATTAATCAGTTTCAATAATAAAATAAGTGAAAAGCCATTTGACTGTTTAAATAAAATAGGTAACAATAATAAAATAAACGAAAGACAATTTGATAGTTTAATTACCACAAAGAATAGCGAGACAGGTAAAATAGAACCAAAATAAAAACTGTAGTGAGTATACCTAATATCAAGAAAACCGTATGTAAATTGGAAGTCTTGAACTTTCAGTGTATAATACCGTTGAAGATAAATGGGAACACTTACCGAATACTAATCGATACCGGAGCGACCATTTCTGTTCTGAAGGAAAGTGTGATTGAAGACGCACCGGAAGCCTTAATGCCAAGAAGCAATCTATTCATCAAAGGAGTCAAAGGCCAGGAGAAGAGGCCAAAATCTTAGGATACGCTCAAGTGGACGTTGAACTAGGGAGACGACGGTATTTAGCCGAGTGGGCCATTTGTTCAGATGACCTACCGTTAGGTACCGACGGACTAATGGGACGAGAACTGCTAACCGAACTGAGAGCCGTAGTCGATTTCAACAAAGGAAAAAAAATTCTATTAAATACTGAATTTCAAATGACCCAAATACAAGATATGATAAACTACGCAAGAACGAACGGAATTCCACAATCAGTAACGTCTGGCAACAGTGGTAAAGATAATAGACGACAGCCTAAAGAAAGCCCTTATCTGAAAGTTGAAAACCAACGACAACCCGAAGATAGCCGATGTTCGAAAGTTGAAAACTCACGACAGTCTATAGGAAGCCAATGCCTGAATATTGGAAGCCTACGACAGCCTAGGGACAGCCAATACCGGGAAGCCGAAAACCTACGATAACCGAAAGATAGCCAGTGTTCGAAAAATGAAAGCCCACGAAAGCCTAAAGAAAGCCAATGCCTAGCAAATGGAAGCCAACGGAAACATGAAAGTAGCCATCAACAGGAAATCGGAAAGCGGATTTTTGACAGCCAAAGTAGAAATGACAGTCACGAAAAAATGGAAAAAGGCAGCCATAGTCAATTGACGGAAAGAAAAAATCAGGAAGACGCGGATACAGCGAATGGAAAGCCACCGATGGAGCAGCCTAATCAATTCCCTATATGTGCGCCAAAATCAATTAATGTATCTGAAAGATGTCAACTATTCCTTCGTGTAAAAATATCAACTCTACTAAACAAAGGGGACGTGCTAGTAGAGCCAGTCGAAACGCTAATTCATGGAATAATCGTCGCAAGGTCCATTGCACGAGTAACCGATTCAATACCAATCTGTGTTATGAATATTGCCAAAGAGAAGATTGAAATTCCGAAGGGTACTCTTTTAGCGATGGGAGAGATGGTGGACAGTCAAGAAAAAATATCGGAAGCCGAAGAAATAAATTCAATGGAATTAAAAGAACACGACGAATTGCTAGAAAGTCTCAACCTCCAACACATAAAAGACGAAGTTCAAAGGCAGAAAGTGATAGAACTAATAGAGAAATACCGACCGACTTTTATGACTAAGGGCAGTAAGCTAGGATGCGTGAGCCGCGTAAAACATCAAATAATAACGGAAGATGTGCCACCAATCTCCAAACGACCGTACCGAATACCCTTCAGACAGCGAGCGGAACTGAAACACCAAATACAAGAAATGTTGGAACAAGGCGTAGTCCGAGAATTCAATTCACCGTGGTCGAGTCCAGTCATAATGGTTGCTAAGAAAGCCGCAGAAGGGGAAAACAAGATCCGAGTATGCATAGACTACAGGGCGCTAAATAATATCACGAAACGAGACTACTTCCCGCTGCCAAACTTGCAAGAAACCTTCGACTCGTTAGGAGAATCAGTATATTTCAGCACACTGGACTTAGTAAGCGGTTATTGGCAAGTCGAGGTAGCTGAGAGGGACATTGAAAAGACAGCCTTCTCTACGCCTGACGACCATTATGAATGTTTGAGAATGCCGTTTGGATTAGCCAACGCACCGTCGACGTTTCAAAGACTGATGTACACGGTCTTGTCGGTATTGACAGAGGAGGAATGTCTGGAATATATATATATATATATATATATATATATATATATATATATATATATATATATATATATATATAACATGAATAAATGATATATAAAATAAAAAATATAAACAAATAATAAAACAAAGTGGATTTTGGGAGCCGATGATGATTTATTAAAGAGAGCCATTACTGAAAGCCGAAGATTGTAACAGGAACGAGTGCTGAACGTCGAATTTGTTTGTTTTAGGTGGACAAGATGGATAAGTCCGGACGAATGTACCTATTTTTGGTTGTCATCACCGCAGTTCACCCCACCAGCGCTTTAATCACCTACGATTGCCAGAATGTCAACATGAACATTTCGACATTTAGCCTCACCGAGATCGGAAACTGTAAAGTCGAAAGTTCAGATGTGGAAGTGAGCAGCGAGAATATTTAATTAGTGCAAATAAACGACTATGAACTTGTGCCGGTAATTCAATGTAAAATTCACGTGACAAGACAAATTTATTATTGTGGGATGCACTCACATATTTCGCCGTTGTTAATGGGCTCGCAACATACATCTATCCTATATCTAAAAGCATGTGTGAAAGTATGCATAAACATAAAAGCTTAAATCATTTTTATGGAAAATTCATTGACAACTTAGTAATAAATGGAACTATTCATGCTACGGTGTTGATGGCCGGTAAAATGACGTCAGAAAATGCATGTGAAGGTGCGGACTATGAAGATCACAAGGGAAGATGGACCAATGTAACAGTGCAAACCGCCTTGGAAATAAGCTTAAGACAACAGCACGCACCTGTGGACGTAAACAGGAACCAGATAACATTAAGTAGTAGGACGCAGTGCTTGTATAAGGAATCAAATCTCCAAACGTCAGCCCCGCTAATCATAGACACCCAGCCATCTGAAGAAATGAGGACAATGAGGTACCCACAGCTAGATAGGCCTTCCGCGCTCGAACCACCCATAAATAATACCGAAAAACACTGGTTGGATAAGTGAAAGGAAAAGGAAGGAACAAAGAAATGTTTGAATATCTCTAGCAGTAAAATTAGATTAAGGAAAGTCGGGACCCGCTAAAAATTTGAAAGCCAATAAAGTAAGGAAAGAATTGCTCTAAGAGATCAATTCTTTTCTAAGGGGGAAGGGATGTAATGAGTACACATTGGACAACCCTAAAAATATAAAACAAAAAAAAAAATTTTAATTAAATGTAAGGTGCCAATAAATTATTAGTTTAATAAACTGATAAATCAGAGTCAGCAAAATGCAGTTGCGAGGCGAAAAAAAAACAATTGATTGATTTCTTAATATTGCGATGGCACGAATAGGTACGAAAAAATTGCTGACTGGGCTAGGTGGGTCCTAGCGCGGCCCAGGTGGATTATTTTTGGCAAAAAAATAATGAGTGAGTTGGTGATAGCCGTTTAGTAAAGTTAGAGGTAGTGATAGCCTAGTTGAGTAGAGTTAGAAAGTTAGCGAATGAATAGAAAATAGAAAAATAGAAAATTGATAGATCTTAGAATAAAAAAAAAAAAAAAAAATAAATAAAATAAATAAATAAATAAAAAGAATAATAGGTAGTTAAAAGAAACCCGAAGTGAAAAGTGTGTGCTGAGAAAACAACCAGAATTGGAAGGAAAGATACACAAGAAAGTAAGGGGTATTTAGCAGATTCAAGGTAGGACTAATTTTAATGGTTCCCGATAGTTTTGTATTTCTTATTGTTAGTCAGAAAATTATCAATATGAAACAATCAACATACGCCTTTAACTGAATGAAATTTCTTATATAGAACTTAGAATTGAATCAGAATTGTATCTGAAAATTTCTATATGCCTCCTGGTTAAATGTTGCCTTTTTTATTTTGATAATAAATTCTTAGCAAACTGGTTCACTCTTAAATGAAAGAGAAGGAAAGAATTTATATAGCAGATTAGTTTCAGAAAAAAAAAGGATTTTTTTTTCTCTCAACATTTTCTTTACTTTTCTTTTATTACTATTGTTATTCGTTTTCTAGTTACCTTTAGTACTTTAGTTAGTGTAAATGCTAAAATTCTTAAGTTTTATTCATCTCAACAGAGAAGAATCTTCGTAACGTCGTCATTTAATACCTTACTGTTTTATTCTGAATTTTAATTATTAACAGAAGGCGTATTTA
>JAPWDM010000015.1:13006573-13292175 GCA_035578155.1 Brachynemurus nebulosus
TTAACAATAGGTGTTACCAATTTAACCTATTAACTAGTATTTTATGTAGATTAATGTTTTTTAACAATAGGTGTTACCAATTTAACCTATTAACTAGTATTTTATGTAGATTAATGTTTTTTAACAATAGGTGTTACCAATTTAACCTATTAACTAGTATTTTATGTAGATTAATGTTTCTTAACAATAAGTGTTACCAGTTTAACCTATTAACTAGTATTTTATGTAGATTAATGTTTTTTAACAATAGGTGTTACCAATTTAACCTATTAACTAGTATTTTATGTAGATTAATGTTTTTTAACAATAGGTGTTACCAATTTAACCTATTAACTAGTATTTTATGTAGATTAATGTTTTTTAACAATAGGTGTTACCAATTTAACCTATTAACTAGTATTTTATGTAGATTAATGTTTTTTAACAATAGGTGTTACCAATTTAACCTATTAACTAGTATTTTATGTAGATTAATGTTTTTTAACAATAGGTGTTACCAATTTAACCTATTAACTAGTATTTTATGTAGATTAATGTTTCTTAACAATAGGTGTTACCAATTTAACCTATTAACTAGTATTTTCTGTAGATTAATGTTTTTTAACAATAGGTGTTACCAATTTAACCTATTAACTAGTATTTTATGTAGATTAATGTTTTTTAACAATAGGTGTTACCAATTTAACCTATTAACTAGTATTTTATGTAGATTAATGTTTTTTAACAATAGGTGTTACCAATTTAACCTATTAACTAGTATTTTATGTAGATTAATGTTTTTTAACAATAGGTGTTACCAATTTAACCTATTAACTAGCATTTTATGTAGATTAATGTTTTTTAACAATAAGTGTTACCAATTTAACCTATTAACTAGCATTTTATGTAGATTAATTTTACTTAACGATAAGTGTCACTAATTTAACCTGTTAGCTAATTTTACCTATTATTATATGATAGGTCTTATGTTGGATTTGATTAGTTTGGATTTGTTTATAATTTATTAAATATTGGATATTGAATATTGAATTCCGAAGCAGCGTACACAAACTGATTAATTACTTTAATCAATTACTTATAGATGTAAAAAAAGGAAAATTATTGACAACAACACATGGCGTTCCGCAACTGGTCACCCACGAAAGTACTTACCATGCCCGATGTCGCTTAACTTCGGTGATCGAACGAGAACCGGTGTTTTCAAATGGTATGGTCGTTGTCTGATTATGGATACGATATTTGTAAATATATAGTTTTACTATTAATACTAGTAAATATAATGTATAATTCTAATTTGATTTATTAATAAATATATTTTATTACTACACTGAAAGGGTTTTTTTTTATTTTACAGCTACATTTAGATATACCTTCCACGTTAAATTTGTCCCATTTATTAATGATAAGGTAAATTTTATTGATAATGTATAAAACTAATTTGATTTAATAATAAATATACTTTATTACTGTACTTAAAAGCTTTTTTTATTTCATAGTTACCTCTAAATATACTTTCCACATCCAATCTATCCTATTAATTATCCATCCAATATATTCTTTATATTCAGAAGTTTTAAATGTTGTAAAATAATATAACAATAGTGCTTTATATTTCTTAATATGTTATTTGTTAGTGAATAAAGGGTAAATAATATATAATAAAACATTATTTTCAATTTTATACTTTTTATTTGGAAAATAATATAAATAAAAAACTTTATTATACAATATTAAAAAAAAAAAATTGTATCATTTATAAATAATTATTTTTAAACATTTATATGGCAATATTTTCACAATTAATACATATATATGTATCACCAGTATTAAGCACGCATTTAATATGAGCCCAGTTTTTGCATAACTGACATTCAATCCACGGTTCTTTGGGGCGACTTTTTGAAAATAGTTCATTGCATATTAAGCAAGAAATCCTTGATAATAATATTAAGCAATTACTATTAATACAAATATCAATTTTTTTAGTAACTTTTGTACGCTTTTTTGCTATATTTTGTTCTTTCTCTAATGTTTTTATTTCTCTTGTATCGGTTAAAACAGTAGATTTTCTTTTCCTTTTAGTTTGACTCTGTTCTTTAGAAGCAGCCCTTGGGTAGGGTCGAACTATTTCTGGAGAAAATATTGTAGGCGTTGAATTTGATTGAGTATTCATTATCGATGATGTTAAAATTTGCGATTCTGCGGGATCAGTTACGAATGACGGAGCGAAATCATCTTGAGTAAAAATATTTTCATTATATGGAAATATTCCAGTCTTTTTAAATCCTTTTATGATATTTGTACTAGTTGTAGCTAATGGTAATGAATCTGCTACTATTTTTGGGATATCATATATTGTTATCGTTTTACCTGGATTATTTCGCAACCATAAATCTTGTGCAGTTGAAGCATATTTCTTAAATGGTCCATACACAGCCACATCAAGTGGTTGTAATTTATGGCTACAATGTGGTGGAAATGATAACATTACGATCCCATTATCTTTCGCTAAGTTTAAGGTTGGTACATGTAAATGTGAGGAATGATTATCTAATACGAGTCATACTGGATTACTAATAGATGGTTTAACGTGTGCGATGAAATGTTGCATGTACATAAAAAATTCTTCATTTGTTACCCAGCCGCTTGAATTGCCTGCACCAATACAACCTTTTGGTCCATTATTAATAAAATGATTTTTATATTTTTTTCGTGGAAATACGAACATAGGAGGCACTGTATTTCCGTTTGCGGAAACAGCACATATTAGTGTCACATTAGTACCCCGCTCAGCAGAAGTTATGGAGCCAACATTTTTTTTACCTTTCGCAGCAATTATTTTAGTAGGTTTAAGTACTGTGGAAATTCCAGTGTCATCTATATTCCAAATGTTTGATGCGGTAAATTGATATTTATTCATAACTTCAGCTAATTGAGTGAAAAATGGTTTTACATTTTCAATATTAAACGATGTCGCTCGTCCGATGCTTGTTGGTTCGGGTTTTCTAATTGACAACTCTCGATTCCTTTTTAGAAAACTAGAAAGCCACTCTTTGCCAGCTATTTTATTAAGTTTCCATGTTTCAGGCATTTTAATATTAAATTTTTCAGCACACTCATAAGCAAGCTGACGAACATCTTTTGGAGTCAATCCATAAAATATCGAAGCCATTTGTAGTAAATAATCTTTTAAAGCAATTTCCTGGTCCTTAGAAAATACTTGTCGAGGTTTTTTATAGCCCATTGTCGGTAAATCTTGCGTTTCCTTATTTTTATATGCTTTCAATTTAGTTAAATAACGCGTTAGCGTCGTACGTTTAATATTAAATTCCTTTGAAGCAGCATTTATACTTTTGTTCCCAAAAATTATTGTTCTTGCGGCGTCATTAAATGTTTCCATAGATATAAGACCTCTTTTGGTTTTGCGTTTATAATTTCTCATATCTAAAAGAAATAAAAAGCAAAAATTTAATAAAAGAAGATCTTAATCATAGTTTTGTTAATGAAAAAATTTGTACTTACTTATTTATAAATGATACAAATTTTGACCATTCAATCGATGACGGACACGGTGATAAATTTAACCCTTAATTGGTCTACTGAATTACAAATATGCAAAAATACAAAAATACAATTTTATTTTTAAATTAATATTTCGATTTTATTTCTTTTTTTTTTACTTTATTACTATTTAAATTCTAATTTCATATTCCTAGATATTTCCAGGAAAAATATTTGTGAAAACGATTAAATAAAATATGTTATGATCACAGGAAAATTTTTAATAATAGTATTTTTTTTTTTTAATAATATTTTTCTATTTTCAAAGCAGATTAACAAATAATTTAAGAAAATAACTTTTGTACTCCAGTAGACTACTTATGTTTCAAAAAGTGAGTAGACCAGTTAAGGGTTAAGGAAATTCAGTATACTCTGTAGTAAAAAAATTGGATAAATAAGAATCAATTGAATCCGTTGATGTAGAACTAATTGGTGTTCGAACAACAGACATGTACTCCGGTTGCTCTGTAGTTGGTGAATGAACTTGTACTGATGATTCAGTTGGTAAAATATTAGATTGAAAATTCGGTGGCGATTGTAATAAAATTTCCTTCGGTTTTATTTTTCAGCTACGGTATCTTCTGATACTGATAACGACTGTTTTTCATTTTTCGAAATTATATCATATTTTTCTATCAATTGCATTATTTCGAGTTTTAAATTTTTCTTTAAATCTTCTGAAAATGTTTTTAATGTTGGCAACAAAGATAACAGAAATTTTTCATTTTCGTCATTAAACGTTTTATTTTTCGTTTCCAATAAATTTTCGTTTTTATTTAATTTTTGCGTTTTTTTAATTAAAAATTGTAGTTGATTTGCATATTTATATGGTTTTTTTTTCTTTTCAGGATTTAATTTTTTTTGTTTTATTACTGCAAAATATCTGTCCTTAATATTTTTCCAACGTTTCTGTAAGAATTCTCCAAATTTTTTTTTGTTATTAAAATTTACTTCTTCGTTGGAAAAACAATTTATGATTTGATTCCAAGCCAATTTTCTGTTATATATATCACTATGTATCCTTTGCGTGTCCCATATAATGGGTCGCTTTTCAACTTCATTTATTAATTTTAAATTATTAATTTTATATGCCATTATAACTTTGAAAATATACACTAGAAAATTTTAAGTAACAATGAAAAACTGAACAGTACTGTTCACCGTGTCGGTCAGCGAGAAAATGGTATCGAAATTAATACAACTTCTGTATATAAAAGAAAGATTTATATAACACCAAAACCAGTCAAATCAAAAAAAGAGTTATATAATTAATAACGTCGCTTAAAATTGAAAATGTCGCTACTTTTTATTTAAAAAAAATAAACTTATTTATACTTGCAAATCTGAAAAACAAAAATAAAAAACGTCGCGGCGTTTTATTTAAAAAATAAAAGTACAACAAATATTAGCGATGCTTTTTATTTAAATAAAATTATGCATATTCCATAACATATTAAATAAAGTATTGCTCAAATTACCTCTTACAAATTTCATTGCCCAAATAACCCCGGTCTACCCTACTAATTGAAGTGGAACATAAGAGGTTACAAATAAACTGCTATCGTCTTGAGTACTTGAATTTGAAAAACTTTGCTTGTACTCGCTATGACCCGTACTTCCGTCAAATCCCCATTTGCCGATTAAAACCAGTTTATCCGAATCGTTTGAAATTTTACCTAAAACTTCGCTTTGACACTCTAATATTCTAGAAACCGTATGATCTAATAAATTTTGTAATTCTGCTTCGCACGAAGTTTTTGTGACTGATTTGTTCTCTGGGTAACACTTCTTTTTGGCAATTAAAATACTATTGTAAGATGGTAAAATATTACAAGATGTTTTACTGTTCACAAAATTCTTAATTAATAAATATTGGTGCTTAGTTAGCTTAGCTTCAACAATAAGTGACAAAACTTCGTCAGCACTAATATCCATCAGTTTTGAATTACTACTGTTAGATTGGTTGGAAGTGCTAAGGAGTGAGGCCGCAGAAGGGTCTACTTGTGAGATTCCCGTTAATCGTCTACGTCTTGACCGTGTACTAAGATCGGAAAAGTCTTTTTTGGACCGCCCTCCTACGGAACGAGATGGGACAGGTTGTTGCTCCTGCTGTTGTAAATGGCTCTGTTTAACACTTATTGTCATTTCAACACACTCATTTTCATCCAACCAACTAGCATAATTATTTAAAACTCTACTTTTAGTACGTGCTGATTTAACCCAGAAATTATTAAGACTTCTACATAAATTAACAATTCGATGTAATAGAGGTGCAGTATCTACGTCTTCAAAATCGTTCAGAGAAGCTAAAATAACTTTTGACATATTTTTTTACGATCTGTTGGTTTATGCGAACACCAAAGCTCAAAGAAATACCTTCTAGAAAAGGAACATTTCATTTTAGTACCTGAAATAAGAAAAAAAAATTATAAAATAAAAATCAAGTTACGTAGCAATTGCTGCGCCTGCGCCTGACGCGACGTAGACGAGGAATTACGCTTACGCGGGCAAATTGGGGCAGAAACAATGATGTTCCTCATAAAACACAGACATGTAGCATAATTTTGAGCAAAGTCAGGTTGGCTCCAGTTGGCCCCAAAATTTTGTAGCTCTAGATGAAATCAAAGTAACAGTAAAATTCACTCATATAAACAGGCTGGCGTAACACTCACATAATACGAAAAATACTATTAGACACACGCTCGTAACATAATTATTTAAGAGTACTTACCCTGTACTTGGGAGTCCATTGCACAAAAACAACAAAATAATTCACGAATTTTTGTTATCACTTGTAAATACCATGCGCATGAGTCACCGATCAATAATACGTAAACAACAGTAATGAGATGTTTACACTATCAGAGCGTCGATTACAAAGTGATTATTGAAGTAAACTACCCTCATATTCATATTGGCGGGTAGGCGTGTTTTTAATCTAAACAATGAACTATAAGAATTATGAATATTGAACAATGAGTTGTGGGTAGTTTTGGCCTATGGGCGGGACCACCGTGCGTTGTGCTCACGTAGCTGCTCTTTTGCATATTTTGTTAATACAATGTAAAGAAGCAGAAAACGAAAACGAAATCCAAAGTATCCCAGAATAGGAGCTTTTCCTGATGGACTTGTTACTGACGTATCTAACAATTCACGTGACTCGCTTGAAATTGAATACCTAAAAATTTTAGAAAATGTGGGCCGTACCGATTTACCCACGCTCGCTAACAGTTCAACAAAGAGGTTTATTTTGTTCTACTCTTCAAAAACTGACGCCAATGAAGTTAAAACGTAACCATTAGTATTACTATTAAATCCAGATGCAAATGGCGATAACAGAAAGGCAATGGTGCGACTTTATGGTGTGGATTCCGAAAAGTTTTCATATAGAAAAATAAAATATGAACCAGTGTTAAATATGTTACGTATCTTATAATTACTTAAATTTCAAAGAAACAAATTCTTTTATTCTGAAATAAAAAATTTTGAATTGTAAGTTTTCACTTAAACGTACTGTATATACAACTAAGCACTGTTTATTCGGAATTATTCACTTATGTACTTCAACCTTCTCACACACTGTTTTGGCGCGTACCTGTGCTATATAAACCTTCTGAAACAAAGTTGCTTTATTTTATTTTCGAAGTGTCATCTCCAGCCATCCCCCAGATTCATGACAGGTAGATAATTAATTATTACTTTTTTCTCTAATTGTTAAAAAAAATAATAATTTTTGTAAAACTATGTTTAAATTTGTTTTCTCTTGTTTACAAAAGTGTGGTTATACTGTTGTTTCACATTGAATTGTTTAATTTATTAATTTTAATAGTGCCACATTTTCTTATTTAAAGCCAGTTATTGTGTTAAACAATATTTATTTATTTTTCTGTTATGACAGTGATTATATAAATTGCCTGTATAATTTTGGACGATGGTTCAACTGTAATCAAATCATAACTTTTTTTATACGCTAATGGAAATTTCTGGTTAATCAACTTTCAATTTGTCGTGTGGATGTAAGATTTCTACTTGCGGAGACCATTCCTGATTTAAAGAACTAAAAGTTACTCGTGAAGGAAAATATCTAAAAGCGATGTCACATCATAAAAGTCGTTTCAACATTACTTTATTTACTACGAATCTCATACTTTATTTACTACGAATCTCAGATAAGTCATTAATTATTTTGGTGTCTTTTCTTCCGTGATTTAATTTCGTGCACGTGACAGTTAACCTAATTTTCGTATAAGATTGTGCTAACCATTTGTAGGTGATGAAATCCTATATTCAATTATGATCATTTTTTGTATTTAACCAATGAACAATTTTAACTAATACCTGTACTTCATGTGCAATTTAATAAACTGTTTAATTTAAAAAAAAAAAAAAAGAAAACTAATTTTATACTGGCATCTTCTCTTTTTCGTACCTTTTAACTTACATATAATTTTGTTGGTTTAAAATTTTCTTTTCTTTTTGTGTTAACTACTTGTTATGTATTAACTTCCTTTTTTATCATCTACTATGTAACTAACTTTATTTAAACTTATCTATGTCACTAATTTCATTTGTACGTTACATAAAATCAGTTAAAACTGCAATTCATTTTTATGTTTACCTTTATTTTTTGTTTACGTTATAATTTTTGTTATGTTGTGTTTTATTTTGTGTTGAACAAATTTAAATGAAATTTGCTAAATAGCATTACCCTATAAGAGTATATGAAAAGTGCCTAATCTTCATATATGGCCCATTTTGATAAAAAATGATTACTTTGGACCGGAAAGTGTAATATACAGAAAATTAGGTCGACTGACCGTACTGATGGTAAAATACCACAAGAAAAAGCTTTTTCAACTTTACTCATTTTTTCACACCGGAATGGTGAGATTGTTGCCCGGCTGGGGCATATGGAAGTATACCATACACTTGCTAACATATGTCGCTTTTAAGATTTTTCGTTTGTTCTAAGTGTAAAAAAATATGGCTTTGAATTTTTAAAATTGAAAATAAAGGATCTTGCAGTTGGGGAAACATTTTCAAAGTATTTTTTTGAAAAGTTCGCGGTTTTTTACCCCCTTTTAGGTAACTATTTTTAAAAATAAAATTTCCAGTTTATGTGAAAAGAATTCACTTTTAATACTAATTGTAAAATAAACTATTAAATACATGAATTATGAGCAGACTAAAGTTCAGCTTGTTTAATATAAGTAATGCAAAAAATTACTTACTTATTTGATGTATTTACATTAATACCGGTGATCTGTAGAAAATTTTTGTACGAAACTATTGGTCATCATTATCAGAATCACTACTTTCGACAATATAGTTGGTGAAGTGGTAAAAAGATCACTGTGAAAATGCGCTGGTGATGGAAGAGTAGATAAATAACGAATATAAGAAAGATAATATATTACTGCCCCTACATGACAACAACAACCAACAGTTCGTTGTCCACTGAGGCATTGACAATAATAATAACTAACTGAATTTGGTGAAAACCGAACAAAACACAGACAAAAACGAGAAGAATGATGGCGTGATGGGATCTTTATTTTCAAAATGTCTTTTGATATTTTGCACGTTTCTATTACTAATTGTTGGTTGTCTAGTAATATTTCTGCTAAATAGGAAACCGCCTTAGTTAGCTGATAACTTCCAGTTATAGAGCGGATAATTATGATTTTTTATTATTAATTTAATTTATAAATATTATAAAATCAGTAAAATCACTGATCTTATGAACATATCAGTATGATATGTTCATAAGATCAGTGATTTTACTGATTTTATAATTTTATATTTTAATTTTTACTTAATCCGATCTATAAAAACTTATAATATCCGCTCTGTACTTCCAGTCGTAAGTTTTCGGAGTTCTTGTAAGTCTAGCCGAGGAAATTCTAGATATTTATGAGGTTCCAGTTGTTGGAAAGAAGAACGTGTCTTTAGTAGATTGTGGCTTTTCAAATAATTATACAACTCATTTTCCGTGTCCATTTTTGCTATAATATCTTTAGCTACGTCAATACTATCTAAGTCGGATGAAAGTCTCTTACCATATACATTATTTATAAGTATTATTCTCAATATTATGAGAACTACAAAATAACTTAAATAAGAGTATTTAATATTTATTACACAAACTATATTAATTTTTTTTTTTGTTTAAATTTCTAAATAAAATATTTTATTTTATTCCCGAATTACAAAATATTTTATTTTAATAAATATAAAAATCTTCCTAAAACTCCTTTTAATTTTTTTTTTTTAAATGTACTATTATAATCTATTATATTATTTTAGTGTGTAACCAAATTGCCCAATTGTTTTATTTCAGTATCTTACAAAACAGTTAAATTTTTTTGTTTAGTGTGTAACCAAATGAATGTGGAATATATTGTTCTTATTTATCAATTAAGGTATCGTGTATCAATTGTATCAATATATCAATATATATACAATATATCAATTGTATTTATATGCAATCCAAAACTTACCAAAATAGACCAATTTTTGGTAAGTTGATGTTACGGATTGTGGTATCAAGATATTTTAATTTATTTTTTAGAACTTTTTACGGGATTTTCTGAATGATGGCATCATAACTTCATACCCCAGACTTTCCAAGTATGGAACCATATCTCGAAAACCTCTATCGAGCAGGAACAGATCTCCTTTTTTTAATAATCTCGTGAAGTCTTTTTCCGTCTCGATAATTATATGAAGAATCTGAGCATTATTCATTGTAGCCACGTACGGTGCAAACATATCTATTATGAAGCCATCTGTAGTGCAGATAGTGAATAGTTTACAAAGATTTGTTTTTTTCTGCACACTGAATGATTTCCTTTGGTAAAAATAATTCGAGCTCTTTTCAGGATACGCGTAGGTCCCATCAACAGTCAAGATTAATTTATATACGAAATATATTAATTTATATACGAAATTTTAATGTAATTATAATACTTCACTTGTAATTATAATACTTCACTTAAATCTAGGTACCTACAACTAGTGCTTAACCCTAACCTAACATGTACAATCTAAGTAATACAATACATGAAAATACTTAATTATTAATGACTCTATACAAAGGAAAATTTTCAAAAAACCTTTAAACATGAATAATTAAAAATAAAATAAAACTTAACCTAAACACACTTACGCACACACTTTCTCTTCACTTACTCCGTCCGCACGTACACATTTGACCGCCCCCCGGGGCCGAGGGCAGTCACGGTGGGGAGATATCCTTCGGCAGGATGAACCTCTTGCTCCGCTTAGACAGCGTCTTTGAAGGCAGGAACATGTCAGCAATTCGGTCGTTGTGGTGAAGACGGCATCTGGCCAGGTGACGTGAAGTTAGTGACATTATGTAGTCAAGAACAGGTTCAACGCCTGATTCTTGATGTAGTTGACGTACCGGGGTACGTCGCGGGGCGTTCAGGATAAGACGAAGTATCCTGTTCTGGAACAGTTGCAATTTGGCAATGTTGCCAGTTGAAACAGTGCACCACACAGGTGCGGCGTATGTGACGATGGGCCGGATGCACGTCTTGTACAGCTGTATCTTCTTCCCCGTCGGGATGACATTGGAGATGAGTAGGGGCCGCAGTCGGGCAGCAGCACATTCGCCGGCGATTCGTCGTCGTGTTACAGCTGTCTTGAACGTGAGTTTACGGTCGAGGTGCAGACCGAGATACTTGATGACGGGTGACGTGGTGATTCGGGAGTCGCTGCATCGAAGCTGGGAACGTGGAAGCAGCCTGGAGTGTGTGAAGACGACGGCCTCCGTCTTGTTGGAGTTGACTTTGATGCGGTTCTCCTGGAAGTAGTCCTGGAGGGTGGTGAGCGCCTTTTCAATCCGCCTATCAGCAGTCGACTGGTTCGCTCTCGTTGATGAGGTGAAGACGGCAGTATCATCAGCGTACAGGGCGATCTGGACCTTGGGTGGCATCTTGGGGATGTCGCTGATGTATAAGCTGAACAAGACTGGCCCAAGGATCGAACCTTGGGGCACGCCAGCTGGTATCTGGAGGACGCTGGACTTGGCGTCGCCGCTTTCGACATAAAAGCTCCGGTTAGTGAGGTAGTTCTGGATGATCTTGGTGATATACATTGGTACATCATGGGACTGCAGCTTGGCGATGAGGTTGGCGTGCCATACATTGTCGAAAGCTTTCTCGATATCCAGAGATACCAGCGTAGTGTTCAGCTTCTTGCGTAATCCGCGGGTGATGTGGTCGGTAATCCTACCGAGCTGGTGCGTCGTTGAGTGGCCGGATCTGAAACCAAATTGATCATTTGGGATTAGTTCATGTTCTTCTATGTGTGATAGAAGGCGGGTATGGATGACTTTTTCAAGGAGTTTGCTGATCGAGGGAAGCAGGCTGATAGGTCGGTAGCTGGTGGGGAGGTTGGGTGGTTTTCCCGGTTTGGGAAGAGGAACAACTTTTGCCATTTTCCACTGTTGCGGAAAATAGCTGAGTTGTATACAACTGTTGAAGATGTGTTTCATCTGAAGAAGAGCTTTCTTCGGCAGCTTTTTCAGGTGCCGGTTGGAGATGGTGTCGGCGCCGGGGGCCTTACGATTTCTTGCTTTCCTAATGTGTTTACTGATCTCGCCCACAGTTGTGGGTTTGATAGTAGTCGGCAGGACAGACGCATTCGCGACTTCGGCTGCTGCTCGTGCAATACCCTCGCTTTCACGTGGATGTGGCAGCTGCTCTCCGATGCGGTGCGCCTCCTGGAATGAATCCGCGATAATTTGGATTTTCTCCGAAGAATCTGTAACTAACAAATTGTCTTTGTTTAGTGCTGGTATTGTCGCGTCACGTGGTTTGAACGAGCGAATTAGCTGCCAAAAGTCCTGGTTGGAGTCAATCCGCTGTTCAACGTATTCGTTAAATAGTCGTCCGCGTTCGTCGCGTATTTTGTCACGTATCTGTCTGGTTAGGTCCGTCTGTAAGTCCTTGTAATGTATCTGTCTTGTCCGCTGGTACAGTCGTCTTTGTCTGTTCCGTTCCCGGATTAGTTCAAGGATTTCGGGACTCGGGTTATATGTGTAGGCGCTGGGGACACGTTTGGTCGGGATACAATGCTTACTGGCTTCGCCAATTTCGTGCTGCAGCTCCTCCAGGACAGTGTCGACATCACGAATAGTTTCAATATCCTTTCGAACATTGATACCTTCGTTTATCATAGTCCTGAATTTGCTCCAGTCCGCATTAGCAAAGTCCGGCACTGTTACGGGTTTAGGTTTTTTCATACGAAAGCAGAAGTCCGTAATGACAGGAACGTGGTCGGATTCAGGTCCTTGGATGGTGTAGGTATGACAGGAACGGGTATTCATGTTTTTGGCGATGGTTAGATCGATGGTGTTGCAAAGGAGTCCTTCTGCTCGCGGGTAGTGTGTGGGACCGTCCGGGAACAGTAGTTCGGTTCTAGTCTCTTCGAGAAGCCGCATTAAAATCCTCCCGTTAACGTTGATGTCCGTTGTTGCCTTATTCCACGCTGGGTGGAACGCGTTTAAGTCGCCAGTCAGTAGTGTATGAGGACTGCGGTCAAGGAGCTTCTCGAAGTCGTCCGCATCAATTTGGCCGGGTGTGTAGGCGGCGGTGACGATGAATGGTGGCGTCGCCTCGATCAGCACGCTGACATGTTCGGTCTGGATTTCGAGGTCCGGCATTGCACTATGCTTGACACCCCTACGGATGAGCAGTGCAACCCCCCCTCCTTTGCGGTCTTTCCTGTCTCTACGGTGGATTTTGCAGCCTTGAACAGAAAAAGTTTTATTAGGTTTGAGCCAGGTCTCTGTGATGGCAGCAGCATCAACGTTGTGGGTGTGCAGCAGAGCGAGAAGTTCTTCTTTCTTCATCAAAAGACCACCGCCGATGTTCAGGTTGAGTAGGCGAAACCGCTTAGTTAAAGCGGCTGGCCCACTCGTAGACAGCAATGGCACGTTGGAAGCCATCGGAGCAACTACGAAGTTTGCTGTTCAATTCACGAACAGACTGTATCATGGTTTTTATGTCACAAAGCTGATTCAATTGATTCAGCTCTGTGACGAGCGTGAGAAAATCATCCGAAGATAATTCAGAACTGGGAGCGGATGGGAATGGAGCTGGGGTTGGGGCCGGAACTGCAGGAGCTGGAGCGGTGGCGGGAGCAGTAGCAGCTGTTGATGGCTGTGGTGCGGGACGTTGACGCCGTTGTGGGAGTGCCGGGAAGTGGTGTGCGTTCTCCAGGACTGGGATCGGTGCTGAAGATACTGGAGCAGGAGCTGGTGTTGCGGTCTTGAACCATGGATTTGAAGTTGGGACCGGTGCCGGAATGAATGGAGGTCGCTTCGGGGGAGCGCGCCTGGACTGCACTCGTCGTTGGTATTCCAGGAGTGCTGGACACTGTCGGTAATTTGCCGGATGTGATTCGCGGCAGTTGGCGCAGGTAGCTGGAGTATCCCTGGTCTTCGTACAGGTCTCCGTGGCGTGCGTGTCTCCGCATTTCACGCACCGGTGTTGGCTGCCGCAGTTTCGGGAGGCGTGACCGTGCTTTTGGCACCTAAAACACTGGGTTGTGCCGCCGCTTTTCCTATAACGTTCCCAGTAGGTCCGGGTTCCCAGAACATACGGGATCTTCTTGATTTGGGACAGTGAAGTCCCATTTGAGAAGTTAACCTTATAACTTCCCATTGATTTTCCCTTCATTTCGAAGACAGCTACGACGCTGTACTTCTCGCCGAGTTCCTGCTTGATTTCCTCGGCACTGTTAGTCGGCATACCCCGGAGTACCACTTCCGTCGGTTTTTCCTCAGGTAGGGTATAGGTGTGGTGATCCACCTTTCCCTCTAATACCTTCATGAGGTTCACTCGATCGGCTGGGTCCTCCAAAAAGATGCGGCACTCGGACCGCGAATACTTGAAGGTGCATGGCCTTACACAGGTCATCTTGCACAACTCGACGAGTTGCGCGTGGGAGGCAGGGCGTTCGTGAAGAACGATTGGCGGGAGCCGACGTCGGGAAGCGGCGGCACTGGAAGAGGTGGCGGCGGCGGGCGCTGCGGCAGCGGGTCCGGGGGCTGATTTTGGCACCGGCTTCTGGGGGGCGGCAGACGGGGCGGCGGCGGTTGGTGGCTGGAAAACCAGAGCTGCAAATTTATTTGCATGCTCCAGTGGTTCGGGAACAGGCGACGACGGCGGTCTTTTGGAGGTCTTTTTTGGGATTACAAATCCCGACTGGTCTGGATCCGTTTCCATCCTGTCCGAAGCGCAGGATGGCTCTTCTTTCTTCTCTCCGGTTGCCGCCAGCCGGATGGCCTTCTTGCTGATCCTCACTGCCGTGAACCTCAACTTGTTCCCGTCGATGATCTATCTCTTGTAGACAGTGTTGATATTCTTGAACTTCTTTATACCTGCAACAGAAATTTTTAACAGTGATTAGTAAAAATAAAATTAAAATAAAATTGCCACTGTGAAACAATGGTACATATAAATGCACCACTCTAACAACAGTGAATACTTAGAGAAGATGATGAATATAAAAACTCCAATAATTATATTCAGCTAGGCGAGTCAATGTTTATTCAATTGAATCTAATCGCTGAATGTGAGATTAATTTATTGTTTTCGCTATGTTTGTAGTATGTTCATTTATGAGATTATCTGGAGAAAGATTAGAAGGTCCATAATATTTAGGTAAAATACACTGGAAGGATTCTAAAGCTTGTTGAATATATAGCGATACCTGTGGTTGATTTTTAATATCAAAAACAGTGGATATCAATTCTTCTGACATATTAGTGTGCATGTAGCAAAAAAAAAAACGGCTAATACTTGTAATCTGTTGCGGAAACTTTTCTCGAATTGTTAATGGAGTTGATAACTGAACAAACTGTTCTTTATTGAAACCTATCAGGTCTTTTATTTCTCGTTCATTTATATGCTGTAGGTTTCGAAAACGAGCAAATAGATATTTTTTTTTTGCTAGCCTAGCTTCATATAACATAATGAAGTCCTGAACAGGAATTTGAGATTCTAATGAACGTGGCTTTGTCGTTTTCAAATCATCTTCGTACATTTCTTCTCCCAAAAAATGACTCCAACAGATTCTATTGTTCAGTGGAATATAAATATTCTTTTCAAAATAAACGTTTATTCTTACAGGTTGTGCCATATGGCACTACGGAATCAAGGTGTTGTGTGTTCCGTGTGACTTTCTACGATAGTCACCAGAGGATGGAATCATCGAGGTTCTTGCTCGCCTTTGATGATGTTGGTTTGCCACGCGGTTTATTTGTTGTATTTAAAAGTTGGATCGGGGAAAAAGCAATTCGTATATTACACAATAAATAAAGAAAAAATCACTGATCATTTTTAGTATTAATTTTAATAAATCATTTCTAGGAGTTAATAATACATTTTATTTTTGTTTGTCGTTTTGTAATTGTAGAATATGTATTAAATGGTGTGGCGATATGGCCTTATGCATTTGTATTAGAGCGCGGGAATAGTGTCGACACCTGTTATTAAATTTCATAAGCTTTTCCAAATATTTTGGTTTCAAACCACTAATTGGTTGACTTGTGGCCCGTATTTGGACTTACCGCGCCACCATCGTTTCGTTCAGTTGCATTTATAAGGACAATTATCATGATTAAGATAGGTACGGTTTTAGCCAATCAGAGCTACGAGCACTGTTGGTAACCATATATGGAAACTGAATAAGTGAAGCTTAGGGTGCGATGAGATGGGATCGAGGAAACGGACACTCTTTGCATGAACTTGATAAAGCAAGGATGTCATTACTATTATGTTTATTTAATAATAAAATATAATAAATACAAAATTAAAATATATAATATTAATAATAACAAAATTTATTAAGTAAAAGAAAATTAAATAATATTATGAAATAATAAACTTTATACAAACTATTATAAATACATTTAAATTAAAATTAAAAAAAGTAACAAAATTTATAAATAACTAAAATGGCGTCAAACATGTTATCAAGTTATTAAACTATATAAAGAATTTATAAACAAAAGATTATAACTCAATTTTTCTATCACATTTTAATAAATAATTTCTTTTAAATTAAATAGTGTTTTATATTCTTACGAACCCGTTAAACGACGTTTGGACCAGAAATTCAATAATTAATTGTATTTTATCAGGGACAAATCAACAATATACACAATAACAATTTAATAATTCAAAATTTACGCGTGAAATACAGAATCTTAATCGTGGGAGGTAGCCGAAACCGCTACAATGGTCACAAATGTACATTTTTAAACGCGCTTAAAGATTGTATTCACTAAGGAGCATTTATTTCTTTTTCCGTCGAATTTTTACAAGATAGCAACATATTATATTTGAACCAATGTTCACATTTTACATTAGTTGCACTTTAAGAAAATAATTCATTTATAAAATTATTAATACATTTTACATTTAATTATATTTTGTTTTATATCGCGACATTTTTGTTAACAATCGGTGTGTCGTATCCGTAGGGCACTGAACAATGTGCCCTATGGTACCGATAATTACTAACTGAGAGATGTGCCCTCTGACACCGATAAGAACTAACTAACTCACTGCTTCCCCTCAGAGTGTGAAGCCTATTTATAAAGATTTTGAAAAGTGATGACGCTTACATTCAATACTAAGAATTTGCTTATTAACTTGTATGTTGACTCATACATTCAATCTAAGAATTTGCTTATTAACTTGTGTGATGACTCATACATTCAATATTAATATTTGCTTATTAACTTGTGTAATTGTGGTGACTCGATCGCTAGAACATTCCTTATTAGAAAGTTGCACCAACGATTGCAAGTTTCACCAGCTATTCCTAAGAAACAGCTTTCACCGCTAACAAAAGGACATTTAGTTTTTATATATAAAATATCTATTTTTGTATTAGTTTCTAGAATATTCTTACTTAATAGAAAGTAGATTTCACCCTTAACACAATGACATATATTTTTGTATAAATAGGTCAATCCAAACATTGTAAAATCAGAGTTAGTTTTGGTCGTTAAACCCGTCATGCTGTAACATTGTTGTAAATAGTGAATTAGTAAAATAAAGTTCATATTCTTAAATAATTCAAGTGTTTTTATTTTGGATAGTTTTTCTATAAAATTTTCAGTGAAAAAGTAAAGTTCAAAAAGTTTAGTCTTTTTGTTGTTTTTTCAACTTATTGAATAAAACAACTGGCGACCCTGAAGATTAGAAGAATTTTAGAAGATTCCAGTGAGAAAACTCCGCCAATTGTTTCTCTGGAAGATTGGATCCATTGTGTTGACGCCTGCGACATAAGTACTAAAAGGAAAGAAGAATCGTACAAATCTTCTCCTTGGGTGCGGTTCCCGGTGGCACGACACAAAAATTGGCGACCGTGACAGGACACAAAGAAGAAAAAACTGAGAAAAGAAAAACGTCCACAGCTGGAAGAAAGTTAATCAAGTAAGTCCTTTTCATTTTTACACGACTTATTCTGCCTTTAACTCTTCCATTATTTCACTTGAATCCCTAATATTGAATTTTTCTAATTTGACTATTTCTAACAATATGACGAATGACCAAACAACGCTCTCACCAAACAATACTAGTACTTCGTTACCCGCGTTAGGAACGAAACTAGAAAATATCGATTTTAAACATTTAACAAACGAACAAATCCGCTCATACATACAAGCGTTACAAAGTGTCAAATCAGAACGGGAAGATGATATCCTTTCCGAATCAGAAACTATCAAACATATCAATTACAAAGACTGGATAGGAAAATTTGAAAACACCCCAACCGGTGCTCTCGATTTTCTTAGAAGAGTCCATAATACTATTAATTATGCACCTCTTCAAGAAACGGAGATTATACGTTATACAGCGAATCAACTCCCGTACGATTTAGGCGTACAATTAATATCACGCGACCTAACGTACGAAACACTTAGAGAAATAATCTATACTTTCCACAGTCCTCGCCGGACTACAATACATATTGAAAACGAATTAGCCACAATGCACCAAAAACCAAACGAAGATGTTCTCTCATTTTTTAATCGAATTAATAAATTAAAAATGGAACGTATGGCTAACTTACGCTATGAACAAACCACAACAGAATATACATTGATGGCTCCCATAATTGAGGAATCCTTTTGCAACCGGTTTATAACTGGATGCCATCCCCAAATTTCACAAAGATTACGACTAACCTCTCCCAAGCTTCGAACGTTAAACGAAGCTCTTAAAGAAGCAATTGAAGAGGAATCGTTTATGAAATCCCAATCCTCTTTTAGAAATGAAACTAAAAGTAACACCTCGAAATATTGTAAAATATGCAAATTAAAAAATCATAATACTAGAGATTGTCGTAAAAAAGATAATCCCCAATCATTTAATCAATCCATAAAAATTTGTAATTACTGTAAAATACGCGGCCATTTAGAAAATGAATGTAGGAAAAAGAAATTCGCGCAAAGTACATCAAATGCTCTCCCACCACGTTATCAAAATAACAACGCGGAACATTTAAACGCGAACGAGTCGACTGCTGTTGTAGCCGAGCCGTCGACCTCCAGCAGCCAAGGCTACTCCGACATAGCTTATCTAACGTATTAAACTCATCTAATGTTAAAAAATTAACTTTTAATTGTAATGATGCTTTGACCGAAAATAAAACACTGACTTTTCTTATAGATACAGGAGCTAGTATATCGCTGGTCCATAGTGATAAAATTAAAAATGATAATATTAACAACAAAAACAAAGTAGTAGTCAGAGGAATAGAAACCGACTACAAAGAAACTTTAGGATCGATTAACTTAAAAATTTATAAGGAAGATGGAAATCAATTTCCATTCGAATTTCAGGTTATCGACCCAAACTTAATAAATACCCCGTTCCATGGCGTTCTAGGTATTGACTTCTTAGAATACTATGGAGCAACTATTCAAACAAATTCAAACATAATAAAATTTGACCCTAGAAAAGTATACAATATAAATAACATAGAAAACACTAAACAATTAAATGAAGTCCGCGACAACATCCGGCTTTCACATATCCAAAACGAAAACGATAAAAATAAAATTTTGAAACTTTGCTTAGATAATGCAAATCTATTTCATATTAAAGATAACAAATTAACCCATACAACCACTTTACATCATGAGATACGAATCACAGACCCCACACCTGTATTCGTAAAAAATTACAGATTCCCCAAAATCCACGAACAAGAAGTTCGAAAACAAATAAAAGAGATGTTAGATAATGGCATTATACAGGAAAGCAATTCGCCTTACAGCGCTCCCATCTGGGTAGTGCCGAAAAAATTAGATAGTTCAGGAAAACAAAAATGGCGGATAGTCACAGACTATAGACGTCTGAATAATATCACAATTGAAGACAAATATCCACTACCAAATATAGAAGATATACTATTTCATCTAGGTGACGCGAAATACTTCTCCACCCTAGATTTAGCATCAGGTTTCCATCAGATCCTGATAAAACCTGAGGACCGTCACAAAACAGCCTTTACGATTCCAGGAGGTCACTACGAATACATACGAATGCCTTTTGGGCTCAAAAACGCTCCGGCAACGTTTCAGCGTTTGATGAATATTGTCTTACAAAGAATTCTCTATAAAGAATGCTTTGTATATTTAGATGATATCGTGGTATTCGGGAGAACCCTGGACGAACATAACGACAGGCTCCAAAATGTTTTTGACGCCCTCAAGGAACATAATTTAAAACTTCAGATAGACAAGTGCGAGTTCCTACACGACGAAATAGAGTATCTAGGTCATATAATTTCTTCTAACGGCTTACAGCCAAATTTTAAAAAAATTGAAACAATTCAAAAATTAAAAGAACCAAAAAACATTAAAGATATTCAAAGCTTTTTAGGACTGGTAGGGTACTACCGTAAATTTATAAAGAATTTCTCCGAAAAAGCGAAACCACTTACCTTGCTACTTAAAAAGGAAACCAAATTCGAATGGAACAATGAATGTCAAAGAGCATTCGACACTTTAAAAAATGCTCTGACATCTAAGCCCATACTCCAGTACCCAAATTTTCACAGGACATTTATTCTCACAACTGATGCATCGAACGTCGGGATAGGAGCTATCCTTTCCCAGATGAACGATGACAATACATTGGACCTACCAATCAGTTACTATTCCAGAACACTTAATACCGCGGAACAAAACTACACAACAACAGAAAAAGAATTACTGGCTATTATTGATTCTGTAAAAAACTTCCGGCCTTACCTCTTCGGCCAAAAATTTATAATTCGAACGGACCATAAGGCACTAGAGTGGTTATTTAAGAATAAAGATCCTAGTTCTAGATTAATACGCTGGAGATTGAAACTAGAAGAATATGACTACAAAATTGAGTACAAACCAGGGAAGAAAAACCAAAATGCCGACGCTCTTTCAAGACCAGTAATGGTCATAGATCAACTAGTGCTAGAGAAAACTTTTGAAAATTTCCAACAATGGGAAAAAACAGTAGAGATTCCCGAATACAATATAGTTACAACCCCTCTAGAAGAAATTAACAACCTTGTTATACCGTATTCTAGCGTTAACTCCGATAATAATAAATTTTCATATTTTGTTAAAGAACATAAGCCCGATCTCCCATCAATAATGCCTATTGATGAAGTAGTTGTATTCGATACTAAGAATAATAATCAAGTTTTATTAATGGTATGTAAGGAAAACGCGCTCGACCCAATAATACCTCAAAATCTTTTCAACAGCCTGAAAATGCTATTTACCATGATTGAAATATTATCTCTGACGGAGATAACAATTTTTGATCTGCCGTCACTGACACTAGCTTTAAATGACGAAACCTTTAAAAAACTAATAAAATATTTCAATCATGATGATAAAGTAAAAATTAATATTTTACGTTTAGAAACGCGATTAGTTAGAAACAATGAAGAAAAACAAAAAATCATAAAAACCTATCACTGTGATATGCCAGGCGGTCACCAAGGAGTGAAAAGAACTTTACAAGCAATAAAACAAAGATATTTCTGGAAAAACATGTCCAGAGACATCGAAAAATTTATATCTGAATGTCAAGACTGCCAGTTAAATAAGAAAAATACGAGGAATAACAGACCCCCAATGATAATAACATCCCCCTCTAACACGTTTAATGACACAATCGCGTTAGACATAGTCGGACCGCTAACCGAAACCGAAACTAACAATAGGTACATTCTAACAATTCAAGACGATTTAACGAAATTCTTGCAGGCATACGCTATGCCAGACCAAAGTGCTATTAACATAGCTATTAACCTTTTAGATTACTGTACCAAGTTTGGTTTTCCCAACGCCATACTAACGGACCAAGGCGCAAATTTTACGAGCGAAATAATAAAAGAAATAAATAAAATCTTAAACATTAAACATAAACAGACAACACCTTACAATCCCACAACTAACGGTAGCCTCGAAAGATCACACGCCGTACTTAAAGATTATCTTAGGCATTACGTAAATAACGCCAACACAGACTGGGACCAATTTCTAAATCTTGCCTGCTTTATGTACAATACTCACGAAAACCGCGCAACTAAACAGACTCCATATAAATTAGTATATGGAAACGATCCGAAAACAGTAGAAGTAGACAAAAATCGACCTACCTATAACCAATTTTGCAAAGACATGGAAAATAAAATTAAAACACTTAGGGAAAACGCTAAACAGAATTTACAAATATCTAAACAAACAAATAAAAATTATTACGACAAAAAGACAAAAGAATATAATTTTAAAGAAGGAGACTTAGTTCTTTTAGAAATAAAGAATGCACCTAAGAAAAAATTAACGAACAAATACGAAGGACCGTTTAAAATAATACGATTGCATAATAACAATACAGCCACAATCAAATTAGGCAACAGAAACAAAACTTACCACTTTAAGCATCTTAAACGTTTTGTTTCAGGTGAAAAAGATAACGATGCCCAAAATAGCTCTAATACCGCTAATACCGATCCTATACCCAGTACTAGTAGTAGCACTTAATTACGACCTTATACCACTATCCGATAATCCCGGTATCTATTACAATATTGAAGGTCACGCACAAATAGTTACTAGCTATATTAGTCTAATACACTTTTATAACATAAGTAATTTAGATGATACAATAAATAATATAAATCGTATATATTCTAAGTCAACCCACATGTGCGATTTAATACCCGACGATTTAAATTGCAAACTTAATTTCCAATTACTACGAAATGAATTACTAAATTTAAAAACTAGATATGAAGATCTCTCAAATCTTTACGATATACAAAATAAACAAGGAACGAAACGTAAACGAGCTGTTCAAGTAAAATACGAACACGGATGGTTCGATATACTCGGAAGCATTTGGCACAAAATAACGGGTAACCCTTCCCCAGACGACGCGCAGTACTTTACTGACGCTATAAACAATCTCGTAAATAATCAAGAGAACATACACAACATGGTACAATCACAAATCAGATTAATATCCGATTCACTAGCTAAAATGAATAAAACACAAAGCGAAATCTCCACTCTTGAAGAAAAATTAAATATGTATGTATTGACCTACAATAGAAATATAAATCGAACAACTTTTCTATTAAATCGAGAGATGCACCTTGTGAATATAAACGAACACGTTCTAATATTACGCAACTTAATTAATAAAGTAACTCAAGAATTAGACACTTTTGAAAACGCTATAACACTTGCCCGACATAATTTAATTGATTTTAAAATATTACCACCAAAAACGTTATTAAAAGAATTAACAAGTAGTACAAAATATAATCTACCTCTAGAACCAAAATGGGAAAACTTAGAATATTATTATAAAATAATTAAAACAAAAATTATTAATCTTAAGCATACATTAATTATAGATATCAGAGTTCCTATAGTCAAATTGGATAAGTTCATACTTTACCATTTATTTCCATTACCTAACCACAATCCCAAAGACTTACACCAAATAAGCCTTCTCCAAATAAACCATCCCTATATCCTAGTCAATTTGGGCAGAACAGGTCACGTATTAATGAAGGACCGCAAGAAATGCCATGAATATAAGGAACAGAAATTCATATGTGAAGACATCACGATAACATCAAGCCTAAATCAAATGAGCTGCGAAACAACACTCTTAAACCCGACAACTAAGAAGATCCCAAAGGAATGTGCCATCAAGAATTATTACGCCGATCAAGAAATATGGCAAACAATCAATCAGAATACTTGGATAAGTTCAGTCACGGAGCCAACAGCATTAAACATTGTGTGCCCCGATGAAACAGACACAGTGGAAATTCAAGCAACTACGAAGATCAAATTAGCTCAAGGTTGCAAAGCATACACAACTCTATACACGATCGAAACATCACCAATAGTCAAAAACATAACCTTCCAAGATTTCATCCCAAATATAAACTTAAGAGACGACGACGAATGCTCAAAAATTAACCACACCGAGATCAAGCTCGCCGGAATACAACCTATCAAGCTAACTCACATCAACCTGGATGAACTAAATGAAAATCAACATCGCATAGAAGACCTACGCAAGCAAATTGAGAAAAAATTAGAAAACACAATCATCCTGATGGGCCATCACATGTCAACCTCCACATGGTCTTACATAAAAAACGCACTTTTCTTACTTTCGATAATGGGCAGCGTATACCTATTGTACAAGTGTTCCTGTTTCTCATTTCTTACAAGCCTGCTAAAAAGAAGCTGTACCAGCGGATGCGTCAACATTTATAATTGCGTCCACGGTTCCACAAATAGAAATGAACCAGCAGTTTTCTATACAGCCACTGCAATGGATGAAGATAGGCAATTGATACCAACAGCTCCTCCTCCATACAAAGAAGTAGTTCTGGATAAACCGTCGCCTACACGTCGCAACGTTCAACCCAGGAAACAACAAACGGCGTTCCTGTAAAAGAACCTTCCTCCATGTAGTCTCCCTTAAGGAGAGGGGAGTGTGGTGACTCGATCGCTAGAACATTCCTTATTAGAAAGTTGCACCAACGATTGCAAGTTTCACCAGCTATTCCTAAGAAACAGCTTTCACCGCTAACAAAAGGACATTTAGTTTTTATATATAAAATATCTATTTTTGTATTAGTTTCTAGAATATTCTTACTTAATAGAAAGTAGATTTCACCCTTAACACAATGACATATATTTTTGTATAAATAGGTCAATCCAAACATTGTAAAATCAGAGTTAGTCTTGGTCGTTAAACCCGTCATGCTGTAACATTGTTGTAAATAGTGAATTAGTAAAATAAAGTTCATATTCTTAAATAATTCAAGTGTTTTTATTTTGGATAGTTTTTCTATAAAATTTTCAGTGAAAAAGTAAAGTTCAAAAAGTTTAGTCTTTTTGTTGTTTTTTCAACTTATTGAATAAAACAACTGGCGACCGTGAAGATTAGAAGAATTTTAGAAGATTCCAGTGAGAAAACTCCGCCAATTGTTTCTCTGGAAGATTGGATCCATTGTGTTGACGCCTGCGACATAAGTACTAAAAGGAAAGAAGAATCGTACAAATCTTCTCCTTGGGTGCGGTTCCCGGTGGCACGACATAATGACTCATACATTCAATATTGAGAATTTGCTTTGTAATTTGTGTGATGACTCATACATTCAGTACTAAGAATTTGCTTATTATTAACTTGTTAAATTCAACAATTAAACTGATGATTGTAAAATTGAAATATCCAATCAAATCATTCAAAATAAATGCTCTTAATAAACAAAAATACTTAACGACTTATGAAATAGTCAATACTTTGTTGAAGTATGAAATGATTAAATATCTATCGAAATGCAACAAACAACCACGTGCATCTTAAAACTACTGAAAACTTTAAAGAAATATTAAATTATCATATAAATCAAATTAATAACTAAAAAAAATTTACAAATTGCTTCCCCAAATGATATATACGCAAGTCATGATATTGATAAGTGTCATTAAAATACTTACAAAATTATCGATTAACACTAATAAATTTATGCCGAATTGTATAAATAAATTTGTATATGTATTATTTCTACTAATAAATATTAATTTTATATTGCATTTAATAAATATATGTTATAAGGTTTTGGAAATACTTGTATAGTATCAAAATCTTTGGTATGGCATACCACGTACCAAGCATGGGAAGCCGGAGCAGATGGTTTGGATTCTTCCCAGGATGCCAGATATACATTCCCCCAGATATGCATTTCTGAGGTTTAAATAAAGGTGGGCGATATGATGGGTCGAAACTACTGTTTCCAATGTCGCTATGATTGTTACGGTCTTTTTGTTTCCATTTCAACAGAAACTGTTTATACTTATTACATTCTTGTACTAGGTTTTTGAGTATGTAATAAATCCACTTCTGTTTCACTATTAATTAGAAACCATATCTGGGTTGGTGTTTTAGAAAATTGCACTTTACAGACATAACACTTAAATGACATTTTTAAAAAAAAGCTTTTAACTTAGTATAAAATATTCGAGTTGTATATAGCTTTTTACTTTTGTTGGTAATGAATATACACCCGATATTACAAAACAATATTTAATGCACCGGACATCAGTGTAAATAACTAAGAATAATTTAAACTACTTAAGTCTTCTTTCTTAACGGACATGTGATTTAAAGTAATATCCAGTAATCACCACCTTGTGTAGTGTAGAAAAATAAAAAATATAAAAAATTAAAATATTTTGATAAGATAAGGGGTGGTTTTAGTGGCTACTAGGAATTTGCTTACGTTAAGTGATAATCAAAGGGGTTCCTAATACGGGCCCATGGCTATTAGAAACTCGTGCGCTAGTGGAAATTTGGTGCCTGTCCAGAGGTAAAGAGTGGGTTTCATCCCCGTACCTAAGTGTGTCTGAAAATATTTTGGAAAAAGAGAAATAGGGAAAAGAAGTTATTAAACATGATTTTCAAATCATAACAAAATTTATTGCAAGTTCTAGAGTTTTACGGGATTACAAATAACGCGCTTAAAATCTAAATTTAGATACAAAATTGTGATACAAATTCCTCTGTAAAATATTGTTTTTAGCAGAGTAAAGGTGCTTGTAAACGAGCCACATTTTACGGCAATATGTGGTCGGCAACAATGGCCGGGCAATATTTCTCGAGATTCAGAAATATTTCCGGCAATATATTCCATATTGCAACTACTAGCTTGCATGTTGCCGATGTTGTCGGTGTCTGAGCGAAAATATATAAACATTGCCCGGCCATATTACTTTTACCTAGAGGTTATTAGTCTAGTCTGTACTTATTCAGAGTGTCTGAACAATCAGACACTCTGAATTAGTACATTAAAGAATTATAGGAGTCTCCAGTAGCAGAGTTGTGCGTGTAATTTACTTCGGGTAAATTACACAGATTTTTACATGTAGAAAACTTTGTAATTTACACATACTTGTTTGATAAAAAAACTGTAAAAAATGTAAAAAGCTAAATTTTTTAAATTTAATAGATATGTAAGTTTACTGATGGTATTCCATATTTGCTATTGAAGTATTTGCCATATTTGCAAAGTAAAATTAATAATTAAGTAATTTGAAAATTAAAAATATAAATGAGGACAAACAGGAAAAAGAAAGGTTAGTTTTGATAGAATAGTTTATTTAAGAATTCAATATTAAAAATATTTTTATTTATTCAGTTAAATTTTATTAAAAGTATCAATCATCTTCATCATCATTATCATCAGTGATTTTATTGTTATTATAATTTAAAGAGAGATAAATATGTAGTAGTTTTTTTGATCTGTCAAAACTCAGTTTATTAATTTGGAAATTTAAAGCTTTGTAGTCAGTTGTGGATGGCCTTCCACCAGCAGAAAATCATTTTTGTGTCGACATTTTGTTTACACGTTTTTTCATGTGAACTTATAAACAAATAATAACCGTCAAAATAAATTGTTTGTCAGTGAAATGACAAATGATTTAAGTATTTTACATTTTTTACAATTTTCTACAATTTTTTACGGTTTTTTACAGTTTTTTACGTATTTTACAATTTTTTACATAAAAATGTAAAAAACTGGTTTTTTACATCACATGGCACAACTCTGTCCAGTAGCCAAGAATCGTAACGTGATTGACAATCTTGTCGTTATTGGTTACTGGTTCTCGCATTACTGTCGACAGATTTTGAATTTTAGGTCCAAATTTTTGAAGTAAGTAATCAAAGTCGTTTTTTGACATTCTAGTGAAGTATTAAAATAAATAATACACTATATATCCAGTGCTAATTAACATTTCTTCAGAGTCGGCCATTATTGCCACGTGTACATGTAAATTTATCAGCCATACTGTGGCTGATAGATGCCGGGATATATTGAGCCATATGTTGCCCAGCCATAGTTGCTGGCAACATATTTCCGAAATGTGGCCGGGCCACAATGTTCAGCTATATTTCTGGTAATATGTAGCAATTTTATTGCTCGTTTACAAGCCTCTTAAGTTATACTGTAATACATTTTGAAATATAATAACTTTGAATGAAATATTTTGTTAGGTTAAAACCTTTTAATCCCTTAAATTGAGCAAATGATTAAAAATTGATTAAATCTTATAGTGGAACAAAATAAATTTACTAGGGCGTGATTTTGGATCACTTGAATTTTTTCAAAATGACGCCCACTCTAAGGGTTGATTTGGCCCTGTAGAGATATACATACATGTAAAGTGAAACAAACGGACTAAACGGTTTTAGTACCAAATTAAGAATTGTCAAAGAAAACACATTGTGATTAAAACGTTGTTAAACTATCTTTAAATTAGATTTTAAATAGATGATTTTGGCATTTCTAAATAAATAACGAAGAATAAATAACAAAATATGACTAAAATATCTTGAATAAACATACTTTAAAACAAACATCAGTGAAAATATTTAAATTTAACCTCAAAGTGAGATTGTTCCTTTTAAAATTGAGTTTGATATCAATTCAATTGAAATAAAACAACGTTATAATGAATAGACTTAAATTAATTTAAAATGTGATATTTCGAAGTTAGATCTTTGAATGAATATTGCAATGACAAATTGTGTATGATTATTTTGTGATATTTCGAACATTAATTTTGTAAACATGTCTTATAACCAAACATCAACGAGAATGTTTAAATTTAACCTTAAGTGAGATTGAACAAGTATAAATTAATTTAAACGTGATATATGGAATTAGATATTTGAATGAAATATTACAATGACGAAATTTAAAGTTTAAAAAAAAAATGCAATATGTTTTAGACATTGACTTTAAAAAACAAAATTATTAACCTGAATAATTGCAAATACATTGAACCAGATGAAATCGAAACTTGAATTTTATTTTAAATTTAATTTTCATTTTGCCTTTTAAGAGTAAACTGAATATTTGAAATATTACTTATCTTGTAAGTGCAGAGTTGAATTTTCCTAATTATAATAATGATTGTAAAAAAATGTATAAAAAATGATTCCATTGAGCGAGATTAGTTAAACTATATAAACCTTAAATATGGTATCGTTGCTTTGTCACTTTTCACAGCAAAATAACAGAAAAACACGAGTCGACTTTCGGCTTTTACACCATCATCAGGTGAAACTATTTATAATATAGATCGGAGCAAATAATGCATTGGTGGGGGATGCTAGAGACAGAGACAGAGACAGATACAATCACAGTATACAATAAAATTAAAAATTTTTGTATTGTTTGCAAAGGTAGTTTACAGCGAAATTTATTTTTAAAAACTGGTTAGGTCCAATATTATTAAATTGACCGGAGCACACTGGGGAAAACCAGACACGTGAAAACAGCGGCGAACGACAATTACCAGAAACAAAGTAAATCATACAGACATCTGTCTGTTGATATGCACGAGGGGTTACACCCAGCAGGTAGCTGCTTTTGTTAAACTAAAAGGTTTGTTAAATGAAGTAAAATCAAAAATATTGTAAAAAGACTATTTAAATATTAATTACCAGGAATGGATAAAATTTTTTAAAATGGGTCCTATCAACTAAACTATTCGAAAACAAAACGTGAGATGCACCGTGTTATAGATTTAATAAAGGCGATTTGTTTAAATCAATTTGGTCATTCAAGATGGCATGGTTTGGATCTTTGTTCAATTTGTTGATTTCCAGGGCTTCCAAAATGTTGAGTTTGCGGCCTTTTTTACAAATATGTAATATTTTGGGTTGTTGATCGGGTTTTACCGAATGACCTGTTTCTAGTAGATGTAAACCAAAGTTGGAAATGTGTTTCTGGGTAGTGATATGTTCCTTATATCTGGTTTCGAACGTTCGACCAGTCTGACCTATGTAAGACGCGTTACACTCCGAACAATCTAGACGATAAACTCCACATTTCTTCATGGGGTCGGATTTTTCTTTAGCGTTATAAAGGAAACGGCCAATAGTATGTGTGGAATGATAAGCGGGATATAGATCAAATTGTAAGAACATGTTGCCTATTTTTTGAGAGATGTTTCCTAGATATGGGAGGGAAATATAATGTTTAGAGTCCGAATTAGTTAGAATAGTTGGATAGATTTGTTCTATGGCTAGACTTCTTTGTTTTTTACGGATTAGTTTTTGGATAATGTGTGGAGCAAAACCATTGTTAACTGCTATTTGTTGTATGATCGATAATTCCTTTTTCACGGTCTTTTGTTTTAAAAACTGGTTAGGTCCAATATTATTAAATTGACCGGAGCACACTGGGGAAAACCAGACACGTGAAAACAGCGGCGAACGACAATTACCAAAGACCGTCTTCGCTGTAAACTACCTTTGCAAACAATACAAAAATTTTTAATTTTATTGTATACTGTGATTGTATCTGTCTCTGTCTCTGTCTCTAGCATCCCCCACCAATGCATTATTTGCTCCGATCTATATTATAAATAGTTTTCGCCAAAAAGAGCAATTTTTAGTTAAGTTTTTCACCTGATGATGGTGTAAAAGCCGAAAGTCGACTCGTGTTTTTCTGTTATTTTGCTGTGAAAAGTGACAAAGCAACGATACCATATTTAATATGGATTTTCACAAAGTAAACCTGTCTAGTATTAATTATTTATATAAACCTTGTTTAGTTTATAAAACAAATTAATATTTAAATCAATAAGTTCGATCTTGCAATTTAATTTTATATAAAAAATATTGCAGCTGATTTTGGAATCATTTAGGAAATTTGAGTATTAGTTCATTAGAGTTTTACTAGATGGCCACAGCATTAATTTTTTCTTACATTTAATCGTAATTTAGACAGTAATATATTGATATTGCTTTTATACAAATTCACTAGATGTCTAAATATAAATTTGTAAAATTAATTTTGAATAATAATATATCATATATTGGTTAAAATTTGAATTTATAAAATTCTCTTTTTTTTTTTATTGTTATTAACTTTGTTTTTAAGAATTTATGAAATCATGCTTTACCAGATAGATGTAGTTGTAGAGTGCGTTGAAAGCATCCTTGGTAACTGTCTTGCCGCAGAAGAAAAATGTAGAAGATGAAATTTGTGGACGATGACCCATTCTTGGAGAGGTTGAAGTTTATTCGTCTCTTGTACAGAATTTTGAATGTTGAAAATTGGTATTAATTTATGTTGCGTTGTGCACTTGGTAACTTTGTTTAGCTTGTGTATACTTTCTTGAGTTGAATTCCAATGAAGATGATATACTTTGAAGAAAATTCCAATTAGACATCATTAATGACGTGTTGATTTATAAAATGAAGTGTAAACATTTTGCAAACTTGATGAAATTTGGTCCACATTTAGCAGTCGTCTGTAATTATGAATAAAATGTAGTTTGGCAGATCAGTTTTTTCTTTATACATGTAATAGGAGTCCATAATCCAAATATGTACAGTGGGTTGCAAAAGTTTGTATACATTAACAACTTAAGAAAAAAAATAACAAAAAAATTTAAATTCTGCAATACAAAAAATTTTTATTTGTTATAGAATACAGAATACATATCACACTATCAAATAACAAATAAATTTAATACATTTGGTATTCATATTTAAGAATATTTAAGAAAAAAATAAAAAATAAAGAAAAATTCTGTTGTAAAAGTATGTATACACTAAATGGAACACAAACAGTTTTTATTAATTTAGAAAATTATTAATATTTTGTTGGTCCTCCATTTGCTTCAATAATTGCTTTTTACCGACGAGGCATTGAATTTACCAACTTGTTTGTAAAATTACTTTCTATTTTTGCCCATTCATCACGTAAAATGTCCTCTAATTTTTTCTGATTCCTAAAAGAATATTTCTTTAATCTTCTTTTCATTTCTTCCCATACATGTTCTAAAGGATTGATGTCCGGCGATTGTGGAGGGGTTGATAAAATATGCGGGGTGTGAAACAGAAGTCATTGACGTACTATAAAGGCAGTATGTTTCGGATTATTATCTTGCTGAAAATAATAATCATCCGGCAATCTCAATTTCCTCACACTTTCGTGCAAATTTTCTTTCAATGTATCCAAGTAGACCCATCTGTCCATTATCCCTTCAATGATTTTAAGATTTCCCACACCCGCCGCTGACATACAGCCCCACACAAGAACTTTACCCCCACCATGTTTAACAGTAGGTACTATATTTTTGGGCAGATACTTTTCTCCCGTTCTTCTGCACACGAGTTTTTTTCCTTCGTTTCCCTGAATGCAAAATTTACTCTCATCAGTAAATAACACACGTTTCCAGAAGTCAATTCCCTTCGACTGATACAATTTGGCGAACTTTAAACGCTTCCTTCGGTTAACTTCTGATATGTATGGTTTTCTGATCACTACACGTGATTGATATTGCATATCATGAAGTGCCCTAGAAATTGTCCGGTGCACTACTACTCCAAAACATGTTTCCAATTGCCCTTTTATGTTTTGCAAGCTTAAACCTGGATCTTTATCAATTAGACGCTGAATAAATTTTTTTCCGAATTTCCTAGTTTTCTTGGTCGACCGCATCTTTCGTTGGTCACTGTCGAATTTCTACCACTGAATCTTTGGACCACCTTTTGAATTGTACTGCGCGGTCTATTTAGCACTGAAGATATTTGTCCGTATGTTTTTCCTTGCTTTCTTAAATTTAAAATAATTTGTCTCTCTGTAGAAGTCAATTCCTTCTGACGGGGCATTATTAAATTTTAAATGTTAACAATTACGTACCAATGCCTTAAACTTATATATACAACTAAATAAAACAAATATTAAATAATCTAAAAAAAACATATTAAATACCTAAGCACATGTAAACATTTTATATCGTACATAATAATCAGGTATTCCCCAAACTGTATACATACTTTTGCAACAGCCATCTACCGTTTTTGTAATAATTATTTGATATAGTTTCCTTATTAAATACATATATGTCATTATATCAGACTATATAAACTAACCATAAGTTGGAGTTATTAGTTTGATATATTTCAAAGTTTCTTATATATGCGTTCAAATTTTAAATTAAGATTTTTCATGTTATTAGTATCTGTATACAACTTTTTGCAACCAACTGTATATATTTCATCATTGATTTGTTGAATTTAAATTTCAAGACATAATTTCATGATTTAGCTAGTGATTTTGTATAGTTTTACATTAATTTTTACATTTTGATTTTGAATTTCGATAATTTATAGGTAATGAAATTAATTCGCAAAGACTAAATTTTAATTTAATTTTTTTGAAACATTAAATGTGTATTAGATTATAACTGTCTTACTCAAATTTGAAATACAATTCGTTAATAAATTTTTCGATTCAAATTTGCGTTATTTATAACTTGTAAAATCGCAGTTTAGTTAAATAATATATAAAATAATTTGTATCAATAAATTTATGTTAATTATATAAAATTATGTAATTTACGTGTAATGCAAAATGGAATCATGACATTTTAAGTTTAGAGTGAACAAAATTTTATGGAAATTTGTGAATTTGCTGTATTTTGATTATTAATAATATTTGAATAGAAAGATTTTTGAAATTGTATAAGATTTGTTTACATATATACGTATTATAATTATGTTTTGTACTTGTTAGATTTTTAAATAATTGTGTGAATTTCTTTGACATTTAACGCAAAATATATAATAAATTAAGGAAATATGTTTTGAATTTCCAGTTAAGTTGATGCAAATTGAATAATATATATTTTGTAATTCATATGTTGAATTGATATTTGGACAATTAGGTTCATTAAATTAATGTGTGATGAATTGAATATTGAGGGAAGACTAATTTTGGCAAGAAAATTTGTTTAAGTTATAGTTTGCATATAAATTAACATTGGAAATTATGAAGTAAATTTGTGAAACGTTCATTACGTAAATTCTTTAAATTAATTACGTTTAACTGGAGTAAATTAACGCTGTAGTTTATTAATTTTATAATTACATTAACTAAACTTTTAAATTGATAAGCAAGGTACATAAAAATAATGTTTTGATTTTTTGATTTTGTTATATTAGTAATTATAATTGCTGAATTGTAATTTTTATTGCAAAATTGAACTTAAATTCTAATTATTTGTATTTTTATTAAATAACCTATATTAGTTGCCTAAATATTATTAATAACAAAATTACTAACTAAACTAAACTAGTTGCCTGCTCATCTTTAGTAACTCAAAGGTTTGCTAAGAGTCTAAATAAAGATGCGTTAGCAGATATGCAACGTCTTTTTTAACTTAACCTATACTGGCTGAACTTATGTTCGCCGCATCGACCTACGAGTCGGGAAATTAATTTAGAAAAATTATACACTAAATAAAATATGGTACGAATCACCAAACAAGGGATTTACTCAACATTTTGTCGCGTTGGACGGATTCTAGACGGTGCAAAACTTTTGGTTTACCGAACAAGTGCGTTTTCCAACATTTAAGACATGACTTGATACCGTAGCATAAATAGCAACTCGACCAGACTAAACTATACACTAAATGAAATATGGTACGAATTACTAAACTAGGGGTTTACTCAATGTGTCGCGTAGGACGGTTTGATACCATAGCATAATAGTAATTCGACCGGAATAAACTATACACTAAATGAAATATGGTACGAATTACTAAACTAGGGGTTTATTCAATGTGTCGCGTAGGACGGTTTGATACCACAGCATGATAGTAATTCGACCGAAAAGAATTAAATTATGCAAATAAAATTACTAATTTTAATTTTAAATAAACTTTGTCGAAATCATATTACTTGAGAAATATTAATAAATTTAAATTTAGTGTTTTGAAAAATTAAATTGTAAATATTTAATTTTAGTATTAAATCGCAAACGAAAGTAGTTTTCTTAAATGTTTAAATTTACGTAATGAGCTTATATTGTTTTAAAGATTTAATTTAAAAAATTTTAATGAAAATAAATTTTTAAGTTTTGAAAATACAAGATTTTGGGAATTATAGTCTTGGGCATTTGTAAAGATAGGTGATATGTGGAATTAGATATTTGAATGAAATATTACAATGACGAAATTTAAAGTTTTGAAAAAAAAAATTCAATATGTTTTAGACATTGACTTTAAAAAACAAAATTATGAACCTGAATAATTGCAAATGCATTGAACAAGATGAAATCGAAACTTGAATATTATTTTAATTTAATTTTCATTTTGCCTTTTAAGAGTAAACTGAATATTTGAAATATTACTTATCTTGTAAGTGCAGAGTTGAAATTTCCTAATTATAATAATGATTGTAAAAAAATGTTTAAAAAATGATTCCATTGTGCGAGATTAGTTAAACTATATAATTAAAAATTATTTCATTTTGATAAACTATTTTTAATTTTTTTTTATTTAAATAAAGTTCTCATGACGATGTTCACCATCATTCTGTCTTCGTAGTAATCCTATCAAATTGTGAATGTTCTATCTTTTGAAAAGGACGCTAGTAGTCGAAATTTGCATACGTTACATAAGTTATTTTGTTAAACTTTAATGAATCGACCAATAAGATTTTGTTTTGTGAAACATTACCTTATTTGGTTTATAAAACAAATAAATATTTAAATCAATAAGTTCGATCTTGCAATTTAATTTTATATAAAAAATATTGCAGCTGATTTTGGAATCATTTAGGAAATTTGAGTATTAGTTCATTAGAGTTTTACTAGATGACCATAGCATTAATTTTTTGTTACATTTAATCGTAATTTAGACAGTAATATATTTATTCACTAGATGTCTAAATATAAATTTGTAAAATTAATTTTGAATAATAATATATATTGGTCAAAATTTGAATTTATAAAATTCTCTTTTATTATTATTAACTTTGTTTTTAAGAATTTATGAAATCATGCTTTACCAAATAGATGTAGGCTTCGCTACACTTGACCACCCTCATGCTTAGTTATCTGTTATGATATATCCCATCTGTTTGCAATAAATAATTCATTCGGTCTTCACAAGTAACAAAATTTTACTTACTACACTCAAATAGTGTGAGTATTAAAATAAATATGTCGTATGTACGTAATTTCTGTCTTTACGCTATGTTGTACTAAAAAAGTGACCTCTAGTCCATATTAATCATGAATTTTTTTCATATAGCCTGGAAATTTTATTTTTAAAAATAGTTACCTAAAAGGGGGTAAAAAATCGCGAAATTTTCAAAAAAGAAAAAAAAAAATTGAAAATGTTTCTCCAACTACAAGACCTTTTATTTTCAATTTCAAAAATTCAGTCAATATTTTTAACACTTAGAACGAACGAAAAATTTTAAAAGAGACATATGTTAGCAAGTGTATGGTATACTTCCATACGCCCCAGCCGGACAACAATTCCACCATTCCTTTTGAAAAAATGAGTTAAGTCCTCCCTCTTAATGCCTAGCTAAGTTACTAAGACCTCTATAAAATTTCACGTCTCTAGAGTCAGTGGTTTGCTGTATAAATTTTCATCCCCCATTTTATATCCTTAGGGGATGAATTTCCAAAAATCTCCTCCTGGTGTTTGCCTAGGTTACATAAGGTACTCCTGTCCAAAATTTCACAGTTTTACAATTAACTGTTTTTTATACAAATTTTTCATCTCCTACTTAGGGGATGATTTTGACATTTTATGAACCTATAGCACTCTCGAGATTAAGACGAATCCAACGACACCTTCTTTACCAAAATCCGTCAAGCCGTTTAGGCTGCAGGTTGTACCACAGGAACCGATATAGAATACATACATACATACTTCTTAAACACATTACCTTTCTTCTGGTGCAGTCGGTTTAAAAGAATTTGAGACATTAATGAACGTAAACTTAAAGGTAAGACTTTTTGAAGTATTCGAATTAATGTATAATTTTTTAATTCTTCCAATAACGTACTCAATGTAAATACGTTGCTTAGCAATTCGTTTAGTCTCCATTTCTTCTTGAGGTGATAAACGTTGCCTACCATTTAGAAATGGTGGTATATTTAAGTGAGTTTGCTTTGATTCAACAATATCATGAACTGTGAATCCTCTATCAGCTAAAACTAAATCTCCGGTTTCCAAGTAATCAGAAATATTTGATTTAATAAATATTTCGCGGTCTGATATATTTCCTTCAAATACATTTGATACGAAGCAGACACTTCCATTAGGAGTATATCCAATTAATGCTTTGTAAGTAGTTCGAGCTTTGTAAGAAGAATATAAATTTCCTTGATGTTCAAAGTTCGATGGCGACTGACATTGGAATTCCGTACAATCCATAATGACTCTAATATTTTTTAAAGACTTAAAAGTTTTTGGTAAAGTTTCAGCAAGTTTCTTCTTGGAAATAAATATATATGGCTTCAAATTGCATGTAAATTGATCGTATAAATGCTGTATCCGTAATTTAATTGTTTTAGAAACTAGAGCTGTCGAAATTTCAAATCTGAAAGCTAAATCTTGTACTAGTATACCAACACGTAATCGAATAAGTACTATAATCAACTGCTGTATTGATATTAGTTTTTTATGACTATTGTTACTTTTTGTTGTTGATCAACTTCATCTGTCACACTTTTATACTCCGGATATACAAAGTTGTGAAAAATAACGATTTCTCTATATTCCCAACTTGTGTAAAATTTGCATCTCTTAGCATCATTCTTAATAGCTTCTTCGAATTTATCCATTGCTGAACTTTGACGTAAACTAGCTTGAGTCCTCTTACTGGTAAATTTTTTAACATCAGTTTGAACACCTTGATTGCAGGTGGCATAATATGGCAATATTTCATCTTTTGCAAGAGTCACTGGTTGAAGTAGATTTTGATAAATCATTTTTTTTTCATTCCATAAGTTTGATTCTGCAGTAGAAGTAAAATTTTGATTCAATGAAAATGCTTATCTCTTAGTTTTGTTGTTCATCAACCAGCACATCATGGACATCTGTACAATCTACACCCTGTATGGTTTGAACTTAAAATACCTTGATTCTTTTCCTAAAAACATTTGAATATTTTAATTTATAGTTTGGAGCGAATAAAGATTTTTTTTTCATACATCTATGCTTTTTCCTTAAAACTTTTATTTAAAAAGCCAACTTACATTATTAATTTATTTATATTTCTCAGCTAAAGAAGTGCTTACCACTTTGACCTACAAAAAAAGTTTTTTATTTGAGGTTATGACATCAGTTGTTACATTTTTAAGCTAATATATTTAAATTACCTTGTTATATTGTTCGTTTTTAGGATTCCGTAAAAAAAATTAAAGAACGGAACCCTTATGGTGAGACTTCAATGTCCGTTTGTATGTCACAGCAATTTTTCTCAGTAATTGCTAGTGCCATGGAATTGAAATTTGGTACACTGATAGAAGTCGTTTGTCTACATCTATTACACGTGAAATAGTTTTAGAGACATTTTTATTTTTATTCGAAAAGGGGTTAAAAATGGAGGGTTGAAATTTAAAAGTGGTATACCAAGGTCAAGTGGGATATCGTATGAAAGGGCTTAGTTTACACATTTCAAAACTACTTTCTTTTAATTTTAGGTCGCATTAGGTTTTGAGTTATGGTCAAAAAAGTGCGAGAAAATACCGTTCCCCCTTCCTTATTTCCGAAATTTCCGAACCGAAAAATCTGAAAAAATTCAGATAAATAGATCTCTTATATATTACAGCAAAAATAAACTTTCAAATGTCTAGAGTTTTTGGAGAAAATGAAAAAATTTTGCCTAGAGTTCCAAAAACTGTTTACCTCCGATTGAGCTGAAATTTTGTTTACATAATCTTTTTGGCTTTAACTTACGCCCTAAAAATTTTTGACGACACAGACCGAAAGTTGTATATCTGAGGGTCTAAACTAGAAAAAATTAGTACAAGTGATACAGACAAATATATTATCATATGTCTCCAACTGAAATGAAACTTCACTTATATACTCTCTTAAGCCTAAGAAATTATTTTCCAAACTAATTTTCGGAAGCACGGACCAGGAGTGTATTTTTTAACCCTTTGAATATAGACGATGCTGAAAGAAGGTTTCTGTTACCATGGTAACAGAAACTAAAGACATATTCTTATAGAATTTTATGAGTAGAACATAAAAGGAAGAATAAATTTTTCCGATATACGGCTTAGGTATCGAGATAATACGTGTCAGGTTTCTAAAACGTACAGTGGCGATGAAACAATGTATTGTATACATACACATATATAGTATAAATTTTTATGAATATAGCTGTCATTCATTTTAACAGACTGTGTTATATAGAATATAGATATAACATAGATATTATACGGAACCCTCTGTGCGCGAGCCAGACTCGCGCTTACTGAACTTGTTTATTACACAACTGATAGGATTAGGATGTTCTTTTCTTGGACCACTTTCTCCTTCAAAATGAAGCAAACAAATGTATGTATGTCTGTATTAACATGATCAATCACTTCGAATTAACCATCACCCCACCTCGTCCACATCTCTTAACCCACAAATCACATTTTGCATATTTCGAACAATTTTTTATGTGCTGTTGTTTTGTTGATTTGTATATTTTAAAATTTTTTAACAATTATTATAAAAATATAAAAATTAATAGATTTAAAATTAAATTTTTACTCAAAAAACCAACAGTAGTAGTTGAAAAATATGCTAAAGAAACTAAGTAAATTAAAAAGACTTATAATATCTTCTTCTACTTTTTTCAAAACTCCTGTTCAATCTTTTTCTCTTATGCTTTCTTTACCGGTTCATCTACTTTCAACATCCAACAGTAGTCTGCCATCATGCCTGCGTCCCATCTTCCTTGGTATCTGCTCTCCATAACCTTTATATCTTGGTGGAAGCGCTCACCTTGTTCTTCACTTACGGCACCAAGATTCTCAGAAAAAATGTCAATATGGGATTGCAGAAAATGTAACTTTACACTCTTATTGCAACCCAGTTTATGGAAATTGCTGAGCATATTATTCACTATATTTTTATAATCTGGACTTTTTTTGTTTCCTAAAAAATGCTTCAATATCTCTTTAAATGAATTCCAACTTTTTTTGTTTTTTAGTTGTTTCAAACTAATTTTTATTAACAGCCGATGATTAACACAGAATATATCAATATAATTTTTTTTTAAATGTATTTACGCCCACTTATTAACTTTTAAGTTTTTATAAGTACGGTCCTGTTAGCACCGTAAATTTGCGAGGTTTAGTTATCAATTAAAACTGAATAAAAAAAAAATAAATTACTCTCAATAATGAGGTCATTAGCGGATGATCTTAAAATTCTTCTTTTTTCTCAAAATAAAGAAATGTCACTTAGTTAATTAGGTTTCATTTAATGAAAACATTGATGAGAATCTGTTCCTAAATGCCAATTACAACTATGTAATGACTTTTTATTAGATAGGAAATAAATAAAAATACATAATCTATTCTTGACTTGGTCGACCTAGGTAATTTTAGTCAAAAATTTTAATACCTAATATTTAAAAATTCTGACGTGCTGGAATTTTTTGAATATTTTTTTCCTAATCAGTGCCCTAAATTCTATCAGTGTCAGTTGTCAAATCTTAAAGGGGGAAACCAGCGCAGGCCTGTGTAATTGGAACTACACTGCTTATGATAAATTCGTATATTAATATTACTTTTTTCAATTATTTATATTAAATACATTGTATTCTCTGTATAATATTAATAGATTTGAGCGTTACTTTATGGTATTCCATATTTGTTTATTATTTATTGTATACACTGCTTATATGCGTATAAAGTTGAGGCATACGCACGAAAAATTTTCAAGTAATAAAAGAGCTATAGAAAAACTATATGGAAGGAGCGTATGATAGTTTATGCCGGTGCAAGCTCAGTGAAGCCGGTAGATACGTAATAAATATATGCATTAGGTGATACGATTGTTTATTTAATACCAGGGTCGTATCTGTTTAATTTGGAGAATATATCTGAATACCTTTGGAAATAAAGTAGGAAAAAAGATAAATAATTACGGAACAAGGAAGGCTTTTAAAAATAAAATTCAATTAGTTGGGTGTTTGTTTTAATAAAAAAGTTTTATGTTAAATTTTATTTATTTACAGCAATCATAATATTATATTAAAGATAATAAAAATAATCATAAACATTTTCTAAAATTATTTGCCAGAAAATAATATTAATTTATTATACATTCTACGCTTTCCATCGTTGAAATTAAATTTCTGTACAAGCAAATGCAATCTAATGTCAATATAAATTTCTGCTATGGACTGGATTAATTGGATTATATGATTATTATTTTCCGGAAATTGGTCGCATTGGTGAATTTCTAAACACTGAAAAATTTTGAAACCAAGAAACGATTTTAGTAAGTTAAATACTATGGTATGTTTATTAAAGAGTCTAGCCCTACTTCCATGGTGAAACTGCCCCCAACAGCAACTTATATAAATAACTGTACTAATGGTATGTTCCTGGTCAAAACCGAGTAGTTACGGAGATAAGTAAAAAAATAATAAAAAATGAGTGCTTTATTCAAAAATTTTTTTCTCGGTAACTACTTAACATAAAAAAATGATTCCAAATCTAGATGAAGGCAGACACTTTCTAGAAAATTACACATATTTATTATCATGCCAGTCCTCGCTATTGAGGATAATAACAAGAATAAAATCCGATCCAGTGTTAGCTTCATTGGGTTCCCATTGAGTTACCACCTCGAAAAGTAAAGTATTAAAACCCGAAGAATACTATATTATACATTAAAATTCACATAGTGTTTGAAACATTATCAAACTGGATCGGCTGGGACTCGAACCCGGATCTTTTGGTTGCTAGCCAAGCGCCCAAAAGATCCGGGTTCCCTATGAAAATAACATTGGATCGGATTTTATCCTTGTTATTATCCTTAACAGCTGTTAATAAATATGTTTAATATTCTAGAGAATGTCTGTCTTCATGAAGATTTGGAATTACTTTTTTTATGTTAAGTAGCTACAGAGAAAAAATTTTTGAATAAAGCACTCATTTTTATTATTTTTTTAGTTACCTCCGTAACTACTCGGTTTTAGCCGGGAAGATGGTAGATATCAATTAGTTATAGCCTCATCATACCGTTAGTACAGTTATTAATATAAGTTTCTATTGGGGGTAGTTTCACCATGGAAGTACGGCTAGACCCTATGGGTAAAAGAAGCTGCTTTTTATCATTAAATAGAAACAACCTTGCCATTAACCTTTCTTCTAACAGACTTCAATCACGTCGTCCGAAGGAAAAATTAAGCCACCTTTATTTTTTGAAATAATAAAATTGTGAAGGAACAATTTATTCGTGGAATGTAAACTATTAATGCAATCTTCACATTTAATTTTTTTAATTAAAATCCGAACAGTATAACCAGCTATATACGTTACAATTTGTTTTGTGAATTTTGACAATTCAAAAGATGCGTAAGGAATGTTTAATTCGATTTAATCAATATTATCAGAATTTGTATATTCTAAACCGCGGAATATTTCCGATGTTTTATTTATTTTTTCCACGGCTGAAGAACAGTTAAGTAAAGAAATGTTTTGCAATGGAATACAATTCCCGTTAAATGAACCTTGTAACTTCTAAATGGGTCAACATTTTTTTTATAAATTCTTTTAAATTGCCACGCAGTTGGCATGTTATTCCTTCCACCATGTGCCCGAGTATTTTCGAAAAATAATTCTAAATGATCTTGACTGCATTTGTACAAGGGTAAACAAACTAAAGAGCCCTCTTTTTCAGTTAAATTCTTATACATTATTTTAGCACTATTTATGCAAACACATAATCCAATAAATTCAGTTTTTTATTTGTTGTTATTAATATAGAATTATTTATATTTTTTAAAGAAAGTAAGTACTCGTTGTCAGTTCCATAGTTTAAAAAATTAAAAATCTCAAATTGATTCCTATTACTTACAAGTAACACTACCCAACTGACGCTCACCGATTTGAATGAAACTCAACAGTCATACTTATTAAGCATAAAAAAATATCAAATACGTGTATTTTTGTTTCGGCTGAATACGCTGTTTAAGGGTAGAAAACACCCCTCAACCCCTGAAAGTGGAAACAATTATTTCTGAAATGATACATTTTCTGAAAAAAGTGCTTAGGACTAAAGTTGGAGAGTTCAAAATGATACATTTGATGGTGACCTTGAAGTTAACTTTAAGGTCAGTTTTCAAGATCAATTAAATTTGGAAGTAATTAGCCGTTGTCGGACTTTATTCATATCCTGTATCGATAATCACTAGAGTGAGGACATTGGTCCGCACAAACGGGGTAACCAATTTTTTATAGCGGGTTCTAACATACACTACGTCGTCAAAAGTATGAGGACACCTTAACCCAGGAAGGTGTCTACACTTTTGACACGGCAGTGAACCACAACATTAAGTACAGCACCGCATCAAAAGTGTAGGCACCCCCCTGGGTTAAGGTGTCCCCATACTTTTGACGATGTAGTGTGTGCTCGAACCCGCTATAAAAATTGGTCACCCCGTTTGTGCGGACCAATGTTCTCACTCTAGTGATTATAGATGCAGGATATGAATAAAGTGCGACAACAGCTAATTACTTCCAAATTTAACTGACCTTGAAAATTAACCTCAAGGTCGACTTCAAGGTCACCATCAAGTGCATCATTTTGAACTCTACAACTTTGGTCCTAAGCACTTTTTTCAGAACGTGTATCGTTTCAGAAATAATTAGCTATAATTGTTTCTACTTTCAGAGGTTAAGGGGTGTTTTCCACCCCTAAACAGTGTATTCAGCCAAAACAAAAAAAAAAAAAAAAAAAAAAAAACACGTAGGTATTTAATATTTTTCGATGCTTAATAAGTATGTTAAGTTTCATTCAAATCGGTGAGTGTCAGTTGGGTAGTGTTACTTGTTAGTGGTTTTTAATATCCCATTTGACGAATGTTTCTGGAGTCAAAAACATTGTTTATAATTTTTATACATTTTACAGTTGCTGCAACATTTTGGAAATCCGGTAGTTTTAGTATATCACAATAAAAGTTAAGACATTCGCAACACCCTCGCTAAATAATTGAGTTGCATACTTCGCTTTCATTTTTTGATTTTGAAAATTAATATGTCGACTTAACTTATTTCCTATGTGAATTTTTCCTTTTTTGTAAACTATATAATTTTTCCAAATAGTCCCATTTAGTGGTGTTTCCTTCATTATCAATGAATATTTGGGTTGACTGGAAACAATTTCTATTCAATTTAATCATATGACACTCGTCAAGGAATACTGCCACCTCTTTTTTACTTTTAGGGTGTTCAAATGATGTTTTTAAGTTATCGGTATCCAAAAAACAATTTAAAATTTTGAGTATAGCAATATTAGATGGATATCACGTTCGCTACCACTATGAGACACCTGCATATAAACAACAAGTTAGAACCTGAGACCACGCGTCACAAATGTGAGTTATAGCTTCTAATAGACCACTTTTTATTATTAATGGACTTGCTATAAACTTCGATGAGAAATTATATAGGGTGGAGCAGAGGAAACGGATGTTTTTCACTATTAAATGACTGGGACACGGTTTGATAAAAATAATAAAAACAAGCATTAAGTGATAGATTTTTTAATGCAGTTTTGAAATATACATACTTTAATTAGGTTCGAAAAATAATGTCGTGGAGATGACGTCCTTCTTGCTGGATACAAATTTGGATCCTCTCCCGAAGGTTACGCATGGCTCTCTCCAACATTTGATTTGGCACGGCTTCAATTTCCTGACAAATGGAATTCTTCAGGTCATCGATTGTGCGAGGCTTGTTCATGTAGACTTTTCATTTTAAATATCCCCACAAAAAGAAGTCGCATATCGACAAATCGGGTGGGCGAGGGGGCCAGTAAACATCACCATATCTCGAAATAACATGTCCTGGGAACATTTGTCGAACCACTTCCATGGATGCTCTTGCCGTGTGAGCTGTGGCACCGTCCTGCTGAAACCATATTTCTCTTATGTTCACTTGACGCCTTTCAAGTTCTGGACGAAGAAAGTTGTTTAACATTTCAACGTAGCGCGCTGATGTCACAGTAACTGCAGTTCCTTGCTCTTCAAAAAAATAGGGTCCAACAATCCCCACCTTTGAAATGCAGTACCACACTGTTACTTTTAAACTGTGGAGAGGTCTTTGGTGTAATTCATGTGGGTTCTCCGGCGCCCAATACCGACAATTTTGAACATTGACGTAACCGTCTAGATGAAAATGTGCTTCATCACTCATGAAGACTGTAGCATCTGCATCTTCCGTAAAAATGTTGTCCATTACGCGACAAAACTCTCTGCGCTGCACAAAATCCACTAAGCTGCTGGACGATCATTATCTTGTACGGGTGAAACTTAAGATCATCATGTAAGATGCGGTGAAGCGAACGACGTGACATACCCAGCGCTACAGCTTGTCGTCTAGCCGATCGTTTCGAACTACCAAGAACTGCCGTTCTCACTCGGTCTACATTTTCCGGAGTACGAACTGAACGGGGAAGACCAGGTGGTTTCTTTTTCATCACAAATCCAGTACTTCTAAACGCTGCAACCCATCGGAGTATAGTATTTCGATTAGGCACTGCACCTCGACGACCAACTCTAAAATTTTAACGGTAAAGACGCTGCACTGTGACTACGGAATCATTGTTTCTAAAGTACTGCTCGACAACGAACACACGATGCTCTATGCTCCAACGCTCCATAGCGACTGAAACTGCACTGTATGGGCAGTCTGCCAACATTCATTCAAGGTCAATACCCCCTCTCGTCGCCGCGTACTAGCGGTTCAAAAAACATCCGTTTCCTCTGCTCCACCCTGTATAATGACTATGTCTAGGTGTCATCGTCTCAAATATGAGTCGTTGGTTTATTAAGAAAAAGTAATGGCACAAATATGAGCTGTGTGGTAGCGAACGTGATATTCATCGCAAGTAATAATAATAATAACAATAATAATAATAATAAACGCCCTGTGGGTGGGGGCTTCACTTTGCAGAATTTGCCCACAGTAAGTCCTGCTTGTCGTAAAAGGCGACTAAAAGGACAACCCATTAGGATGGAGAAGTTAAGAAAAGAAAGCCTCGGAAAAATGCCGCTGCCGGTGGAGCGACCGGGCGCATCAGGGTCACCACTGAATGTGACAGCTTAGATCGCGGTGACGACAGGCTGGGTTCTAGGCAGCCACCTGTCAGCTGTAACAACACCTTCAGCCAAAATGCTACTGCCCTACTTACGGAGCCCCCAACACCTTTGGCTCAGCCGACTTTAAGTGTTTCCTCGGAGCATCCTTTGGGGACCACTAAAGCTGGTAAGAAGCGTGTGCGTATGCAATGGACAGATGAACTGAATGAATTCATCGTACGCACATACTTCAAAGTTACTAGACTTGAAACGGACAAAACTGGTTACCGTACAAAATTACATCAAGAGTTCGCGCACAGCTACCCTCACCTAAGTCGCGTTACTGAACAGAGACTGGCAGACCAAAAACGTGTTATTTTTACCAATAACCTCATCCCTTCCTCCCTCATAAACACCATTAAAACACAAGTCGCACATCAATTTGCTCAAAATGAAGAAAGTCAGGACGACGGCCCACCAGAAATGGAGAGCCCCACACAAAACGACACTCAACAACTTGTCGAGAATGAGCCTGACCACCATGAGATAGCAGTAAATGACACCCTACTGCAAAAGACCGAACTGGAATTTAACACAGCGCTTACTGAATTTGAAGGGACGGACCCCACACACTTGTTGCCTAAACAACACACCTCACGTAGATTGGCTGAGATCGTTGAGATATTAAACAATACAATACTGCCTAAACACTTGGAAACATGTGACAATTTTATCGAGTTACACACAGCTATCTATTGTGGAGCCGTTGCAGCTATACGTTGTAACGGGTCCGGTGTAACACCACCTGTAGCGTACAACTCGAAGGAACACAAAACTCCTGCCTGGGAAACACGATTGAATAAACGCATCAGCAACATCCGATGCAATCTCGGCAGGATCACCCAATACCAACAGGATACGAGGTCCAAACGGCTCAACAAATACATACACGACATATTACGCAAACACACAGTACACACACAATACGAGGAACCCAATAAAACACTCACAGAGATCAGAGATACGCTTCACCAAAAATTAACAGCACTAGCGAAGCGCTTACGAAGATATAAGACCAGTACTGAACGCAGACGACAAAACCAAGCGTTCAGCAGAAACGAGAGACGGTTTTATCAGTCTCTAACGAACACGGTAACTGACAGTAATGGTCTACCGGAGAAGAACGCACTCCATAGTTTCTGGGCGAATATATGGTCCAACACCATTGACCATAATGACAAAGCCAGCTGGATCGATACAGAGTGCAGGAATAACGAACATCTTCCGGAGATGCCCTATACAGGCATTACTACAGAGGACGTCTCCAGAGCTTTACAGAGATCGCATAACTGGAAGGCACCTGGCATCGACAACATACAAAACTACTGGCTCAAACACTTTACATCAACACACAAGTATCTCGCTGAACACTTTACACTATTTATAAGAACACCAAACCTGACACCGAAGTTCCTAACGCAGGGTATCACATACATGAAGTCTAAAAACAGTGATACAAAAAATCCTGCGAATTATAGGCCTATCACCTGCTTGCCTACAGTGTATAAGATTTTGACGTCCTGTCTGGCAGAAAAGATCAATGAGCATTGTCAGATTAACACCATACTGACAGAAGAACAAAAGGGATGTCGAAAAAGGTCACAAGGCTGCAAAGAGCAGCTTCTGATTGACTCCGTAGTACTGGAACAAGCGAAAGGGAGAAAACGTAACCTGTACACAGCGTTTATTGATTATAAAAAGGCATTTGATTCGGTCCCGCACTCCTGGTTGCGGAGAGTATTGGAGCTGTACAAAATACACCCAAGTATCGTGAACTTCCTTGGAACGATCATGTCTGACTGGCGAACGACCTTACATTTGAGTATTGGTAATGAAAAAACAACAAGCGACCTTATTCAAGTAAGACGCGGCATATTCCAAGGCGACTCATTGAGTCCATTATGGTTTTGTCTCGCAATGAATCCACTTTCTCGCCTGCTAAATGAAACCAAATACGGTTACAATGTAGGTACGCAAACGAATTCGCGCCATACCATTTCACATCTAATGTACATGGATGATATTAAGATCTATGCAGCTACTAAACATCAATTACAGCAGCTGCTGGGACTTTCCAATGAGGTTTCGCGAGACCTCTGTATAGAGTTCGGAATCGATAAATGTCGAACACAATGTCGTTCTGGAGGAAAACGAGATGCGGTCGCATTCGAACTCGAACCAGAGTCTGTTATGCAGCCCATGGACGAGGGAGAGTCGTACCGGTATCTCGGATTCAATCAGGACGAACGTATAGATCACAGCGCTGTAAAACAACACCTGATGCAGCAATACCTAACGCGTGTACGGAGATTACTGAGCACCCACCTTGATGGAAAAAAAACCATCAAAGCAATTAACACCTACGCAGTTCCGGTGCTAACATACTCATTTGGGGTAATCAAATGGACGCCTACGGACTTGACAAACATCGAGATCAAGACCCGCGTCCTTATGACCAAATACAGAATTCATCATCCCAAAGCAGCGATAGAACGATTGACGCTGCCAAGAGCCGAAGGGGGTCGAGGTCTTATAGACATAAGGAACACGCATAATAAACAGGTTCATAACTTGCGAGAATACTTTTACACCAAAACACACACATCACACTTACACAATGCAATAATCCAAGCCGACAAGGCATACACACCATTAAACCTCTCACACACAGAAATGCCAGATAGTTTTTGCCGTTTGGTCACGAAGGAGGACAAAATTCAGCAATGGATTCGGAAGCCTTTACATGGGAGACATCCACATGATCTTAATCAGAGTAACGTCGACAAAGCAGCGTCGCACGCCTGGTTGAGTCAAGGAAGTCTTTTCCCGGAGACTGAAGGATTCATGCTAGCTATACAAGATCAAGTGATTCATACAAAGAATTACTCAAAATACATACTTCGTGACTCGTCAATAACATCTGACTCATGCCGGAGATGCCATTCCAAACCTGAAACGATCCAACACATCACAGCTGCCTGTACTCAGCTCGCTCAGTCCGAATACAAACACCGTCACGACCAGGTTGGCAAAATCATATACCAGAAACTAGCGGTTAAGCACCACCTTATAACCGATAAAACACCTTACTACAAGCTCACACCAAAAGTAGTAGCGGAGAATGACTCCTGTAGACTTTACTGGGATCGGTCGATTATTACAGATAAGACCATAAATCATAATCGACCAGATATCACCTTCGTAATGAAAAACACTAAGACAACCTATCTGATCGATATTGCGGTTCCAAATACACACAACTTACAAAAAACACACGCAGTTAAATTGGATAAATACACTGACCTCGCAGCCGAAATAAAACAACAATGGCGAATGGAACATGTCCACATCGTTCCAATAGTGCTCAGTGCCACCGGGGTCATTCCACACACACTACATAATAGTTTGAGCCTCTTGGGTCTCCCAAAATACACATATGTCACTATGCAAAAGGCAGTGATCATAAACACGTGTCGTATAGTACGGAAGTTCCTCAGTAATACGAATCCGACTGCGATACGTGAAAGCACAAGACCTGCTTCTACTCCATCTGAGCCATCTACAGTGAGCGAACAATACACTGACACTCATCCTACTGACACACAACACACATACATAAACACACAATACACTAACACTGAAACACAAACACTTAACACACATACAGATCCAGATTCGTCTGATGGAGAGGGAGGATCGACCAACTGCCGCACCATCACTGTTACCGCTCTGGTGCACAATCCTCCCCAAGTCAATAACACACAAAGTCCGTCAACCTCTGTACCGTCTAAACGCGCAATTCCAGGAACACCCGATCTTAATGAGCATTTTGATGAACCAGAACACATTTACACCAAGAAACGTAAAATAGAACGACACATCCACACACATACACGAACACACACACAAACACAAACAGTCCTTTCCCTTCCCTCTGTCCCTAATCCTACCTATTCTCTGAGGACACGAAAACGAACTAGGCTTTCACAGTCGTCTGTCATTGAGCCAACATCTACGCTCCCACAAAAGTCTCGTCGTACGAACCAGTGTACACCAAAATAGACGCATAACACCTCGTTTCAAGCAACAACAACAACATTATAAGGAGTGATGTGACAAACCCGTCCGTGAATGTACTACGGTACTTTTACGGATTGGTTTGGCACATTACCCTTCCACAGAGCCTAATACCTTGCATAATGCCGGTATAGGTGAATGTTACCCAGTACTGTCCTACTGAGTAGTGAGCGCCAGGTTGGCGTAAAAGTTTATAATAATAATAATAATAATAATAATAACAATAATAATAAAATAATAAACACAATTTCAGACTATCAGATAGAATATAAATAATAATAATAATAATAATAATAATAATAATAATAATAAACCCCCAGGGGCTTGTTGTAACACCCGGTTGCTTCGGTAGTCGATTGCTACGACAATTCGGGAAGTAGCGCTCCCGGGTCCCCGAGCTAAGGCCAGGTACTTTCTGGTACCTGGTGCGTGGAGTCAACCAGCGCTAAATGGTGGTCTCTGTTAACGGGCTAACTACCCCTAACAGGTTTTCTACTAGTTCTAGACGGTAAAAGAACTAGGAAGGCTGGTCGTGCTGCGGGTCTCTCGGGTGCGCCCGCTAATAAAGGCGGAACCAGTCAAAATTCATCTTCTCGTCTCGTGCGCCTGGAGTGGACGGACAGCTTGAGGAGAGATTTGCTCACGTGCCGCACACAAAGTGAGCCAAATAAGAGAGGGTACATGGCAAGGATGCACGCCATATGGTGCCAGATGCATCCCGAACACTCTAATTTAACGCCACAAAATCTGCGTGACCATGTAGCCCGAATTATAAAATTAAACATACCTACCGGACATGACGATAATCGAGAAGCTCGCGAAGAAGCCAGGGTTGCTGAAACTGCAGTGGTGGAAGTTGAACAGGATTCTGCGGTCAACGGTGAGAGCTCGACCAGTAACATCATAGAGCGGGATCAACCGGTAACTTTCGGTGGCAGCGTAGTTACTGAGGCACAGACGGACTTGTTAAATCAAGCCAACACAGATACTGTGCTAGAGTCTAACACCAGAACAAGTTCAACTCCCACACAGAATGATGCCGATCTAAATAAATCCCTTTCTGTCTCAGACAATTTAAGAAAACAATTTCGCGATCTTCTCGATACCGATTTAAACTTTGACAAACGACCACGTCCCAAATACAGACGGACGTATGTAAAGGGCGAACAACTGACCCTACTAAACGAAATTTTGGACGATCATCTATCCCCATCCAGTGATATTACCGACGTCGACAACGCAGTATATGCAGCGATGCGTGTCCTGACCCCATGTTCTAAGCAGGAAAAGACTGCAGAGGAGAAGGCACGTATTCGTCTTAAACAAATTGACACCAAGGTGAGGGCACTACGACAGCTGGTATCGCGTATCCAATGTGTGATAGAATAAATTCAGACCAACAGGCGTTTTACGCGAAAGGTACGGGCTTTTGCCAGAGAACTAAGGTACCGCTATCACACGATAAATTTGGGCAATCTGTTTACCATCAAACAGACACATTTGGATAAGATACGCGCATTGGCCCTGGCCAAGAAGAAAGTAGCCCGGCGTGAACGGTGTATTCGGGAAAATAAGATCTTTAACTCGAACCCTTCACGCCTGTTCGCATCTAAAAGCCCTGTTGTGGAGCAACCACCGACGGTCGACGCAATAGAAGATTATTGGCGGGGGATATATGAGACGGCTAAAGAGACTGACTTGGACTGTATTCCCATCAGCCAGTTTAGATGGTACTGCAAACAACAGCTTGGCAAAGTGCCATCTCATACAATTATAACATCTGTTGATAAAGAGGAAGTCGAACTTGCTTTCAAAGGCAAGAAAAACTATTCGGCTCCGGGCATTGATGGAATAACGAATTTTTGGTGGAAGAAGCTCACTAGTACCCATCACCACCTTGCCCGTATATTTTCAAATTGGTTATTTAACTGTGAGCTAATACCATCGTGGCTCGCTGAGGGAAGAACGGTCCTAATACCGAAAAAAGGAGACCTATCACAACCACAGAACTACAGACCGATAACGTGCCTGAACACTGTGTATAAAGCGTTCACTTCCATTCTATACGAACGCATCTTGAAGGCGATTGAACCAGTGTGGAGTTCGATCTATGCACAACGAGGTTCAAAAAGAGGAATGTCGGGTTGCAAAGACAACTTGCTGGTCGACAGATGTATCTGTCAGGACGCTGGACAGCACAAACGCAACCTGAGCATGGCCTGGGTGGACTATCGAAAAGCATTTGACATAACGTCGCATGAGCTCATTATCTATTTGCTCCATTGTCTGCGAGTCCACCCCGACATTATTAAATGTATTGAACACCCGTTGCCGCTCTGGAAAACAAGGTTCACAATAACATCCGGTGAATACGTTGTGTCGACGGAGTTGGTGACATACAAACGAGGCGTATACCAAGGAGACAGCCTCAGTCCACTTTTATTTTGCATCTCGTTGTTGCCCCTGTCAATCAGTCTGAGAGAGGAACCCGGCTACTTGTGTGGCCCGGTAGGAAATCGCGAGCATAAAGTCACACATTTCTTTATATGGATGACTTAAAACTGTATGCCTCGTCGGAGAGTGATCTCAACTGCGCTCTAAAATTAACACACAAATACACGCACGCGATCGGTATGGAGTTCGGACTGGACAAATGCGCGGTGGTGCACTATAAGCATGGTGTAGTTCCGAATTTTGATTCACACGCCCAATTAGTGAAGCATCATAGAACATCTTGATGAAGGAGCGACCTATAAGTACCTTGGTGTTGGCGAAAGTCACATCCAGGACGTGAAGAACATGAAGGCCGCCTTAAGTAGTAGATATAAGCGCCTTCTCCGACAAATTTGGAGTTCCGAATTGTCGGCGAATCATCCTTTTATATACTTTTGGCTCAATTAAGTGGAATGTGAATGAATTGGAGGAACTAGACCGAGACACGCGAAAAATAATGAACATCAATCGTAGTTTGCACCCACGTGCATCGACACAACGACTTTACCTCCCACGAGACCTAGGGGGTAGGGGGCTCCTGTCAGTCGAACGTTTACATGACCGTATAGTCTTAGGTACAGCTTGTCGTGTACTTAACAGTTCAGACCCGCTATTGCAACTCGTCAGGGATCACGAGCTTGCTGGCGTAGGCGCATTTTTATTCACAGCAGCGCAACGTGCCGCCGATATCTTGGGCTTAGCCTTCGATCCGCGTAATCGCGACGGTGATGATAACATTCTTTCACTATCACAGTCGCGCCAAAAGTCGGCAATCAAGAGAGCCGAGCAACAACATCTGCTCAATCAGCATCGCGACAAAGTTCACCAGGGTATGTTCTACCGTCATCTTGACAACCTTGGCCTTTCGAGCGAACTTACTTGGGCTTTCTTGAGAGCTAATGGACTTAAATCGGAAACGGAGGGCTTTATCATGGCAGCTCAAGATGGAGTGTGGAACACCTTAACACACCAAAAATATGTGATGGGTAATAAAGGGGTTTCGAGTACCTCGTGTCGGGCATGCAAAGCATACCCGGAAACCTTAATGCACCTGACTTCAGATTGTTCTTATTATGCTAAATCCACCTATATCCATCGCCATAATGCAGCGTTGCGTGTGCTCTACTTTTATCTTCGTCATCATTACGAAGTTGACAAAACACCAGTCTTGCCCTACGATCCTGCGGAAGTAGAATCCTTTGTTGCCAACCAAAAGTGCAAGATCTTTTGGAATATGCCGGTTGCAACTACCAGGCAATTGACCGCTAATAAGCCTGATGTTGTGCTCCAAGATTTAACATCTCAGACTATGTATGTTATCGAGTTCTCTGCTCCGGCGGAAACTAACATAGTCGAAAAGGAGGAGCAAAAAAGGATTAAATATCAAGATCTAATACACGAACTGCGACAACTGTACCCGGGCTATACTATCCGCTTGGTCGTACTTATAATCGGATGTCTGGGGGGTATGCATAACTCCTTTGTGCGCAATCTTAACATCATTCCGGCTTGTAGATCTCACGCCAACACGTTAGCGGCGTCAATGCAAAAAGCAGTTATTATCGGGACGCTCCGCACGCTTCGGTCGCAAGAGACGACTTTTTCCGGGAGTTCATGAACACTTTTGAACCCTATGCCCCGTTTAGAGCGGGTCCTCGAACATCCATTGGACCTGCCCTCGAATCTCCCACTGTTATGGTTTCGCAGCGCGGTTCGGGGATTTATTAGGTAGGGAAGACCAGGAAAGGGATGCTGTATGACGGACATTACGTACCTGACCTAGAAGTACCTGACCTGGTACGCTGCACGGACACTTTTTCCTCCGCCTGGGGGTTTTTGAAGTGCAGTTGCGATATTTACGTTAATAATAATAATAATAATAATAATAATAATAATAATAATAATAATAACCTCTGTACCATCTAAACGCGCAATTCCAGGAACACCCGATCTTAATGAGCAATTTGATGAACCAGAACACATTTACACCAAGAAACGTAAAATAGAAAGACACATTCACACACATACACGAACACACACACAAACACAAACCGTCGTATCCCTTCCCTCTGTCCCTACTCCTACCTATCCTCTGAGGACACGAAAACGAATTAGGCTGTCACAGCCGTCTGCTATTGAGCCAACATCTACGCTCTCACGAAAGTCTCGTCGTACGACCCAGTGTACACCAAAATAGACGCATCACACCTCGTTTCAAGCAACAACAACAACAATATAAGGAGTGATGTGACAAGCCCGTCCGTGAATGTACTACGGTACTTTTACCGATTGGTTTGGCACATTACCCTTCCACAGAGCCTAATACCTTGCATAATGCCGGTATAGGTGAATGTTACCCAGTACTGTCCTACTGAGTAGTGAGCGCCAGGTTTGGCGTAAAAGTATAGTAATAATAATAATAAAGAACTTTATTTAAATCGTATGATGCCCTGGAGAGTAAATATTTTTTGACATTCACTATGAACTTTTGCAATCCTTTACCTCTTTTAAGTCTTACAAGGAAAGGTTTTGAACTGTCAATTCGCAATTTTGATGAAACTTGGTATATGTGTAGTACAAGCGAAAATAACAGACCCGTATTTTTTTTTATCTGCCACCGTCGCCATTTAAGGGGTGAAATCGCCTCTCAAAATTAGGGTAAAATTTTAATTTTGCTTGATAACTTGGAAACGACGACAGATAGAAAAAAACTTTAAATTGACAAAACACTTTATTTTTAGAGAGCTTTCTATTGATGTGTATAAATCCAGGGTCGGACCTACTGGAGGGGGTGTTCAGATAAAATTGAGGGTAAATTTTGAAATAGGGTGAATATGTTTCAGTATATTAAAATTTGAATAGCATATATGAAAACTACATGAAAAATACTAGTTTACCTGTTTTTGCTCAAAGCTGTAATTTAAATTCTAAAATCTCAAAACTGGACAGCTAATTTGAGGTGCCAATTGTAATTTTACTGACAATCAGCAAAATAAAAATATTTCTGTTATAGTTTTCAGCAAGTGAATTGTGTTGTAATTAATGACTGGCTAAAATATATCAAATTATACTTGTTGATGTCTGACTAAAACTTTAAATTTTATACAAGTAATATTAAAATTTGATTTTGTTAAATTGTGCAAGAATATTATTGCATATAGTTATAGAAAAAATTAACTTTATAAAATACTTCTTTTTTGTCAAATAATAAGGATAAGGAAATTTGTTCTAGTTGGGCATAAAACTTTAAAGAAGTTTGAAATTTGAACTGAAAATATGACGAGACAAATTATCTGCACAGGAAGTTTTTCAAAATTTTGATGACCATAAAATATATTCAGTTCTACCGGATTTTACGGTTTTCCACAAAAAAAGAAATATATATATATATATATATATATATATATATATATATATATATATATACATATATATATATATATATATCTATATATATATATATATATATATATATATATATATATATATATATATATATATATATAGAGAGAGAGAGAGAGAGAGAGAGAGAGAGATTTTTATATTTGGAAATTTACCACATGATTAAAAAAAACGGACGTATGGTTATTATGCAACTTTATAAATAAATAATTTATAGGTAGATAGGGATGGATAAAAAAATTCCTAGATTTAAACAAAAACTATATAAAAAGTCTGGAGCTGCATTTTGTGCTTTAGTTAAATTTCAGTATTTGTGAATTTGTTATTGTGTTATAATTTTTTTTTTGTGATAATTGTGTTCATTATGGTGAATATTAATTTAGCTAATGTCATTCATATGTTAATGACAACATTTCAAATAACAAATTTCGTCTCATACCCGATAACATACCGGGAGATTGAATTACATGATATACTTAAGGACATAATTATTCAATCAACTGACGATACATCGTTTATTATTGAACATGATTTAATGTTAGCATTTAATTCTGAATTTAACCAAAATACCCTGGAACAGAATGAAAATTTCTTTCGTGATTATGATGAGGAATCGGATGAAAACATATCCAGAGAAGTTGATAACCATTATGCTCATATGGAGAACAAGATTTTGTAGATTTCAAATATAAAGAAGAAGCTGTTAAATTCTGGAAAAGCGGTGCAAAAAAAAGAAAGTCTTTTGAAACAGTACAAAAAAATTTCAGAAGAGTGAAACATTTGAAGCAGTTATATCGGTGGGAAAAGCAAGTTGAAGAAGGCGGAAGTAAGAGAGACAAAGTAATTTTCATTAATCAGTATGTTTTAAATAATTTTAAAGATGCAGTAGATAGAGGAACGATAATTCATGACATGGATCTTCGACGATGGGCATTAGACGCCAGGAATACAATTGATTTTTTTGAATTTAAGGCGTCGAAATCATGGCTACTTACATTTAAGAAGCGTTTTGGAATAGTATCACGAAAAATTACAAAATTCGTTACTAAATCAAGCTAAGAATCTTCCAATATAAGTGAAATATGTGAATCCTTTATTAAGGAAGTGAAACCCAATCTTGAAATTTATAAATTACAAAACGTTTTTAATTCCGATCAGAGTGGTTTCAATTTAGAATTACATTCAGGTCGAACATTAACGGAAAAGGGTGCTAAAAAAGTCGAAAAAGCTATTCAGTCGCTGTCAGCAACAACACACAGTTATACTATACAGCCAACAATTTTAGCCGAGGGTCAGTTACTTTCTCCCTTATTTTTAGTTTTAAAAGAACGTACCGGGCAACTGGATCCTAGAGTTCAGCAGTTATTATTTAAAGCAAAGAATGTATATATTTCGACATCTAAATCAGGAAAGTTAACAACAGACCATTTTAAAGAGTGGTTTCAAAATATATATTTACCACAAACCGATAAAAAGTCTTTATTATTACTTGACTCGTGGAGTGGTCAGTGCCCAGCTGTCGTGAAAAATATCATTCCTGAAGATAAAGAAGTAAAAATATTAAGCATACCGCCAAAAAAAACAGCGCTTTTACAATCATTAGATGTATATGGCTTCCGGTTTTGGAAGAATTTCGTTCGAACATTGTCTGACTTAATTGTCTGACTAGCACATAATCAGTTCTCATCACCCCGTTTTAGAGATACATTTAAATACGCCTGGTATAAGAGCGGATACATAGAACAAAGACCAGATTACTTCGTTAATCCCGTCGAATATTTTTTTTTTTAAAACCGATGTAGATACGCAACCGAAATGTCATATTTGTGGAGAACCAGCTGTTGTAAGATGTGGTTGGTGTCGAAAATTTTTTTGTTTAAAACATTTTTTTGAACAGTATCATTATTGTGAGGATCATAAGCCATAGAATACTACATATATACGCCTTATTTTATTATTGTAAACTATTTTAAATTAAAGATATTAAAACTTTTATAATTTTTTTTTTTCATTCCATCCAAACTAGAACAAATTTCCTTATCCTTATTATTTGATAAAAAAGAAGTATTTTATAAAGTTAACAAATTGCCACCACCCTCAAGCTCATTCACTTCAGCTAGCTGTTTTCAATGGGCCGGGTCAAATTTTGGTTGGTGGGGGTATGTGGTTAATTAAATTTTTGGCAGATGGTTTCTGATAAATTTTTGACAATTGATGTGTGTTGTGTGGATTGCTTATATTAATAAGTAATATTATTTAAATAAAACAAAATGTAGTCGGTTAGTGTATTCGATCTTTGGTACTTTATTTTACGAAGCGGGAGTGCTAGTCACTACACTGGGGTGTACACTGGCTCTGGATCTATTAAATGTCGAATATATTCTAACAATTGACATTTTGATCTGTATGTTAATTAAGTGCACAAACATGTTTCAACCAACTATTGCCTAAGGCGGCGAATGTCAGTGCCTACAAATGTCAATATATAAATTATTTATTGCTACACTTAAAAACTTTCAAATCGGTTTAGCTCAAAATTGTCTGTTCACGTGATAAAGGAACTTAATGGTATAATAATTACAAATTGTTATTTTAGAATTTTATATTGTTTTTTAATAAATATTTTTAAAAAATATATATTTTTTATTTATGTATACCCAGAAATAAAAACACTTATTTTTCCATAGGTGAAACATTAAAGCTTTCAATGGGAGTTGTAATATTTCCAAATAATAATTCCAATAATTGCGCGACGGACAATTTTCTCGTTGACTCGTGGGATTCGCTATCATTTCCTAAAGGATTTACCATCCAGTGCATCTAAGTATTTTATTTTTTATTATCGTGACTAGATGACGAATCCACTGAATTTATTTTTCTTTTTCTTAATTCAGGGCACTTGGTCCAGGTGTTGAATAATCCCCCTCATCATCTGCATCGTCTATGCGGTCTATTTGGTTGTCTATTTCGCTGGTCGCTTCATTTAAATCTCCAACATCCACTGATAATGCAATTTCATGGAAGTCCCCGTCGCCATAAAGCTTACCAATAGCATCTTCAATATTTTTTTGCGTTGTCATTGGAAACTAATTTAATCACTTTTGACTGTAATTTATATACCCAAAGTACACGATGAAAAATTACGGGCTCTCCTTTAACAAAATCTCTTAAAATTGCTTCATAATTATTATAAATACTAGATAATATTAAATTTTCGTCACTTCTATGTACATATTCTTCTAACTCTTCCATTGACGTTATATGCTTTAAAACCTTTTCAACCCAAGACGATGTTTCAGCAAACGTAGTGAATATTCCTAAATCCATACTAAATAAATAAAGAAAAATTATGAATTCTCCGTTAACAAAATCTCTTAAATATGCTTGATAATTGTTATAAATATTATAATTAGTGTTCGAAATCTTGCAGTGCTGACAGGACCGTACTTATATTTTCAAAACTTAAAGCGTTAAAAAATCGGGGTAAATACATTTTTTTTTTAAAAAATTGTATCGGTATATTCTCTATTAACCATCAGCTGTTAATAAAAATTAGTGTAAAGTTACAAAAAAGCGTTATTTTAAAAAAGTACAAAAATTTTAACTTTTTTTAAATTAAAATTGTTGAAAACTTGACTGACTGACTGTAACTTAAAACTTGTTAATAAAAAAATAAGCTGTCATTTAAAGAAAGATTTTTAGGAAAACAAAATAATGTGTTGTCTCTCTCAAATTTTGCTGGAAGAAAAAAGACAATTGATATACATAAATCATTCACTTGTGACATCAAAACATACCTTAACACAATACACAAAATTAAAATCGGACCAAGCAAGTTGTGACAACAAATGTATACACGCATATCTATATAAGAGGATATTGTCTTTATATAGGCATTCATAATTACCTGTTGTATATATTTAAAATCGCATCAAAATGTTTTATCTAAAAAAAATAAACAATTTTTAATACCTTAAAAAAATAAAGACAATACTGTCAGCCCCGCAACCTCTTCGATCACTAATTATAATATTAAATTTTCTTCACCTTTATGTATATGTTTTTCAAATTCTTCTATTGATGTTTTAGAACTTTTTCAACCAATATGATGTTTCAGTAAACGTAGTAAATGTTCTTGAATCCATACTAAATAAATAAAATTTAAACGCATTTATACTAAAATATTTACTGGTAATACATTTATAATTATTGCTGACGACTGTAATTCTCTATCATCATTTATTACAACAACAATTTTTCCCACGATCAGGTATACTTGATTGCAATTTCTTATTAATCATAAGATTATTAAGAAAGTGTTATTAATGACCGTAAACTTTTAAAAAGTTAAATTATTTTTATTGTTTTCCAATAAATATCAATTATTAATTGTATCAATAATACTTACTATCTTAATAGTTACATAAATAATTGACTTGAATAACCAGTTCTATAAACGGATAAATTGTGATAAATATTGCTTATACGTCCGTCTTGTTGTTAGTGACATTGAATACATTGAGTAATAAGAAAGAATTTTTTATTTTATAAAAGTATTTTAATTACATGTTTGACCTTTAAGTAAATGTAAACCAATTTCCTTATTTAATTAAAAATTCATATATGTATTTATATATGTGTAAATAATTTTTAAAAATTTAACACTACAATTTTACGTAAATATTTTTTCCGCATAATTGATGGATTTATATATGTGTATATTATTTTGTAATAGCATATACAAATAAATATTGTTTATACGTCCGTCTTGTTGTTAGTGGCATTGAATATATTGAATAATAAGAAAGAATTTTTTATTTTATAAAAGTATTTTAATTACATGTTTGACCTTTAAGTAAATGTAAAACAATTTCATTATTTAATTAAAAATTCATATACAGTTTGCTTTGGAAAAACGTTTCGGATTCGTGCACAATGTAGCGAACAAGGAACTTATAAGCAAGCAGTGTATTGAACAATAACAGCTATATTTACAATATTGCCACATTGTATAAATGATATAAGCAGGCAATATGTACATACCAAATTACTCATACACATTAAGTTTGATTATGTGTGCACATAATGTACAATGACTACTCAAATTATAACCACCAGGAAATTATAGAAAAATATAAAATTAACAAATTCTAAGTACTTTTTTTTAATCTAATAATACTTGGGTAATTTTTAACTCATATTTAAGAAATTAGCACTGCTGAAATCATTAAGTTCTGTAGTACTAACTAAATAAAACAGATTCCGAATAGTGAAGAATTTTTAGTTAATTAAATCTCGGATATATCAAAATCGTTGATAAAACTAAAAGTGCATACCGTGCAAGTTATTTTAATATAAAGTACCAATTCAGATGTGGCTTGACGATGTAGCTTATTTTTTTGAATATCAGTTAAACTATTGAACTGATCATCGTAAAAATCAACAGAGTTTTATTCGAATTAACGAACTGATAGGAACAATTTTCAAGATTTAGTCAAATATTTAAAAAAAAAAAGTGGAAAATAGATCATCTGGTAGAAACTGAAGGCTGTTTTCAAAAAATTGCACTAAAAGTTAATTTCTTAATCCACGATACAATAACTTTTGTTGTCAAAACATGAGCCTGGCGCGTTGCCATTGTTACTTGCATTATTGAGGAACTGAAATTGTTTCTGAAGAGGTTACATCTCTAGACAAATCAATGATGAAGCTTTAATTAGTATAATTGGCGCGTAATGAATCATTTCTCATAACGTAGCCTTATTATTAGTGGAATAATAAGGCTGGAAAGTAATGGAAAATAAAAATGATCATTTTTATTAAAGTTTTATTATTACTAAATCATAATAATACACGTAAAACATTATGATTTTATTAACAAACAATAATAATACTTGTAAAAATTATGTCTAATTTTTGTATAAATGTTCTCGTAATAATTTATCGACGTCTAAATAATCTTTAATATAAACTGAAGGCCAGGGACCACTGTCCGGCCCTGACTCAAAACCAAGTTGAGCTGTCGGATCATTAGGGCCTTTTTCAATATTCTGCCAAATCCAACACATCAGACAATTATCTTCGTTATCGCTGTCGTCGTCATCTTCTTTGTTCAAACACAAGCCTTGAATGCCGTATTTTTTCAATTATGTCCAACACAAATTTCAACAGTTTTGGTCGAGCATATTCTACAGCTGCTCGTAACCAACTTGTAACAACATCTTTAAGCGAATCAAGTTCAGATACAAAGTTTTCATTCGTTTCGAAGGTATAGTTGAATAATATTTCCAACACTCTCTAGATGTATTGTGTTTAATTCCAAACGTTATTTTTCCAGGGCAGAAAAGTTCGCGCTCCTTCATTGCAATAAATCTAATTGTTTCGACATCACGCAGTCTAATAGCATTATCAAGCATTTTATTCAAAAATCGACGTCGCACACTGTTTTCTTCCATTGTTATCTGGTCTTGGATGGTTCCTTCTACTGCTTCCATTGTTGCTGCTATAGTTTCACCAAAAATGACTGATGAATACCATGGTTCAACATATTTATATTAAGTTGAATGACGATATCCATGAGTTGTGATCATTTCCGAATCCAAACCACTTCACGTATACTTTATCATTCTTCTTTTTCAACACCTTTTCCACTAAATACACATCCGGATATTTCACTTTCTTGAGTTCTTCGTTATAGAAACCACCCTGTATTAGATTACCTTGATAATCCTCTAATAGGTACGTAATCGGGTTAGTTAACTGTACCTTAATTATTTTAAAAAGTTCAGTTGACCATGGTGGTAGATATCCTTTGTCAAATTGGAATTTATACTTGCTAATGCGAACAATATCACCAACTTTATATTTTGGTTTGGCGGCAGTTTGTGCATAATTGTAAACAGTTGAAAGAAGCATATTCTCCTTGCTTGGTGTTACATCGGGCGGTCGCATTTTAATTGTTCTATGTTTTAATTGTTCTATCAATCCGTCGATACGACCCATTGTAGCTAAACTTTTTCCACATTTCGGTCTTGAGTGTTCTGTTAAATCTCTTCACCACTGATGCTTTTTTCGTTGAAAATGTCGAATAGTGGTTGATGTTGTACTTATTCATCAACGTTTTAAACAGCTGATTATAAAATTTTGCCATCATCGGTTTGTAAATTTCTCGGTACGCGTCCATGTTTAAGAACCGATTCAAATGCAGCTGTCACCTCTTTTGCAGTTTTATTTTTTACCGGTATCGCCCACGCCCGTTTCGAGAACACGTCAATTATTGTTAACAGGTAATTGTAGCTTTTATTCACTGATGCATAAGTACCCATTTCAATTAAATCACACTGCCAAAGACCATCAATTCCTTTCACGATCACATGTCTCCGCGGAAAATTCTTTCGCGCTGGCCTTGTAGTTCACGTACCACTTGCCATTTGCTTATTTTTACTTTTTATTGTGGCTAGTTTAACAAGTTCTTGATTAATCTCTTCAGAAAACTTTAAGATCTCGCCAAACCCTCGTTCAACCTTTGAAAGTCGTTGATCTAATACCTTTATTACTTCTTGCGTATTAATTATAAAAGAATGGGGTAGCTTTGCTGTTGCTGCAGCTAACTGTTCTTCTACAAAACTTTTAAAAATTTTAAATTTACCACATCTTGATCATCGGTCGGATGCCTTACATTTGTCAGTTGTCTGTGTCCAATATCACAGTTTCCCATACGTGTCAACTTCAATCCAATTTGTTTAAGCAGTTCCTTTTTAACACTTTTGTCATGTACTCGACCGTACTTGTCTATAGTTATCTTTCTTTTACGCACACGACCAAACTTATCCATTATTACTCGATGATATCTGCTTCCCTCAGTTCTTCGATGATGGATATAATTTCGTTACTATGCCCGCTACTAGTAATCGTAGTTGACTGACCAATTCATTCGGATCGTTCCAGTATATAAAGTCTTTCCAATTTGTTAAACTGCATCAAACCATGTCCGGATCTTGGAGAGCTTCCGACGCGACTTCTTGTGCCATATATTTTTCTTGGTATTGCTTTTTTAGCGGAACTGATTGGAAACAGCTGACTAATAATGTTTACGTACTTAAAACCTTTAATTTGCTGGTTTGGACTGTAGTTTCGTCTGTGCGCATTTGTTTGCTTTAAAATTTGCCTATACGCATTTAAATCTTTATTATTATATAAATCACTTGTTGGTACGTTCATGAAAATTAACTCATATAAACCGGGTGTTCCTTGATACGTAATATCGTCAATTATTATATCATCACCATTTATTTGAAACGGTTGATTTCCAATCATCCATTCATCATCTTTTTTGTACGGCCCGTATACTATATCAATACCGCTATTTGGTTGAAGGTATAATTGTAAATAATTTCTTGCTATTAATCCAAACGGTTTTGTCAAATCTTCAGGTGTCGGCATTAATTTTCGAGCAACACTTTGTGCTGATCCAAAAAATTTTGGTGTTTCAAGTACATTTTGTTGTTCTTCTGGATATGATTCAAAAACATCTTCTGGAACATCTTGTACTGAAATATCTTCCTCCTTCGTTGGCAGATTATAGCAGTATGCAGTTTGTTTTTCTAATTTATTCTTTTTAATTTTAGGTGTAAACGTATTTAATACTTGCGTTTGTTCATTTTTTGTTTCCACTTTTATAGGATGTCTTTGTTTTTCATCATTTAATTTTGTGGCTATTTCTTTAAGCGGGGCAGTTACTGGTTTAGTGTACTTTGTAACAACATCTCTGATTCCACCTTCCACGATCGTAAGGCCTTAAATTTTTTCCGTATATTGCTTGCTGTTTTTATAATGTTTTTTTTAACAAGCTCCTTCTTCTTCTTATCCATCTTGGCGACAAGTGTTCTATGCAACGATCTCTCAAACCGGAAACTTCATCATGACAGCTGCTTATTTATAAGTAAGGGATTAATATCAGTTAACAGCTCGGTTACTGCCGTGTTTATAGCCTGTTGAAACCGGTTTTGAGCTCATCAGCGCCCTCTCCAAAAGCAGTCAGGCTTGTTTCGATATCTCCCATTGTGAATATCGTCTTCTTTGCAGATAGTTAAGAATCCATATTTATCTCGCCAGCACTCTTCACATAGGTTTTTGAATTCTGCGAAAGACATGTCAGTATTGATGTGGTCATCGTAAATATGTTTAAGATTTAGATCATCTTGTTTGAAAACAGCAATAAAATTTGTATTGTCCCGAACATTGTGTTTGGGTGCTGCTGTATACGTCTGTGTTAGGTAAAAACACTCGTCGTTATAGTGTCGAGAGTGAAAAAAATATTCTTCTATTATGGCTTTTTTCTCCCGCACAGATACATCGTCGAATATTATCAATGAATTTGGTAAAGCGACCATGGGTGGTATGACATCTTCTTTATTGGAGAATGTGAAAAACTCCATACCTTTAACAAGTTTAATAATTTCGGTTGATGCAATGATTTGGAGTAGATGTAAATATTTTCAAACGTTAAGCCATTGGGATGTTGTATTAGTGAAATAAGCAGTGAAGTTTTTTCACATCCACATGGTCCACAAACGACTGCTCTAATACTGTTGGGTAACAGTGGGCCGTTTTTCTTGGAGTTACCACCATTATTCAATGACAATTCAAAATCAGTTACCGGTAGGGTTTCCCGCTGTTTTATAAATGAAGACATTTTACTGGTGTTGTTCGATGGGTATTTCGTATACTAACAAGTTACGTAAAATTTTAATCTATTTATAATATCTATAAAAACAGTTAGCATACATTTCTGTTTTCAGTTCACCTTAATATGCCTGTGCGAAAACAACAAGGTGTCAGTTGCAGACGAACAAGTAAAGTGAAAACATCCGGTAGGGGACTAATAAATTCTACAATCAACAAGCTGCCATTTGAACTATACATACCCGGCTACCAGTATTGTGGACCTGGAACTAAACTACGAGAACGATTGTTGCGAGGCGACCCCGGTATAAACAAATTGGACGCTGCATGTAAAGAACACGATATCGCCTATTCACAACTCAAAAATAGTAACGATCGACACAAGGCTGATTTAATTTCAGCCAAGAAAGCGTGGGGACGAGTTAAATCATCAGACGCAAATTTTGATAAACGAGCTGCTGCTTGGGCTGTGACGAACGCGATGAAATCAAAAGTAAAATTGGGGATGGGTCATTCATATAGGAAGAAGGCAAACAAAAATGGAAAGAAATTAATATTTGGTGCTGGAGTTCGTGATATAAGAAGTATATTGAAGAAAAACAAACCAAAAACTATAGAAGATTCAGTCAAAATAGCACTGAAAGCGGCTAAAACAATTTTCAAGAAGAACAAGAATCAGTTTACATCGCCAAGAATTATACCGATACCAAAAACTGGTGGAATTTTACCATTTCTAGTTCCACTATTTGCTGGATTATCTGCCGTGGGGTCACTTGTTGGTGGCGCTGCTGGTGTTGCAAAAGCAATTAATACGTACAAAACAGCACAAAAACAGTTGGATGAAAATCAGAGACATAACAAGATGATGGAAGCAATCGCTCTCGGATCGAAATCTGGTACTGGACTTTATTTAAAACCGTACAGAAGAGGATGGGGTCTTTTTATCGAATCAAAAAACCACTGAACGAGCTGCCCAATAGACCGTTAACTAATTACGACGTCTATCAATTTGGAAACAAACATTTACCAAATTTCCGTGGTGTATTCATGAGGGACGAATTACCAAAACAACCATGACGAAAGGAATGCGGTGTCGTTAATTTGGAAAGTTCATCCGCATCTGGAAGTCATTGGGTGGCATATGCAAAAAACGATAAAAATGTGGAATATTTTGATAGTTATGGGAATTTACCACCGCCTGTTGAAGTTGTAAAATATCTAACAATAGAATAGAAACAATATTTAATTATAATGTTTATCAAAATTATAATAATTTTAATTGTGGTCATCTTTGTTTAGAATTTTTATACAACAAAAGCAATTTTGTATAAATAAATATTATAACCAAACGTGCATGAAACAAATAATTTGTTTCATTTCGGTGATGACAAGGCTCCACATTGCATCGAGATACCTGTTGGTAATTACGACTTAGAAGACTTGGAAACTTATATAGATGATATGTTGACAAAGAGTGGTAAAACAAGTGCTAATGCGCAGCTCTTACTACGTGCAAACAACAATACATTAAAAAGTTCAATTAAATGTACGGAAACAATACATTTTGATAAAGACCGATCTATCGGGTCATTGTTGGGTTTCAATAAACGAAAACTACAGAAAGGTCACTATCATAATTCGGAGAAGCCGATGAACATTATGAAAGTCAATCTGGTGCAAATTGAGACAAATATTACGACAAACAGCTACCTGAATAACATTCAGTCACATAATATCTATTCGTTCTCCATACAAGTTGAAGCTGGGTATAAAATAAGTGAGACACCAAATACAATAATCTATATGCCTGTGAGCGTGCAACGAATAACATCTCTAGTGCTCCGTATTGTGGATCAAGACGGCAATTTGGTTAATTTTCGAGACGAAACGATAACGATTAAGTTACATTTAAAGCCCGCATAAAACATGTTGGTATTTAATGAAGAAAAACCGGTCCAATCAAACAGTTTACAACTTACCACCAGCCTAAGCGGATCGGTGACAAGAAGGCGACCATTAACTTTGGCAAACGCAAATTTTTTACAACAGTTGGGCTTGACTTTGAAGAAAAAGAAGAAGAGAAAATATGAATAGTATTTTAAACGTTGATACGGCTATTAATTTTGATGAAAGCATTTCAAAGCTAGAGGAGCATGCGTATTCACCATTTTTGAATGTATATAACACCAACGACGAAATTCGAATTTGTATACAGGATCAAAATTTAATCTTATTACCGCACAAGAGTTATCTTTACATAGAAGGACAACTGCTGAAGAGTGATGGAACGGTATCGACTACAGCGGAATTAAGCAATAATTCAATGGCATACTTGTTTGAAGAAATGCGATATGAACTAAACGATGTGGAAATTGATCAATGTAAATACGTCGGTCCAACAACTACACTAATGAATTATTTATCATTAAATGAAAACAGCCAGCAACTACAAAACGCAGGATGGTGTGGTCCAGATGAAAAAATAAAAGTATCTGACAAGGGGTATTTTAACTTCTGTCTACCGCTGGATCGAGTGTTTGGTTTCATTAACCATTATAAGAAAGTTATTATTAATGCGAAACATCAACTGATTATGATTCGCGCGCGAACCGATCTGGATGCAATTGTTTCAGTAACGGATGACGTCACTTTTCATATACACAAAATTCAATGGATGGTTCCACATGTTACAGTTGCTGATGAGTCGAAATTAAGATTGTTAAAAATTGTGGAAAATAGTCAAGATATACCTATCGCTTTTCGCACTTGGGATATGCACATACAGCTGACGGTTCCAATAACGAAACACAACATTTGGACAGTTAAAACAACGACACAACTGGAAAAACCGTGTTATATTATATTTGCATTACAAACAGATCGGCGTAATAAAAAAGAGAAAAATGCTACCATTTTCGATCACTGTGAACTTTTTGATATCAAGGTGTATTTGAATTCAGAGAAATATCCATACATGGACCTGAATTTAGGTTTCGCTAATAATAAATATGCACTGGTATACCACAAGTATTCAAAATTTTAAGAAGCCTACAATGACTTGAACCATGGTTAAATCGTGAAGAGTACAAAAAAATTGCTCCCATCATATTCATTAATTGCTCTCATCAAAATGAATCTCTGAAAAGTGAACCTGTGGATATACGAATTGAATTTAAAACATCGAAGGAAATACCAGAGAATACATCAGCGTTTTGCTTGTTATTACACGATCGCATAGTTCAATATAATCCATTAACAAACATCGTCACGAAATTTGTATAAAAAGCCATATTTGATTTTTAGACCGATTATTCTTACTTTAGACTTTACATCACTATCATCACGATGACCGACGACGTGGCGATTGTTGACTTTCAAGGATTTCCAAATACAACAAAAGCAAGTTTTTATGTCAAAGAATTGGCTATACTGAAATTTAATTCTGATAACGGATATTACAATGATGACTACACCCTACAACATTTCGTTTTTAAATCGCCAATTTCATTTGGTGGTTTGAGTGAAAAGGACCAACAGACTGCTCGATGGTTACGAAAAAACCATCATGGATTCTCTTGGATGGATGGACACATTGACTATGAACAGTTACAATATATTTTAATGGATGCACTACGTACAACTCGAATCGTGTACGTGAAGGGTGAAGAAAAATTTCGCTATCAACAACTACTGTCATCAACAATCGTCATCAAGAATTTTGAAGAAGTACTCAGCTGTCCAAAGCTACGGGTCCTGGTAACAACTTACAATAGCCCGCTATGCGGAAGCCATTTTTCTGGACATTACGCATTACAAAATGTAATATCTATGTACAAACACTACTATTGTGAAACGAAAAATTTTTAATAATTTTTGAAAAAAAAACATACGTTTTTATTTATTTATTTGTTTATTTTAAAAAAAAGAATATACATATATGATTTTATATAACAAAAAATTATTATTAATTACAAGTATTATCGCGGTGCGCAGAACTGTAGTATTCTAGCAAATTTATTTCTTCGAATTCAATCCAAAACGTTTTGCCTACTACTCCATTATTGACCACGGCTAAAATAGGTGTGTATTTCAATCGCTCAAACGACGGCGCATCCATATTGTCGAACCGAGCAGGTAACGACAAGTATCCGTTTTCTAATTCCAACACAGTCTTCATTCGGGTCGGATCAAATTTCGACTGGATTTGTTTGACATCAATAATTCTATATGGTTTTTTTATAACCATGTCACCCAGTTTCAACCACGGCTTAACTTTTCCAATTTTGTTAAGGCTTCTAATTAGTTCCGAATTAAGTGCTGGATCTTGTTGACGGACACTAGCTTGATAGTTCAATTCCATTATTGATAATCACAATAAACTTATTTAAAAACGGTAACAATTAAAATTTTACAGAAACTGATATTGTTGAACGCTTTACAAAGTTTCAACGATAACTTGATAATTTTATAAATATCGACTTGCTTTATATACTATTATTTGGTGGAAAATCCTGTGGTATTAATGTATGCATTCAAAGTTACGCCTAGTCTAAATAGCAAATGATGCAATCGGAAAATTTATTTTATACATATGGTTAAATAACCGACTACCACAAGAAAAATATGCAAACAACATAACATGACGTAATCACGTGAACGGAAAACTTTGAGCAAAATCGTTTTGAAAGTTTTTAAGTGTAGCAATAAATAATTTCTATATTGACATTTGTAGGCATTGCCATTCACCGCCTTAGGCAATAGTTGGTTGAAACATGTTTGTGCACTTAATTAACATACAGATCAAAATGTTAATTGTTAGAATATATTCGACATTTAATACATCCAGAGCCAGTGTACGCCCCAGTGTAGTGACTAGCACTCCCGCTTCGTAAAATAAAGTACCAAAGATCGAATACACCAACCGACTTCATTTTGTTTTATTTAACTCGGCAATTCCCAGTGTCACCTGTAGGTGACAGACATTTTTAATTGTAAACTGTATTAATTTGTTTGTTTAACTTATAGTATAGAGTTGTCACAAGAAAGAAATATAAAGTCATCTATTAGCCTTCTAATGGTGGTAACAGAACGTAAAGAGTTAATTATCTTATCGTTGAAAAAAATTAAAAACATCTGTCACCTCCAAATAACTCTGGGAATTGTCGAGTTACATAATATTACTTATTAATATAGGCAATCCACACAACACACATCAATTGTCAAAAATTTATCAGAAACTATCTGCCAAAAATTTAATTAACCACGTACCCCACCAACCAAAATTTGGCCCGGGCCATTGAAAACAGCTAGCCGAAGTGAACGAGCTTGAGGGTGGTGGCAATGTTATTTCTGCATAAGGTGGAGAGTGGAGCCAATGTTAATTTTCCATAAGGTGGAGGCTCTAGAAGCCCCCATAATTACTAACATTCTCTGGATTTGAAACCGTTTCACACTTGGTTCCTGTAAAAGTCCGTTTTTCTTGAGGTATATCTCGTATTTGGTTTGTGTTTTGAATTAAATCTTGTTTCATTCTTTTCCATATTTGAAACAATGAACGATCATACATGTTGTCTTTCCACTCGACATCTGAAACTTGAAAACTTTTTAGTTTGTGTTCTGAAATATAACTTTGTAAAACATTTATTGCAGTCTGTAAGTCATTTAAATCAGTTGCATCGCTCTGAATATTTGTTGCATTGCTAAAGGACGAAATTTTTGAAAAATCAACTGTATTAGGATCCCACGAGAAAAGACCACATTTACGAAAACCATTTTTAACTATGGGAGGTGTTAGATAATCTTTCATTGTTTCTTTTAATAAAGATGCAAAGTGAATTTTTTTTAATGTTGGATTTTCAATGTGTTCTATTCTCTATTGATGTACTTTTCTTTTCCAACCATCTTTCAATGCACGAAAAAACGATACATCCATGAGTTGTATTATGTGTGTGGCGTTTGAAAGTAGTGCTATTAGTATAATTCCATTTTCTTCACAGAACTTACTTGTATGTAAAGTAAGATGTGACAAATGTCCGTCAACAAACAGAATAATTGGAAGAGTTATATTTTCTCGTATTAGCCATGGATGAAAAATATTTGTAATAAATTCAAAAAGAAGGGATCCGGTCATCCAGCCACTTTCTGATTTACCAATTCCCCAGTTTTCAAGAATACTCATAGATAATTCATACGGAATTCTTTCATATTTAAAAACTATCAATGGTGGTGCAAACTTACCAACAGCATTTGCAGTTATTAGTGTTGTTAAACATTCGTTTTCATCGGAATTAATTTGTTGATAAACGTTTTTGTCTCCTTTTACTGCTAGGATTTTATTTCCTTTAGGATTCAAAAAGAAAGCCGTTTCATCTAAATCAAATATTCTCTCAGGATCTTTAATGATGTGTTTAAAATTATTTTCCGTAAGATACAAATTTATTTCCTCAAACCAGTTTAAAAGCATTTGCTTAGATACCGCTGCCCGACTGCAAGTAAGATTTTGCGCAATTCTTAATAAAATAGTAGGGTTTCTTCTTAAAAATGCATTTAACCAGGTTCGGCCCGGTCTACCATTCACAAGTGGATTTTTACGATTAAGATCCTTTATTAGATCCTGAGCACTGTCTAATACCTCATTCTTACTTTATGGGAAACCTGCTTTACTCATTTTAGTTATCCAGTCCACTATAAGACTTTCCTCGTCTTTCGTTAAAACAGATTTTGGTCTCATTCGACGATATTCTGGAGTTTTACATTTTGCTTTATAAAGTTATTCGAGGCACTGAGTTACGTTTCGCTACTACCGCAACCGGGATTCCTCGATGAACTTCTTGAATGGCTGCTTCCATCTGAGCCTCAGAGTAATTCAACATTTTACCTTTGCTAGGCGGCATCTTGGTGATCTAAATAATTACACATTAAAAATTTAATTGCGATTTAGTAGTTGACATTAATTGAACTAGTAAATGACAAAGGGTGTCAACTACTGGATTCCGACGTCGGATGTAAATTTTAAAATAAGTCACATAAATCTCAAGCAAAGTACAATAAATAACCGTTAAAATATAACAATATTAAGGAATCATTAGTAGTTGACACTCGTGTCAACTACTGAGTCAGCGACTGATATTGTTTTATTGAAATTGTTTGCAATGAAATGATCTAAAATTTATGTCATTTGCTAATTTTTGATATACCTAACGGTTTTCGTGTAAAAAAATGAAAATAGAAGGCAACGTTAAAATTTAACTATTTTGAGTATACAGGGCTAGTCAAAAGTATGAAAAAGTCAAAAATCTCAGCGGGAAAGCATTTTTGGGAAAAATGATGAGGACAAAAGTTTCACCATTTGTTACGGCGCATCCGATGATGACCTTCACCTTGACCTCAAAGTCAAGGTTCAAGGTCATGTCAAGGTCAAGTCCTGTTTTTTATACGGCGACCGCCACTTTTGACCCCGGAAATGGAAAAAGCGGAAAATTCTGAACCCGAATATGACCTTGATTGTGACCTCAAGGTCAACGATCAGGGTCAATTCAAGGGCAAATGCTTATTTTTACTGCCCAGACGCTAGCTGACATTGAGCATGTACTGAAAAAAGTATAGAATTTTACTTTTGATTATTGTTAGAGGGTCTTAGGTGAGTATGAAAACACATGTTGTCGACCTCTAGGGTGGTCGACAAATTGGGGGGAGGGGGGAAATTTACAGAAAAAGCTGATCGGAAGATCGCTTATATCTTGCTTATTATTGATCGTAGAGTGATAATTTTTTTTTAAATTGTTTGCAATGAAATGATCTAAAATTTATGTCATTTGCAAATTTTTGATATACCTAACGGTTTTCGTGTAAAAAAATTAAAATAAAAATAACGGTAAAATTTAAGAATTTGGGTATAGTGAACAAATAATATTTAAATTCCAGCAGTCAGTCTTTATTTAACTATAGCTAAAAGCCTTACACTAAAATCCAAATGGCATAAATAAGTCTTGTTTATAACAATTTTGTACTATTAAATGTTTTTTAAACCAAGATAATGAGATATGAACAAAGATTTAAGTACTTTCCTCTCACGAAAAATTGTGCTTCAGTCGTTTAGTTAAACTTGTTGCTGCATATAAATTCATAGCACTTACAATATGCGCAGCATGCCACTTCTTTGACACTGCAAGGACATGTTTTGAAGCACTTTTTACATTTGCAAGGTGGCAACAAGTTCGGTGGTAAGGGTGATTTGTTCATCAACAGTGGGAGAATTCGTTCAGATCCGTCCTTGTAATATCCATAATTTTCAAGATTTATCGCCTTAATATTAGCTTCCAATGCATTTCCAAATATACGTTTGTGCCCAGGCCCGTAAAACGTGCAATCTAAAGCTATCAGATGTTGCTGGAATTGATGAAATGTTCCGTAGCGAAGATGGATTGGAAGACACTGTTTGATATCTACTGTCATCACAGGTTTCTCCTATTTTTTTCACAATTTTTAGATACAATTTTTCAAATTTTATAAAATCTTCTCCACTAAGCTGATCCAATTACAAATATGTCAGTGTCAGGAGAGTGAATGACTACTGTTGCCGGAGAGTTCAAACCATTAAGAGCAACTTTAGCATTAAAAAACATTCTCGTGTCTGCTTCTTCGTGGTTACAATTTAACTAACAATTTAAACTTACGATTTAACACTTAACACATTTACAGACATAATATCACAGTTTGTCTTTAGTTTGCTGATGGTACCAACGCTAAAACCTTCAGATATAATGAAACGTTTTCCGTTAGGAACTGTGACATTGACCAACAAGTATGTAGATACTACCTTTACTAACTGAGTTTTGTTTTCTGGGACACTAAAGAACCGTTGCCATTGTTTCGGCATTTTCGTTTGGACACTTTGAATAGTATACTGAAGAGGCTCTTTTATACGGCTTCTTCTTTCTCGTTTACAACTTTTAACAGAACATTTATTGTAAATATCAAATGCTAAGTCTACCTGAACTACTTCTTCACAGTTAAGAATTTTTAATACTCTTGCCATTATAAAATTTGTATAGTCTTGCACAGTGTCAAAAGTTTTAAAAAGTGATGTGGGTGTTGAGTTGAGTAAAGCCATGCCATCAATTATGTGAATTTGACTAGGGGATTCAGGAATATTGTCGTATGCACATTTAGTTTCATTTTCGATTTCCTTTGTTAACAGCGATTTTCCTTAAGAAAACCATCAGAAGTTAATAAAGCTGGTGGATAATTCAAAAGTTCATGCTGCACTAAGTTTTCAATGCTGTACGATCTTTGAGCAGCTAAGAGAAAAACAAATGTTAAGTCTTTTGCATCTGGAACAATTTGTGATTTCACTTGAGGGATTTTTTTATTGGTTAGCATAGACGAAAATGAGTGTACTTTGTTCCTTGCTATTGGTGAAAATATACTTTTATTTGTGGATACAACTCTTTCTAGTAAAAAGGCTTCATAAAGAGCACGACCTTTACTTTCAATATTTAAAAGAAATTCACATACCTCTTCACTAGCTTCCAATCCATTTACGACATTCCGCAGATTCTGGTGTCCGTCTGTATCCTGATGAAATACATCGTGAGTTTTCATAAATGTAACTATCTTTTGGACATCAAATTCATCTCCCATTATCCTTTTCGTTTCCCCTTCATTATGACAATATTCTTCACTATCCCCAGTTGGGTCCATAATGGTGCCACAGAACGCAAACATCATATCTATAATAGATGATTTGTTGGGATACAGGAGCAACCATTTTTGAAACGCCTTTCTATTGGCCGATATGCCTACTACTCCTCTCTGAATTTTAGACGATCGAATGAGAGTTTGTTCCAAAGCATGGTCGGTTGCGACATTGTTGAACTTTCCAGGTCTCCTTTTTACAGAAAAGTGTCCTTGTAAAAAGGATGTTTTAACTTTGGTGGGTATTTTTTTCATATCTTCTAGGTACAAAACACATCCTCTAATATAGTTAATGTGATTGAAAGTACTGTGACTATAGGTAATGTGATTGAAACACTAACATATTAATGTGATTGAAACACATTAATATGATTGAAAGCACAATTTTTTGTACTGTTTCCAAATGTAGCAACCAAAGACCTTCTCTGTCAGCACGAATACAATTTAACATTATTTCTACCATGTGGCAGTATTGACTCCAAAATTTGAAAGTGTCATTATTTTTGCATCGTTCTTCCAAAAAGTACTTAGCTCCTCAAATAGCTCCGTACTTTCCTCAAACAACAGATCATAACATCCTTCAATATCCGAGCTATTTTTAAATTCTTCTTGTAGCTGGGCAATGAGTGTTATGTGCTTGGTGTACTGTTCATTTTCATGTTTCTCATTTAAAAACATATTTAGTTGAATTCTCCTTATAGCTTCATACATAAGCTTGTGGGCTCTAACACCCCTGTTATAATGAGTACCCCTTAGTAAAGCCTGAACAGTGTTTTCCCCGTATATGTCTGATTCAATGAAAATGTCCGCTATTCCACTTCCATTTAGGTACTGACCCAAAACACAGCCATATTTTAGCTAGATGGAAAGTTCCAATTCTTAAAACAAGATTAGGAAATTCAATTGACTGGATTTGTATTTTCTTCGCAATTAAATAAATAGCCATGTCACAAGACAGAATTTGATAATCTTGTTGTAACTGATCATTTATATTTACAAAATTTTTCATGGCTGTGTACACTGTGTCCAGGTTAGTTGGTGGAGCTGGTATCATGGTACAAAACCCAATGTTTGTTACTGATTGCACTGATGTGCTTATAGCTTGGTTAAACGGTGTCCAACCAAGACAAACGGGATTTTTTGGTAAAATATTGTCCTCTACCAAAGGATGCTCAAACCGACATAAAATCCATAAAAAATCACTTATTTCATACTTATGGCTCTCTTCTGAAGAAATTTCATTTAATTTATTACAGACTTCAGTGGGTGGTTCTGAGAGTGGCACATTAGTTTGTTGTTGGGCCTGTGGGAGAAATTTCTTGATTTCTTGGCAAGTTAATGATAAATCGTGGTTCGGATCGGCATTAATACTAACTGCACTTATAGGAATAGGGTCACGGTCTGAGAATTCTATTACATCCTTATTTGTTTGTTAAACAATCATAGCTGTAATGTGAGTCGTGTTTTTACCGTCCAGACTTTCCATACAAAAATCATCATTATCAATCGCCCCATGCACAAATAGTTCTTTTTCTTTCAGTATATTAGACGGAATGGAAACATTACCGTATGTGGTATTGATTAAATTTGCGTTAGCGATGTTAGTATCAATGTTAATCAGTTGTTTATAACTAACGCAGTGGCCAAGTCTATTTAAAAGAGTTAACAAGTGTTTTGATCTGGTTAAATGATGTACGGTTTCTGCTAAGGCTACATTTTTAGGGGTGAATTCGTCATTGTTAACAATATGATATAAATCCATGAATATGCACATTAGTTTTCTGTTAGTTTGTTCAGATAATTTTCGTCCAGGCCTAACTACTTTTTTTAGAAGAGTTTCCCAGGTTTTTGGTATGCGAAAATTGTCCAGCTCTTGTTTAAGGTTCATTTCGTCACACACAAAACCTTTTAACTTGAAACTACAATCTTTTGTTTCTTTTCTTAACTGATTTATAAAGTCATTAACTGTATCAGACTTTGTCATTCTGATTTGGTCAACAACATCTTCTATTGGAACGTTAATTTTGAAAACTGATACTGGTTTTGATCTGTCTTTAGGATGTGAAAATAAGATTTTTCCTCCATAATGCTCAATTAAAAGTTTTTTGACTATTCTATTGTCGATTATTACATTTGAATTACCATGTATTTCCTGTAGCCGTTGAGTTAAAAATGTCAAAGAAAAACATTGCGATTCTAGCTTAGGATCTATTTCAGAAATCAATTGTGTGAATGCCTGATAAACTGATTTACTAATGGTTTTTGTTTGAGATTCATCGCAAAATTTTGAGGTTCGAAAATATTCCTTTTTACAAAGTTCGTGGTAAAGTACATTTGTAGCGAATATATCATTCACAGTGGAACAGGTACTTAATCTTGTAAAAATACAATCTTGTTGTAACTTACTAACATCTAAAAGTTTTTGAGCTAAGCCAATTTCAGAAATTCTAAATAAGGTAGACACCTTTTTGTTTGTGACTTGTTGACAAAAAATGCATTTAGTTAAGTTAGTTTTAAGAAGTATGCTTCTGGTTAATGGCCCTGTGGTTGCAGGTTCCAGCTCAACATTATTATCAACGTCTCCAGCCGTATTTTCCATCTTTGAAATACAATGTTGTATATTATTTTCACTTGTATACGAACTATAACAGTTAATACTACAGAATTTAGTCTGTTAGCAGTCTCATCATTTTTACGTTTTAGAGAGGTTAGTAATTTTTCAAAGCTAGATGGTTTAGGTTTTGCTACTAATGGAGAGTTAGTTCTCTCTTGGCATATGGCACACAAAGTTGAATCAAAGCACTTAATCTTATCCGAGATGAGAAAGGCCATCGCACATTCGAACAGGCACAAGATACAAAACTACAATTCAAAAATATAAACACACACTAACAAAAAATCACTTTTCTACAATACGTAAATTTCCCTATGTCATTTGTATCACAACCTCCCGCGTACGTGGTTGATGTAAAACTAAAGTCATAAATATGAAATACTAACGGTCAAATAAGCAAGTTCGAGAGGGAAAGATAGGTACACTACATTTAAGACCAAAATAATCTTTTTTGTGCAGTTCACCATCTACGTCATAATTACCTCATATATTTAAAATTAAGAAAAATCGATGCTTTTATTTGTTGAAAATTTTGCGTGACAGTTCGTGAGTTGTATAATTTTCGTTCAAAAGTGAAATGTAAAGTTTATTTTAATTTTATAATTAACAAATATTTATTTGAAAAACCCTGTATGTGTAATAAACATTTTCTTTTTTGACTGAATTTTTCTTTAACACAGTAATCGCCATGTCAGACATATATGTCTAACATACGCGATTTGGTAGAAGGCCGCGTCAATCACAGATGTCCGACGCAAACGATACATTTGCAGTATGTTTCGAAAGCTTGCCCTATCAGGAACAAAACCTGAAAATTTCTTGGCTTACTACAAACAATAAAATGAAATAAACATAGTTATATAATGGTATATTGTTTCAGTTGAAAAGATACATTTTAATAATTTTTATTTTGATATAATTAATTATATTCATTTATTATGCTATCCAAAACATTCTATGCAAAAAAAGGGCTGTTGTTCGCAGTCTGAGCAGTACGTTGAAACTTTTTTTCTTTTTTTTCTTGCTGCATCTCGATCTTCTGCTTCTTTTATTTGAGCGTAACATCCAGTGCACATTCTTCTTATTTTCTTTTTTTCAGCAGTATACATTATTTTTAGCATATGAGTTGAAATTTTTGGTTTTTTAGTTTTGTTCGAGCTTAAGCTAAGCATTTCAGTGACCAAATTTTCCCGAAATTGTCTAATTCCTATATTGCTTTTATTATTGATTTTATATATTATATAAGCATTTACTACTGATATTCCAAGAACATATTCTATTGCTAACTTCCGGTATCATTTTATTCCTTTTCTTAGAGTAGTTGCATAGGAACCCATTTGATCAGAAATATCTATCCCTGTTTTACCTTTGTTATATTTACAAATTGGGAGTGGTTTTTGTTTATTTTTTTGTCGACTTGTGCTAGCAGAATTTGCGTTTATATCCACCATTTCAGGAGCATGTTTTGTTGTCATTACTCTAACATATCGGGTATCTAGCCAGTTAAGTACTACAATACCATTCTTATCATCTCTCGCCACCATTTCTCCTTTCTTCAATTTTGCGTTCATAACTTCCTTTGGCATAAACTTCTTATTTGCCCTTACAGTGCCCACAACATGCGTCTTCTGACGAAATTGTCTACGTACAATGTTCTACCTTCATTTAGAAGCCCCTGTGAAAGATCTTCACATACTTTTGCTGCTAAGCCGTTATTTTTATCATAAATCTCAGATTTTCCAGAATAGATTTTGCTTGCCCACGTATATCCTTCTGAAGTACATAACTTAAAAAAGTTTAATTCCATACTTATGCGCCTTATTAGGTATATATTGGCGGAAAACAAGCCTGCCTCTCCAAGGAACAAGAGTTTCATCAATTACATAATTTTCACCAGGAACAAACACTTTTTTATACCTAGCTTCAAGTAAATCTAACAGCGGTTGAATTTTTGCCAATCTGTCACCAAGAATAGCATTTTCATTATTTGAAAAATGTAAGTGGCGTAATAATATTTCAAATCTGTTTCGAGACATGATGCTTGGGGCTATGCTATTTTTGTAAATATCTTTGTTCGGCCAATAAGAAGTTATATTTCCCATTCGCACTAATCCCATCCACATAAAAAGGCCGAAAAACTTTCTTATTTCTTCAGAGTTAGTTGGATGCCATTTATTTAGACGATTGTGTCGAGATGTTCGAATACGCTGAATTGTTTGTTCAGCATATATATTAGTTTCAGTAACAATGAGATTTATAACCTCTTCATCAAAAAATAACATAAATGTATCAAAAGCAGAAATATTTTTTGGCAAATCTAATTGTAAACCAGGTTTTCCTATGAAATCAAAACATTTATGTCTACCTTCATAAGCATTCCATTGAACATCACTAAACTCATTAAATTCACACTCGAGTATTTCGTCAATTTCAATATTTTCTGTAGTTTCTTCTGACTCTAAATCTTGAAGAAGTTGTTGAAGATTTTCTCCATCTGCATTCAACGAAGGACAATAATTTGGATCATTTATTGAATCATCTGAACTAGTCTTCGTACTCTTCATCAGATTTGTTTACATTTTCAGCAATCTCTTTCAATTCACTTTCGCTTAGAAACTTTCGTTTTGCCATTATTTGTAGATATTTAAAAATTATTATAAATATTATTTATATTTATTTATTTTATTTTATTTATAAAGAAATAGTCACAGTAACAAGGTGTTATTCGGTAAATACTACATGTACGACTGATTTCTACACAATGCGTTCAACAACAGGAATACTTGTTGTATCTTGTTTGGATGCGTCAGACATATAAGACTGACACTGCTTGTCGAGAAAAAAAGTTTTAATATAGGGCCATGTCAGTCATATATGTCTGACATAAAAAATAGTATTTTTCCAGGAATTTTGGCAAAAAAATTTTTTCTTTGATACATTAAGTTTCCTTGATACATTTTTAACTAAATTATCTAACAAAGTTACCATGGCCTATGTGAAAATTTTTCTGATATTATCGTGGCGATTAACGTGCTAAGTACCTACTCTTTTCAAGCTACTTAAATAATTTATGTTTCAGTATTTCGATTTCCTAGTTATTATTTATTATCTATTAACAAACAACCAATTAAATATGATTAAATATTTAATTACATCGTTGTTTGTTTATTTAATTTTTACGTGAAAATATTTATATTATAGTATTTGTTGACAGAGTGATAAAAATTCCATCATTGTGCACTGTTTTATTTTGGAAAACCGTTAGGTATATCAAAAATTTGCATATGACATAAATTTTAGATTATTTCATTGCAAACAATTTAAAAAAAATTATCACTTTACGATCAATAATAAGCAAGATATAAGCGATCTCCCGATCGGCTTTTTCTGCAACTTTCCCCCCTCCGCTCCAAGTTGTCGACCATCTTAGAGGTCGACGACATGCGTTTTCAAACTCACCTAAGACCCTCTAACAATAACCAAAAGTAAAATTCTATACTGTTTTCAGTACATACTCAATGTCAGCTAGCGTCTGGGCAGTAAAAATAAGCATTTGCCCTTGAATTGACCCTGATCATTGACCTTGAGGTCACAATCAAGGTCATATCCGGGTTCAGAATTTTCCGCTCTTTCCATTTCCGAGGTCAAAAGTGGGGGTTGCCTTATAAAAAATCGGACTTGACCTTGATATGACCTTGAACCTCGACTTTGAGGTCAAGGTGAAGGTCATCATCGGACAAATGGTGAAACTTTTGTTCACATAATTTTTCCCAAAAATGCTTTCCCGCTGAGATTTTTGACTTTTTCATAATTTTGACTAGCCCTGTATACTCAAAATACTTAAATCTTAACGTTGCCTTCTATTTTCATTTTTTTACACGAAAACCGTTAGGTATATCAAAAATTTGCATATGACATAAATTTGAGATTATTTCAGTGCAAACAATTTAAAAAAAATTATCACTCTACGTTCAATAATAAGCAAGATATAAGCGATCTTCCGATCGGCTTTTTCTGCAACTTTCCCCTCTCCCCCCCAATTTGTCGACCACCCTAGAGGTCGACGACATGGGTTTTCATACTCACCTAAGACCCCCTAACAATAATCAAAAGTCAAATTCTATACCTCTTTCATGCACACTTAATGTCACCTAGCACCTCGTCTATAAGCGATTTAAGGGGGTGAAACTCACCCCGAAAAATTTGAGTTTTTTTCAATTTTCTGAAATATCTTGGAAATGTTAAAAGCTTTGGTAGGGAAACTATATATTTGTAAGTGGCACTTTAAGATCTTTATTACGATACCAAAATTAAAGTTATAAAATTATGGTTTCATACCCCCCCCCCAACCCCTAATTTTATCAGGTATTTTTTGGTAAAAGAGGGGGCTGTTATGTGTAAATAAAATAATTTTTAATTAATATATTTTACATCACACCAGTTTATTTCTTTTTGCGTAAATACACCCTTTGCTAATATTAACTTGGAAAAAATTTAAACTTTTTGATTTAATAATAAGCAAGAATAGGGTCAAAGAATCTCGTATTTTAGTAATGAATTGTCACAAACTTACGATATACTTTGAAATACATAAATTAGAAAGAAAAAATACACTGTGACCCCCCCCCCCCACTCCTCCATGCTTTAATGATATCTATACATATCTTGTTTACTTATTTATTTTTATTTATCTATACAATTGTCAATATTTTAACTTCTGTATTTCTATAGATTTTGACCCTGAGAACAGTTCGTCAGAGTATGATATCTAATTACATTGCCGTATTACATTGCCAATATTACAAAACTTCAGTCTCTAGATCACAATCAGTTTTCTTTCCCTCGTTTTCAAAATTTGTTCAAGTATGAATGGTATAAAAGTGGATATATTGATCAACGGCTTGAAGTTTTGAACATTTTTGTGGACATTATCATTATGTCCATTACAAACCTTAAAACATTGGCAATTGTATAGATAAATAAAAATAAATAATTAAGTAAATAAGATTTGTATAGGTAGATGTATTATCAGTCAAGCATGGGTGGAGGGGGTGCAGTGTATTTTCTCTTTCTAAATTATGTACTTTAAAGTATATCGTAAGTTTGTAACAATTCATTACTAAAATACGAGATTCTTTGACCATATTAGCAAAGCGTGTATTTACGTAAAAAGAAATAAACTGGTGTGATGTAAAATATATTAATTGAAAATTCTTTTATTTACACATAACAGCCTCCTCTTTTAACAAAAAATACCTGATAAAATTAGGGGTTGGGGGTGGGGGATGAAACCCCAATGACTTTATAACTTTAATTTTGGTATCGTAATAAAGATATAAATATATAAATAATGCCATTTACAAATATATATATATATATAGTTTCCCTACCAAAACTCTTACCATTTCCAACATATTTAAGAAAATTGAAAAAAACTCAAATTTTTCGTACGAACGTTCGTACTTCAACGAACGAAATATGGCTCGTGATGAGTTTTAATAAGATCTACAACCCACCAAAGTTTCAAAAATTTTTGAGAGATACAGTTGGATACCTTTCCTTATCAGTCATTTTTCTAGTTGCTGGCTCGTTATGGTTGAAATGACCTACGATCTTTCTGCATTTATTTAACAAGCCTTCGGTTTCTTCGTCTGAAAAAAGTGCATGTTTTATCACCAGCTGCAGCTTGTGTGCCGCACAACCTATAGATTCATAGTGACCGTGCATAGCGCAAATCATGTTTGCAACATTATTACATAGACTATCTCCGTAAACTTTTGCTTAATGTACTGACTGGTATAATCTTATTTTAGCACGCATACACCTAATATAACTTTTAAGCTTTAATGATTTACAATAAAGCTGAGAAGTGAACATGTTTTACTTGCATTGGTCCAAATATCAGTGGTAGAACTCATCCACTCGCTTTTTGCAATGAAAGTCTTCACTTTAGATGTAACTTTCTCATATGTTTGCAGCATCAGTGATGTTCTAAAATATTTTTCAGATTTCAGCCGATATTTGTGAACTGCTTGGCGATCGGTGAAATTAACTCGCTGAAATTATTTGCATTCCATCAAAGTATAAGGCAGCATGTCCACTATTATTAGGTCTATTATTGCTTTGTCAGTACTTTTGTAATTTCATAATCGTCATGCCATTGCACATACGGGAATTTCACCCATTTAGCGCGACAAAAATAATTCCTTTTTAGTATGAAAAAAATGTTTTTCTTACTACTACTTTCATTAAAATGTTTTTCTTACTACTTATTATAAAATAATATACTTTAAATCATTATTGTGATATTTTGCCCTAATTTATTAAATTACGAAGTTTTCGGGTTCAATAAGGGTAAAAAAATAGGACAAAAAAATAGATAATTAAAATTTAATAAAACAAAATGTACAAAAATGTAATGAAGTAAGGTATCAGTAAATGTTTTATTAATCTCATCACCACCTAATTGGTGTTCGGTATCAGTGTCTTCTGAAAATTCAATTTAATTCCTCCTCACAATAGTCCCCGTGGTTGAATTTAGATCATCGCGATTCCTTGTAAATAAAAGGTCATAATTTAAAAAAAGGATTATTTGGGATAGCTAAAATTTATTTTATAGCTTACTGGAATACTAAACAAAGAACTGAAATAGCAAACGAAGCGGTACTCGATGGAACTTTTTTGAAAACTCCACGCAAAGTTGTATTAAATGGAAAAAAATTTTAAAAAAATCATAATTTTATTTTTTAATGTAATATAGGGTCAAAATATAAAGAGCATTAAAAATAATACTATTAATTTGTAGCACGTACCTGAAGCTACAACTTCCATTATCAAAATTCAAATAATATTTGGTACAATTCTCAAGAAAAGTCACTGTTACTCTCATAAAACTCATAAATAACATATTAAGTTTGCCAGAAGCTACCCAGAATGAAGAAGGTTTAAATTTTGTATTTATTGGAGATGAGGCATTCACACTCCACAAGTTAAAATATAAAGGGCATTAAAAATAATACTATTAATTTGTAGCACGTACCTGAAACTACAACATCCATTATCAAAATTCAAATAATATTTGGTACAATTCTCAAAAAAATCACTGTTAATCTGTTTTAAATTTCGGAACCAATTAAACACACCAGCTGAAATAGAAAAATTTTTACATACGGAGCCTCTGAATTATTGTATTAGCTTCAAACAATAGGTTTATAGGTAATGGTTAGGTGTAAGGGTTTTTAGAGAATGTGAATTCATAGTTATTGGTGTTAAAATACCAAAATGATTTTTCGATTTTTGTTGCGCTAAATAGACGAAATTGTCGTATATTGATTTAAAATTTCGTGTTTATTTACAATATAAGTTACAAAGTAAAATTACATTTGTATGGTGGTATACAGACAATTTTTCCATCATTTGTCGAACCGAATAGCTCAGATAAGTCTTTTGTTTATTTTATATTAGTGTTAAAGACGGGAGTACTAGCCTTTCTGTAGGGATTAAATTAGATGTTATCGGTAGCGGTGAAAACCCCACAGAAAGGCTGGGGTTCGAACTCCAGATCACTACGATCGAGTTGCGGGAATTTAAGGGTCTACACTGTTCACTTATTAAAATAATGGAGTTCAACTTAACAATTTTTTTAACAGAACCAATAAATAAATAATAGATACAAGACACAAAATAGGAACATGAAAGAAAGTTATAAAACAAAAGAGGAGTCGCTTCCCCAAATAAACAGGTAAACATTTATAAAACAAGAGATAAAATAAAAGCGAAAGAATCAGGATTCACTTGGACACAAGTTATTCCCGTCGTTTAATTACAAGCTCTTGCTATTGGCCACCAAAACAAACTTCCCAACCTTAGTATGTTAAATAAACCTTAGAGCCCATTTCCCACTGCTAGTTACTAGCCACCTAGCAGCAATGCTAGCAACCACCCTGTTAGCAACTAGCTACCGGCTCCAACGCTCTTCTCTACTCCATACTGACTTCTCGACTTCTCCCTGACTTCTTCCCGACTTCTCTGTCAACTTCCCTCTGGCTTCTCGCCGACTTCTCCCCAACTTCTCTCTCAGACTAATCCCGGATTATCGTTTTTTACGTTTCTTTTATATTACTATTTGACCCACATAATTACGTCATTTTTACCAGAGTCAGCAGACAGTATGGATTAATAAATCGTCGATATTTTTTGGTTGTCTGTTTTGGTTTACTGGCCTCATTAACAACTTGTGTCTAAACAAATGGCTACCGATTGCAACATTAGCATGTGACTAGATGGAAAAGCTCAGGGGATACGCCCTGTTGTTAAGTTCAGTGCAAACGACACAAAAAAAGAAGTAAGAAATTGAATTATAACAATGTTAACTTAATTAAACTATGGCTTCCGGCAAACGCGAAGATAAACAACTAAACTGCCAAAGACGAACCATATTGGCTGCAGCAGGTTTGCGCTGGCAGGAACAGGCAACGCATCGGGTCACAGGTTGGTGCGTCCATTGTCCAACACCCGCAGCGAAGGAAGGGAAAATCCACGATTTATTGGTAAAACCCATTATTACGTAATTACCTCTTTATTCGCATTTTCCCGGACTAGTTGTAGCACAATTTAAACGAAGAATAGTGAAAGGATGAAAGTACGAAAGAAAGAAAGAAAGAAACCTAAAGAATAAGATAGCCGTTAGCAAAGCGGAGATTATCTAAGCGAGTCGTTCTGAATACTTTTATTAAAAAAAAATGAAAATATGCAATAAAATAACTGGTATGGTTTTCACACAAAATTCAGTCAACATAAGAAACACACGGTATAACTGCATTAATTGTGAATTTTCAGACTAGATAAGGAAAACGTAAATAACACAATATTGGATTAAAATCATTTTCTTATAAATTGCATTCTGTGAAAACAAACCAGTTTTACAGTTAAGTGACAAATAAGAAATAACATAGAATTATGTTATTCAGAAAAATATAGAAATAGTTACGTAATATGTGGACACACAAAAATATTACAAATACATAATTTTAACAAAGAAATTATACGTACCAAGTTTGCATTTTTGAGCCAAAATACAAAATAAAACTTAACTAGAAATTATAAATACATTTACTGTAATTCATTAAAAAAAAACTTTGTAATAGAATACATTTAGTTCTAAAATATAAGTAAGAACACTTGCAACTTAACAAAGTTCACATATTTGAAGTCTTGCACTCAAGCAGAAAAAATCGAATGATGTTTCTTTTTAATGCCGTTACAGGAATTAGAACTCCTGAGAAAAGACTTTAGTTCGCGCATGTGCCACTCGCAGTACCCCACTGTTTGCTAACACATAGAATAAATAGTAGAGTACATATTCGTGTACTTCAGATGATCAGGGTAGCAGGAAGGTGTCAATACTGAGTTCAAAAAAAAAAATTAATTTTTACATTACAGATAAATTACTCTAAATACCTTACATACAGATATGCATAGTTAATTGTATAAATTAAGAACTAAATTAAAAACTTTTTTTGGCTTTATTTAACTTGATATACAAATTAAAATTTCTTCTGGTTTTAATTTAACAATATAAAAACAAAGTAAATTGGAAACAAAATAATTATTTTCTTATCTAAACAACTCAATTCAATATCAAAACAATTAAACAAAACCCAAAATTTCTTCAGGTACGTCACCTTCCTCACTATTGTTAAGATAATCTACAATATTTAGCTCATTCCTTTGCGGTTCAAGTACATTTATGTAATAAATCTGGAACATTTTCCCAATCTTCTCCAAATGTTTAGTTAGTAATTTTTTATATCATTTAATTTCTCTTTTTTATTTTGTACATGGATTTTAATTCGGACCGGCACAATATGAGCAATCTGTTTCCCTCTCTTTTTAATGGGCATTTCTTGACCAATATCGTTTCTATAAAATGTTTCGCCTCGCACCAAAATTTTATCACCAGTATTTTTAAGATGTATTATACGCTTTGATTTGCTAATTCGAAAATGTAATACCTGTGTATTTTTCAAAACTTCTTTGCATATTGATTTCCAGTCCAGAACTGGTATTTCATCTACTAAGCGATGGATTGTTGCACGAGATGCCATTATTTCAACATATTTTTCTGGATTGAAAATATTTTCTAGACGACGTATTTTTTTCTCTGTTTGTGCAAAAATTCTACAGTTCTACATTCTAAAATTTTTTTATATTGTAACATGTTTCAGATAACCATTTGGCAGCCATTCCTAATAATATGGAATTTTTATTCTGGCTACCGCAACCATCTGCAACAAGCGATATAGTGCTCTTAAATGCTTTGTCTTCTGTCTAAACATAAGAGTGAACATTGTTCTTTGTTAGCTCTGATTTTGAATTGCCAACAACAACTGTAAAATTATAAGTATATAATTGTCTTGAATAATATATTGTTTGATGAGGCACCTTGGGCATTGGTAGATTCTTCTGACAATCAAAACTCAAAATTAAAGTTTCTGGATATTCATCTTTCAATAACTGAAAAAAACATTATGCTCCAAGCTTATGAATCCTGTACTGTGTACGCAAATTCTGTTTTTCAGTATCATTCTGTGATCTTTTCAACTTTTCTAAAAGCTGCAGACAGAACTCACATCTTGTTTAGGTGAGCCAAAACCAATATTAAATGAGGTATTAAATATTTTCCTAAAAAAACTTTTTGTTACAGAATACCCAGGTGAAGTTTGATCTTCGTACATTCTATAGAGCTTTGAAATATTTAGACTTGGGTCAACATAAATTCTTTGTTTGATTTTACTTCTACAGTAATGTGACTCCAGTGGCTGTAATTTGGAACTGAATTTTTGAATGACCTCCTTTTTAGACCGAAAATCATAAGATTTTCTATCCCCACCTCCTCTTTCTACCGCAGAAATACCACTGTCCGAGAATATCTTCGTGACACCTTTAATCCTTTCCTCTCTAATTCGTAATATTTTGCAGAAAGCATTCAAATAAACAGGCACATGATCCTTCTTTTTATATGGATATACAAAATAGTGGTTAGAAAAGTTGCGCTTTCTTGAACTACTTCTCTCGCGTCTTCTTTTTACTGAAGTAGTATTAACATACTTCAGAATAAAATTGTCTTGAGCAACTTTGTCTGCCACACTATAAAATTGTTTGTGGGAGTGGAATATATCATTAGATGTTAATATTCCACACTTATATATTATACTTTTCCGATTATGGGTACAGTTAGACCTTTGAGGTAAGTTTCGCGCAGAGTATAAATTCTGAAATATGTAATTGAGTTGTAAATTCTTCGATTAAATCATAATCTTTGTTTAAGAAAATCATAATAATAAATTTAAAATTCGTTGTTGTCAAATAGATTACATTTTTTTTACAAAAAGTTAAAAGTACGATATTTATTTACGCCCCTAGGATTCCATGTAACACAGAGCTTTATTAGATATCAGAACTAAATCAGTATATATTCAAATTATTAGACCTTGATACGGTCCTGTTACATAATTTTACTTGCTAATACTTAGTTTAAGGAAAAAGTAAATTTTGTTAAGAAAACTTGCTTTTTTCTGCTGTTTTTTTCCTGAATTACAATAAGATACATTCTTCTTTTTTGCTAAATTAGGAGGCGCTATTTGTATTAATTTATCCATAATTTAAACAAAAACACAGAACTCTGGTTTGAACCTTGCGTTTTAACGAACAAAAATGATTACCATGATGGCTATGAAAAGTGCGAAGCACATTGTTATTGGCTGTAATAGACTTAGGCGCATTTGATTTGTAATCTACAAAGGGCTTAGGTGACTTTGAAAAAATATCCAACCCTTTAATCATCGTTTCCATGAGAAAGAATGAACGTAGGCTCAATTGATATGTTCGAAAATATTCCTGTTAAGATTGAAAATTAAATAATAAAAAAATCGGTAGTTGAAATGAAACGACACATATATTCTTATATTATTTTTTCGAAAGTAACCAACGACCAATTTACAAGAGAATAAAATATAAAAAAAGGAGAGAGAGACAGAGACGAACATAATAACCAACTGAAGAAGTACAATAAATGATAAAATAAGTTCGAAAACATGTTAGAAGTAGTGCACGTCTCTCTTCCTTCCATCAGTATGTAAAAGATAAACTATACAAGTACTTAATTGTACAAATATACAAAAATAAATCATACGACAACCAAAATATGTCAATACAGCAGTAAAAAAAAATACCTACCTCTCCGTTTGAAATGCAAACACACTACCCATGTACACTATTGATATTGAGTGAAGGGGTTAAGCCACTCTAGAATTTTCGAAAAATCTATTTTTTCCTATTTTTAGTGTTTTCCTAGCACTTCTAAAATGATGCTCCAAAAGATTACGGCCAGGAAACATATCTAGGTACTCCGTTTTCGAATTTTAGTACAATGCCGCTTGGTCCGCAGCGAGCTCCTTTTGTAATATCGAAGTGAATCCAGCGTTTGGTTATCGTATCATAAATTTTATTGCAGTATTTTCGGCTATTTCGGCTCGATGCATCGGCTGTTACACATAAAACAGTAACGAAAATTATTCATTATTTTCTACTATATAATTTTACTCGTATATCTACGATATAAAAATTCTGATTTAAGATTAAATAAATAATATGTAGTAAATTAATTGACAATAAATTATATATTACGATTTGTTGTTTTGTTTTTATTTATTAAGTGAATTTCCATTTTGGAAAAATGCACTTATTACAGCGGGTGCCATGAAAAGACCTGAGCCCGGGACTATGGCAGATATTTGTTTTGAGGCCTCGAGAAACCCTATATATACATATATATACATATACATATATATATATATATATATATATATATATATATATATATATATATATATATATATATATATATATATATATAGGGTGTTAGTGAATAAGTGTGAAAGATTTTAACAGGTGATTGTCGAGGTTCTTTTATGTAAAAAAAGTTCATATAAACCCAGGTCCGAAAACGCTTAGTTTCCAAGATACAGGGTGTTCAGTTTCTTGTCTTTTTTAATATTTTCTTAAATATTTCAAAACCTTATTGAGATATTTACACAAAATTTGGGATACGCTATGGCAGGATAAATACCCATATTCTGAAGTAGACATAATATTTTCACTCAAACCAGTGGCGTCCGTACAGCCATGTGATAACATATTCTTGAAGAAAAAAGCCACGCCAATGATTTTTTTTAATTTGAAAATGTTTTTTCAAATGTCCCATAAGTTGTTGACAAAAATGACCTCTTAGTATTTTGTCGTTTATGTAGCCGTTTTCAAGATAAAAAATAATTTCCAGTTACTGTTCCTACCACAAAACCGGTATGAGCTATCTAATAGCCCATCTTCTGCCTATCTTGGAAACTAAGCGTTTTCGGACCTGGGGTTTATATGAACTTGTTTACATAAAAGAACCTCAGCAATCACCTGTTAAAATCTTTCGCACTTATTCACTAACACCCTATATATATATATATATATATATATATATATATATATATATATATATATATATATATATATATATATATATATATATATATATATATATATATATATATATATATATATATATGTTGCAGCGATATTATCAAAACCGTTTTATTATAATAACGCTAGTCAAATTATAAAAAAACGAAATATTGTCAACTGATGATGTTTCTTATAATACACCTAGTAAATTTCAGTGTTATTATAATTTCGCTAAACCCATTTAGGGAAAATGTAAAGTGTAATGCTTTGGATAATATAACTAATACAGCGTACAGGAAAATATTGTAAAAATAAACATGATATGAACACGAAACTAATAATGTCAAAACTGATGAACTGATTTCAATTAAATTTAATTTAGACATTTTTATGCTTTGGAATAATCGATAAGAAGCTTTTATCCCAATTAAAGGTTCCCGTGGGATGTGAATATTAAAAAATAGATAGTGTCTTTACTACCAAGTCCGTTTCAGCGAAGTTTTGTAAGAACACTTATATGGTATAGAATAATTAACGGGATATTTTATATCCTGACTGAAAGTTATTGCGGGATATGAATACAAAACTAATCAGTGTCAAAACTACAAAACCAATTTCAATCAAATTTAGTATGGATACTTTAACACTTTGGAAAAACGGAAAGGGAAATTTTTATCCCGATTAAAGGTTCCCAAGGAAAATAAAATAAATTATTCAGTTAGGTCAAAATTATTGAAATTATTTAGTGCGGATACAGTAGAAGCCCCGTAAACTTGCGCTCCATAAATTTGCTGTCTCTCTAATCTTGACTGAATGATTTCTCTACTCTTGACAATATTTTCTCCCACCATGATTCTTCCGTAACCAATTAAATTCTTAATTAATGACGCGTATAGCGTATATTTGGTATCCTTCTCAACCTATCTTTTTTTTTTTTAGATTTAAATTGCGTATGTTGCGCATTCAGTGCGCATAGCGGTAGTAAACAGTGGGAATGTCAAGACTAGAGAATGGTGCTGGACATGCTTGTCAAGATTAGGGAGCTTTTACTGTACTTTAGGGACGAGAAACAAAATAAATTATTCAGTCACGTCAGAACTATTGAACAGATTTCAATTAAATTTAGTTCGGATATTTATGTATTTATAGTAACTGGTGGGGTAGTTTGTATCCCGACTGAAGGTTTGTATCCCGATTATAGGTTCCAGTGGGAAACCAAATAAATCATTCTGTCACGTCAAAACTACAGAAGCGATTTCAATCCAGTTCATTACTGACGGTCATATGCTTTGAAAGGCTGACGCATTTCCTATTCATTGATTTCAAATTGTTTGTTAACAATAGTTTAAAGTATTCACATTCGTTCTTTATTGTTAAAGAAGGTGGTAAACGTGGTCAGAGGAGGGCAAGAGAAGACATGTTATTTAAAATTTCTTTTTAAATTTATTTATCTTTATTCTGTTTTTATTGGGTCTAAATCTTGCATAAATCCTCACGTGTCTAAAAATTTCAAAATTAACCAGTTTTCAGAAAATAAAGAAAATCTTATTATGTGTCAGTTTTTCCCATCAGAAAACCGGGATAAAACTATCGTACGTATTAATTCACAGTATAGTGATTCAACCATTTCGATGTAATTACAGTAAATTCTATGCTTCTACGGACCGATATCTCGAAAAAAAAAACGGAGCAGTAATTTAATATTAATTCTTTAGTTCTTTAGTCAATCAATAAACAATCTGAAGAAAGTACGTATAAATAATTTATGAAATAGTCCATGAAATTTTCCACGGGAACCTTCTATCAGTATAAAGATTATGCCATATATTATTTCAAGGGATATCTCAATAATAAATTTGATTGAAATTATTTTAGTAGTTTTGATATGAATTTCTATCATAATAATACGCCACGGGAACTTTCAGACAGTATATAAATTATCCCATTTGTTATTAAAAAGCATATAAGTACATATTCAAACCAAATTTAATTAAAATTAATTCAATAGTTGTGAGGTGACATAATAATTTATTCTGGTTCCCATTGGAACCCTTAATTGGGATAAAAATGTCTCTATCGGTTATTCCAAAGTGTATAAATTTATAAACGAAATCAAACTGAAATCGCTCAATAATTTTGACCTGACTGAATAATTTATTTTGTATCCCTCGGGAGCCTTTAATCGGGATAAAAATTCTTCTCTCTCTTATTCCAAAGCATGAAAGCGCCCTTACCAAATTTGATTGAAATCAGTTTTGTAGTTTTTACACTAACTAGTTTAGCATTAATATCCTGCAGGAACCTTCAACCAATATACAAATTATCCTATCAGTTATTTTAAGCCATCTTTACAAAATTTTATTGAGATCGATATGGTACTTTTGGTACAAATTACATAATATAATTTGTTATTTACTTTAGAATTTCTCTAAAAGTGTCTAGCGAAATTACAATAACACTGAATCTTACTAGCTATGTTGTAAGGAAAATCATCCATTGACAATAATTCGTTTTTTTATAATCTGACTAGAGTTATCATAATAAATGTTGGCAGCAAGTGATCAACGAGAACAGACGTGTCAATTTTGAGCTAGTTAAAATATTACAATTTTTAGAAATATAAATTATATTCTGATCATAATATCTTATAAAAGGTGAAATAATCATAAATAACAGTTGTGGAGCTAAAAAAGTGAAGTAAAAATCATAAAAATAATTACAATAAAAAAGAAAAAAAAAACTAATATTGCCAGGTTATGTGAAACTTAAAAATATACTTATTTATTATAAATATACTTATCTATTATTACATAAAATAAACTGCTACATTCCGGTTGATATACTATTGTTCATGATAAACATTTTTATAACTGACTCATCACTTATAAACTAAATTTAAATTTGAAATAAAAATAAAAGCAAAAATTAACATGGAGGCAAAATTAAAAGAACTGTATCACGCATTGGTTCAAAAAATCGACGAGGTTCGGCTAGACATTAGAAAAGATGTTAAAGATGAGTTAACAGAGTTAAAAACAATGTATTCGGAAACTAAGGAAAAATGCCGCGAGATAGAAGAAACAGTTAAAAATTTACAAGAGGAAAATTTGTTATTAAAAAAGGAGCTAAACAAAAATAATATAATCATACATGGTGTGCCTACAATGGAAAATGAAAATTCATCTTTGGAGGACAATGTACTATCCATCCTCAATGATAAACTAAATCTAAATCTTTCACCGTTTAATATAAGTAATATATACAGATTAGGGAAAACGGAACAAAATCGGCCGGTAAAGCTGTGTTTGACTACCACAAAACTGAAAAGCGAAATATTCCATAAACGTATCATGTTAAAGGGCACCAACATTTACATAAATGATGATTTACCACGTGAACTTAGAATTCAGGCCAGCGAGAAAAGAAAACAGCACATAGCCAAGAAAAATGATAAAAAAAGGTTGCTACCACAATCGTCTGAAGAAGGAGACACAAACATCGGTAAAAATACGCAAGAAGCAAAGAAGATCTATATAGAAAAAAAAATTTCAAAAAACTACATTCAGAACTAGGTAACTAAATAAAGAAGTGGACAATGAAACTAATCTAATTAATTTACTATCTAATTTAACGCCGGAAAAAATCAACAGTATCTTTTATTTCGTGAGTGGAGCCTTAAAACTAAGAAGTTTTGTTTTAAATGAGTAATATTTATGTATCTTGTCAGTCGTAACTTTTACAAAAAAAAAATACCTAAATAAAAAATAAATAAATAAATAAATAAAAAATCATGTATTAAATGTAATATTAGAAATATGTAGTGTCAACATTATACATACATGTGTCTGAACGTATGTATGAGTATGAATGTGTCTAAATGCAGATATGGATACGTATCATAGCCCATAGGTTATGATAAACTACTACAAGTCACTTTATAAGTATGAATTTTATAGAGTATGTACTTTTTATTTATAACATATATAAGTATTGATCATTAGATTACAATTAATCGTAATGAGCTAGAATTAAAGAAAACAAAAGAAAAAGGATATAAAGAAAAATAAATTAAACCTAATAGAATTGGTAAATATATACAAATAAAAAAAAAAAGGAAATAAAATAAATATGTCTAATATTCTATTAATAATAAACCATTTCTATTTTTGTTATTAAACGACCAATTAATTACTTTGCATTAATTTTATGTATTAATTTTATTAAGCTAGATAATATCCTATTAAGAATAGGTTAATACGTATTATAATGTTATGTTATTTGTTACTGTTACTGATTATTGTTAACTTTTAATTGTTGTCAACCACTGTAAGCTTCATTGCAAATACAGAAATTTCTATCTATCTATCTATTATAATAAAACGGTTTTGACAATATAGCTGCAACATATATATATATATATATATATATATATATATATATATATATATATATATATATACATATATATATATATATATATATATATATATATACATATACATATATATATATATATATATATATATATATATATATATATATATATATATATATATATATATATATATATATATATATATATATATATATATATATATATGGTTTTTTGCAAACTTTGGACAGGATTCAAAAATTTTTTTAATTTCTTTTACACCATCAAAAAGAGCGTAAAAATTATATAAGACAAGCTTTTAAAACATTGTTTTATGGGAACTGGCTTTTGAGAAAAATTAAAAAATTTGCTGAATTTTTTTTACAATAAATGCTTCATCGTTTTTATTATTATTTATCATTACAATAACAATATTTATATCTGTTTCATTTTTCAAAATAAAAATAAACTAAATTTTTAAGAACACGTCATCACCGATTTTGAAAATGTGTTTACTGTTAGAGAGCTAAACTATTTTAGATGAATGTAAGTTATGTTATATGAGATCTGTCAGGTGTCTAGTGGTCCCAAAAGCGTCAAAAATAAGATTACCCAACCGATTTTGAAAATTTTTTCACCTATTAAAAGTTAAATGTTTTAAATGCATATATGCTATAATATATGAGATTCGCCAGTGTCCAATTTCACTATGTTATGCAGATGCTGCGACAGGGGTATTGTTTTACTCTGCTACCATTTTATAACTCACACTTGATAAATTGGAAGAGTGGTACATCATATAAAATAATTATGGTCTGGATGTTAACGAACAATTTTTTTTTTATGAGCAGTAGAATAAAAAGGATAAGAAATGGGAAAGAAAAAAAGTTTGCCTTTTGGTGGATGCACGTGTATGGGCAGCCCTATTATTGCACGTGTATGGGTCATCTTAATTATTTGTCAATTAAAATATCATACTTTGATTACATAATTGAATTAGAAATAATTCAATAATGTAAGTAAATAATCATTTTGATTTATAACCAAAAACCGTTCTCTGTAGCCTCGACTCGGACGAACGTAGCCTAGTCATCGTACCGGGCTCCCGTGTAGGTTGACCCCGACATCTGACAGAAGGGCACATGTATCCAGTAATCAGTTTTCTGACAGAACAGTACATGTTGTTCTGTGATCAGATGTCACTGTCCCTACACGTGTGAGTTCCTAGGTGTTGACGAAGCCATTTCGGAATTTTCGAGACTATGGAGAGCGGAATCGTCCCACAGAGCAAAAAATATTTTGAAACCTGTGATATTGTTGTTTTTGTTTTTTAATAATATTGTTTTAACCTGTTTTGTTTTTAACGATGTATCACTGAGGGCCTTTTCCACTCGAGGTGGTACATCACATTTTATTCCCATCCGTGATATATTGTTTTGGCGCTATGGGCTTGTTATTGTGGCTCTACAGCGGTATTGTTTTTAACTACGTATTACGTCACTGGTCGACCTGTGGCTCCCTAGTGACGTAATAAAATTTTCTTTTTTTGTGATATTATCTGTGATAAATTTTTTGAGTGTTTTCTAGTCGGTTTCCTCCACTCTGAGGCCCTTTACACCTCGGGTGGAGTTTCATGGGTGGTTTTCAGTCCTTGGTGATCGGACGTTCTGGCTAGTACCTAGCGTACCGCCACCAAGGATTGTCCGCTCTTTGTAAAGCCCTGGGATGGCAGGGCTCATCGTTGAATTTTATTATGTGTATGTTTGCCCTTTGTCTATTGCAGTTATGTGTTCCTATCTTTATGTGTTGTTTTTATCGTTTTTTCTCGTTTTGGCGGCACATGCCCGTAGATGGCGATGCCGCCGAGCACTGCTGACCGCGCCATCCACCGGCAGCAGTGCTCCAATTTTAATTTTAAAAAAAATAAATAAATAATCGTGGAAAATGACGGGAAATGGTTTAGAATGTGTGAAAATGGAAAAGGGTGATTGTATACTTATCTTGTATTTCGAATTTTTTTACGTTTCGATTATTTTACCTTTGTGTACAAATCGTGGTGTTTAAGATTATTCGACAATTATTTTTTTCTTTATGGAAATTTTTTAGCGTCTCCAAATTACGATTACAAAAAAGAGCGCTTCTTTCTCAAGAAACTATGCCGATTCACATTTTAAATAATACGAAATTATAGGTATAAAAAAATTTTATTAACAAAACATGTACTATTACAACATCTACTATACTGTACAAATTTTAAGAAAATCAAAGTAGGCTCTTTTTTGCTATCAGTGTCCAAATTTGGTCATGTTTGGATATCTATAAATCCAACCATATATTAAAGACGGGAATAACTCTTATACACATACCTTCCCTATAATGTTCCCTAAATACGTACCAAATTTAGTTAAATTATCTTTAATAACTTTGGAGATATTCAACTTTTTTTAAGAACGTGTCGAAAATCGAAAAAAATTTAGGCAAATTTCATTACATCTTAATTTCCATATTTATTAAAATTGAGGGAAAAAATATTACATTTCAAAACTATTGGTATAGTAGAACATTATTACAGAATATCATCAAAATTGCTGATATCAAGATACCGGGGTGTGGTGATCGTACACGAAATAAGCCATATTTGAATTTGACAAATATGTCTTACAGTTGGCAACACTATATGTGTGTGTGGGGATATATTCTTTTTGAAACACTGAGTTGTAACGTATTATTTGTATCATATATATACAGGGTGTTATTGAATAATAAGTGCGAAAGATTTTAACAGGTGATTGCCGAAGTTCTTTTATGTAAAAAAGTTCATATAGACCCAGGTCCGAAAGCGCTTAGTTTTCAAGATACAGGGTGTTCAATTTCTCGTTTTTTTTTTTTTAAATATTTTCTTAAATATTTCAAAATCGTTTTGAGATATTGTCACAAAATTTGGGACACGATATGACAGGATAAATACCCGTATTCTAAAGTAGACAGAATATTGCCACTAAAACCAGTGGCGTCCGTACGTCCATATGATGACATATTTTTGAAGAAAAAAAGGCACGCCAATGATTTTTTCCAATTCGAAAACGTTTTTTCAAATGCTCCCTAAATTGTTGCCAAAAATGACCTCCTAGTATTTTGTCGTTCATGTAGCCGTTTTCAAGATAAAAATAATTTCCAATTATTGTTCCTACCACAAAACCGGTATGGGCTATCTAATAGCCCGTCTTCTCTGTATCTTGGAACTAAGTGTTTTCGGACCTGGCTTATTATGAACTTTTCTACACAAAAGAACCTCAGCAATCACCTGTTAAAATCTTTCGCACTTATTCACTAACACCCTGTATATATATATATATATATATATATATATATATATATATATATATATATATATATATATATATATATATGTGCCATAAAATGTAGTTGTGAAAATAAGAAATATAATGACAGATATTATATTAATTGATACATTAATTCCACAGGAAGCATAAAGGGCGTCAAATGGTTAATATTAAAGATAATTATGTAAAAAAAATGTACGTACTCCTGCTCAATGCTTGTGTACAACATGCAATTTTCATTTTTGCGATTTTGTCTAGATTAACGTGTGTTTCAATAATTTTATTCATCAGTCGCAGACTACTAAGATAGTGATCTATTTTGTAGGCCTCAATAAGTGGTTCCATTTGGCTTTCATTATTTCATTCTCCATTTTAAAAACTAAATCTCCATTCAAGAGATTATTTCTGAATCCTTTTAGTAAATGAGGAGGATCGAATAAAAGTGAAATTTTCATCCCCTTTATCTCGAAATAAATTTCGGAAATATCCATATCCAAGTTTTTCTTGAGTTTCCAAGACTAGAGACGAAATAGCGGTGGAGTTATTTACGCCTTGGTCACAAATAGTAGCACATACAATTAGTTTCATTGCTTGAATTTTTCATATCAAAGCATTCATAATGAAAACAATGTCCATTGTTTCGGTTGTGCCGGAAACAAACGAATAATATATTGGTGTTATCAAAATTACAAATAGTACAAAGGATGAATACTTAGAAATATATTTTAAAGAATTATTATCTAAAACTGTCACACATGTATTTATTATAAATATTTTTTATTCATTCAACACACCTGTGCATGATTGGCAATTTTGTCAATTGTTTTGAAACCCAAATCTTCAAAACTTATCATTCGATCATCTTTTCTGTTGTTGTCTAGATGTGAAGCTGAACTCATTTCATCAAACATTAGAATGAAACATTTATCTTTTATTTTTTTGGAACTTGCTGCCTCAGTTTTAATATTGAAAAATAAGGATTCGTTGATTCCTTGCGTTAATAGAATTTAATTTAAAAAATTTGTCAGCGTTTGTTTTAATGTTAAAGCAAATATTGTAGATAATATTTTGTAGGCGCAAGCGCTTTGCTTACATAATGTCAGCGCAAGTATTTTATCGTCGAAATTATAACGGCAACCTTTGGTTTTTTTTAAATTAAAACTTTAAGATTCAAAGTTTTTTCGTTATAGGATCGAGTTTTTCGGAAATCTTTTCCAGTAAGTTTTTCTTTGAATATTTCTTAGTTATTTCTAGACGCTGTAAAAAATTTAATATTATTTGTTTAGTAGGTATGGCTTTTCTTTTCAATTTATTCAACTTAAAATACAAAGTTTTTTTTTTCTGAAACTCAATTGATTTTGCCTAATTGAGTAGGTATTAGGGCACTTGGCCATGAAAGAATTTTTACGCAAATGAGGTAATTAAATTTGGCAATTGGCTCGGGCCAAATTTTGGCAATTAAACTTGGGTCCTGAGCTCTAATTTTGTCAATTATTCAAATTTTGGCAACTGACCTAGGCCAAATTTGACCTTAGGGTCGTTGACCTTTATTTAGGTGATTTTTCAAATTTTTGCAACTAACCCTGATTTTGGTGATTATATCATCATTTTCAAATTTTGGTGACAGAGGGTCCGATGGCTGATTTTTGACCTGTCGTGTACATTGCCTATATTTATCAGTAATAATGTTCAAATTAAATAAAATGCCGTCAAGTTGATGGATTCGATCTCGGGTGTTTTTATTTTCGAAGAGGGAATGTTAGCCGTTGCGCTACGGCATGAATTCAGTGTGGATGCATTAAATCTTGTAGACAATCACAATATGGTCACGTGATATTTGCATGTCACTGGTTGATCACGTTATTTTTTTCATGTCACTGGTTGATCATGTGATATCTGCATGTTCACTGGTTGATCGCGTGATATCTGCGTGTACTGATAGAAAAATAGCATCCAAACCCACCTAATTATAAATTCATATATGCATGAATGATTTTATAATATGTTATTTTGTCGGTCGCGCAGCAAAGCATGTGACTTTCTAAGAAAAATTCCCACTAGTCATACAATTCTTTGTTTTGCGAACATATATCTAGGCAACGTGATTAAAATTTATATATACATTAGTGATTTCATGACATGTTATTTTCGTGGTCACACAGCATAACTCGTGATTTTTTAAAGAAAGTTCCTCCGCTTTTATTTTTGAAACTGTTACAATATTGTTTCGAACCGTTAGTTCATTTTCAAACAGATAAAAACAATATTTTCACAGTTTCAGAGTCGTAGAGTGTTTGGTACTTTCGCAATTTATCACTTAAATTCTGTTAATACGTCAAGTGTTCCACAGTTTAATTGTTGTGAAAAAGATTGAATTCAACAAATCACAAACGTCGATCAGAAACAACATCTTTGACGCACAACAAATTTGCGAACAAGATCCACACATTATCGAACAGTTAGTTAATAAGCAAATTAAATGAAACTGGAAAAATAAAACCGTCGATAAAGGCGAAGTATATGGTTTTAGAGATTTATAAAGTTGTCTATGCCAGCTGAGTACAATCGAAATTCGACGCTACGAGGATGCAAATGGTGGTAGAAGTAGAAGATGGGTATTTAATGCTGCCGTCTCGGTTTGACAACATGAGCTATGAACAATTTAAATTGATAAAATACTCACCGCAAATGGGCATTATTAATAATGTTCCGGTCGGAAATTGGTACTCAATTCAATTTAAAAAAATAAATTTATTTGAATATTATAAAAATTCTTCTTCATATGGTAATAATGATAACAATTAAAATCTGTAATGAATGCAAATTAAAAATTATATATATCGTAGTTCGCAGTTACGTAACCAGCTGGAAGATTCACATAAACATTTCATCAAGGAAAAGATGGGGGATTTAAAAATGAAATAACACTTATCTCACTGTTCCAGAAGTTTAGAAAATGATTTATGGCTATCGGTAGATGTTGAATCCATGCAGCAACCTTTGGAACGGATATCCTTCGTGGTGACAGGTTCTTAATCTACTAATGGAATTACCGTATGTAATTGATCCATAGCATACTCAATGGCGTTGATTACTAATTCCAAAACACATAATTTATGGTTTGATTACGTAATAAGTGGTTAAATCACATAGTCCCCTATTACAATAAAATTTTTTAACACTCTTTATAATATAATACTTTCTGGTATTCCATATTTGAAAATAACAAATATTTTACTTCGCAAAAATACCACTTTTATTTTGAAACTGTGACAATATTGTTTCGAACCGTCAGTTCATTTTCAAACAGAATAAAAATTACATTCGATACATGCCTTATATGTATACTTATTTTATCTATCTATACTTATGAAGGGGGCGTAGTATGTGACGTGGAAGTGGAAGGTGTGAGAGTATCGAGAAAATCAAGAAAAACAAGATTTATATTACATGTGACAAGAGGCAAACAAACACGTGACAAAGGATTGAACTTGAAATTGACAAAAAGACAATAATACAGTGAATACAGTTTTAAACAGAAATTAAAATTTAAATAAGTTATAATATTGAAAATAAAGTTGAACTGTAAATATCGGTGTAATAATTTAAAAGGTGATCGAAGCTATGCTTATTTATTTCTATTGCTTCTAGGATTGTTAACTTCTGTCCTTTGCTTGCCTCGTGCAACACTGTAATTTCTATACGACCTGAAATGCTCTGCTCTGCGGGTTTTAAAGTTTTTGCCAGTTTGACCGATGTAAAAACCATTACAATCTTGGCAGTTTAATTTTTAGATACCCGATTTTTTAAGTTTATCAATTTTTGTTTTATTGTTTTATATTAAGTTTCCTAGGTTAAAGCCTGATTTGAATGCTATATTTACGTTTGGTTTCCTAATTTGGAAACCTAATCGATAAATTAATAGCTAAGAAAGAATTTAGACAAATCTTAAAAGAAATTTAACCCCCCCCCCCCGTTAAACCAGAACCAAAAGCTAACTTTGAAACTATAACATATTTTGGTAAAATATTAGATAAAATTAAAAAAATTCTAAGAAAACTAAACGTAAATATAGCATTCATATCAGGCTTTAACCTAGAAAATTTAATACATAACAATAAAACAAAAATTGATAAACTTAAAAAATCGGGTATCTACAAATTTAACTGCCAAGATTGTAATGGTTTTTACATCGGTCAAACTGGCAGAAACTTTGAAACCCGAAGAGCAGAGCTTTTCAGGACGTATAGAAAAAAGAAATTCGACTCTGTTTTTTCGAGGCATTTAATAGACACCGGACACACACTAGAACGGGAAATTACAATGTTTCACGAGGCAAGCAAAGGACAGAAGTTAACAATCCTAGAAGCAATAGAAATAAATAAACATAGCTCCGATCACCTTTTAAATGATTACACCGATATTTACAGTTCAACTTTATTTTCAGTATTATAACTTATTTAAATTTTAATTTCTGTTTAAAACTGTATTCACTGTGTTATTGTCTTTTTGTCAATTTCAAATTCAATCTTTTGTCACATGTTTGTTTGCCTCTTGTCACATGTAATGTCAAGGGGCCAAAATAAAATATAATAGGTAGTATTCCAACTGTAGCCGTCAGGTGACGTAAAATCATCCCCACTTCGCATTACTATGTTGTGTAGGTACATACTGTTTACAGTGGTGTTGGTTTGATGTTTGCTTCTGTGTGCGTATTCACACACACAATTACAAAACACGTATTATGAGACAGAGATGAATTAAGATGAATTTTGTCACTTTACCGTATTACAATAAATAAAAACATTTTTCAGTATACAAAATAATTATAAAATATGAATAAACAATTAATTAGAATTTTCTTACTTATCACAAGCTCCGTACCTATCACCTGTACCGTCTTATCCAAAGTTTAATCAGAAATAAAGGGTTTCTGTCAATTAACTCCGCGAATTTATATGGTTGTCTATGCGTCAAATTAAACTGACAGCTAATGAAATTATATCATGTTCTTAAGAATAATATCTAGGCTGAGTAGTAGCTATTAATTGCATAAGATAATTACGTGTACAGTGGCGTACAAAAAATGTTTATAAAAATGTGATTTATTTATTTATTTATTTATTTTAAATTTAATACATTTTAACCGTTTCCTGCCCGACGGTACTTATAAGTACCGGTTAAGTAAGCCAATAAAAACTTTTGGTGTGGAAGTAACATGATATTTCGATAGTTTTTTTTTTTATTATTCCCACTAGATGGTAGCAGAAAGACTATTTTTGATTTTTTCCTTTTCAGATATTAATTAACTAAATTTATATTGATCTGGTACTTATCGGTACCGTCAGGAAAGTAATAAATAATAACTTTGTTGGTTGTATAAAATTTTATTGAGAATTAATTACAAACTGAGTATCGACAGAATGATATTCAACGAAGCAATTTTTGTTCTGATTACAGCACAAGTCTACTCTGCAGCAAGAACAGCGTGAAAACGGTTTTGACTGTACTCCTTTGATACTGTACATTTCACATCTTGCTCTTTGTTCACTAAATAATGGCCAATGATTACCTCTGTTGCTCAGCCTAACGTTGTTACAAACGCTTGGATTATATTTCCGTCGTTTTACTGTGTAATTCCTTTCTGTTAAATTTTTTAGTTTTAATTTCTGAACCGATTTTTGCTTCAATAGTCCAAGTGTAACAGATTTTCTAAATTCAAGAACTGTTGTCTTTTCAATTTCATTACAATAAAAAACATAGGCGTTCACGAATGTAATGTCTAAGAAACCAAAAAAAGAGGCGATGCCACCATTTTAATGACTTCCTACTAATGCAGTATAGTGTCCGATATTGGTCAGCTCTATCAACGGCTCTCCTATACTAAACACATAATCCTTCACGACTGTAGGGCATGATATATTAATTTTAGCTCCATTTTTTTCTTTTTTTTGAATTTCAGCCAACTCTGAACCATGAAAGTTACTGGCAAACATTACTGTTCTGTTATTCTTCCATTTGAAAACTCCTATTTCAGCACTTGAAATGCGATAATCGTGGCTTCCTCTATTCTTCAAATATTTATCAGATTGCAATGCTGGAAGAAATTTTATACTTTGTCTGATAGTGCCGCAAGCATATACTCCTTCAGCTTTTAGTTTTTCAAGTAGTGGTATTGTAGTGAAAAAGTTATCAAAAAACACAATTCTGTATTTCCCCCATTCTGATTCTGTTCATTTTAAAATTACTTTTTCTCCTAGCGAAAATTCTGTAAATTTGTCTTCTTCGACTTGATCTTTTCCTTGATACACTTCCAATTTTTCAATGAAACCATTACTATTGGCCAGGCACCAAACTTTGTAACCTCTTTTAATAGGCTTTTTAGGGTTGTATTGTTTTAGCGAACTTCTACGTTTAAACAGAATCCTAATTCGTGTACAGCGCATTTCCTGGTTCCTTTATAAAGAAGTTGAAATTGACAATTTAAAGTATCTATTACAGGTCTCAATTTATATAACTTATCAGATTTGTTTTCCTTGAGATAAGTAGACCAATAATCTTTCCAAGGAGGTAATTTATGATAACCCATAAAAAAGTTGGTGCCAATAAAAAACAAATATTCTTCCTTTGTCATATTTAACGATCTGTTCTTTTGAATCGCATGTAGATTTGATTGGTATACGACAATGTCAACAACATTTCCAAGTATCCGCAGAAACAAATCCGTTAGAGTTTGACAATCGGAGATCAATTCCTGAACTGGTCCTACAAATTTAATACAGATTAATATAAAAATATTATAGAATTAGGAATTGTGATAGTGTTAAAGAACTGATATTACCTTCTTGTTGATTGTAATCGTGTAATTTTGTAGTGAGTTCCTTTTTCCTCCATCCCCTGTTACATTCTGGCTCGTTTTCTTTATTGTAGTCATTATCTATACTTTCGATATTATCAGAATTCACTAAACTTATTTCCTGTACGCTTCCTCCCTGAATATTTCTTAACTGTTGGTCAGCTATATGATCAAATGTAGTCCATTCAGTTTCTGCAATTTCAGTATTATCTTCATCTTCGATGTCAGTATCTGCAGAATTATCGAAAGCAATATATTCTTCTAATATTTGCAAGAGTTCTACGTCTGATAGTCGTCTTCTTGCCATAGTATAGGCTACAAATAATTATCAAATACTTAAAAAATTAATATACCTTCTCAGGATAAATAAAAGCTGAAAAAATAATATATTATTTTCTTGACGGTACTTACCAGTCTAGTTTATATTTTCTTTTATAACTTTTTTTTATTTATCACAAAATGAAATTTGTTCAAAATTAAATTAAATAACGATTAATAAAAATTCAATAAACACTAACTATTCATAAAAAAAAACTATGATTTATCTCTAAAATAAAGCAGACGAAAACTAACAATTCCGTAATAAATATAATATTATTTTTTATACCTACACATTTTTAAGGGGGTGAAACCACTCCTTCAGTTGTCGACTTGAAAATTTAAAAATTTTGAGATTTTATTCATATAATATATCCTACAAAAATGGATTAATAATTTTTTTTTGCTTCCATACATTTATAGGGGTGAAATATCCTTTCCAAATTGGCAACTAGGAACAAAAATTGACGAAATTTTGTTTACATGTACCTACTACACAGTAGTCTAGTACACTATTTAAAAGCTATCTGTATTGCAAAAAAAATATACGTTAATGGTTTATTAACTGATTATGGCTCAAATTTATCGCAGTAATGATATTGATGAAAAAAAATGTTCAAAACACAAATATATTTTACACCATGCACATCGTATAAATGCTGGTTTTCCACAAACACTACAACGCGGTATAGATGTTTTACTCCTAAAGTAACAGAATTCAACGGGATGTTCAAATTTCCCAGGAGATACATCCAGGTATCCACTTTTGTACCAAGGATACTGGAATAATTTTCGAAATCTTTAAGTGCACATATGAAGGGGTAGTTTCAATCCCTAAAAATTTATAGATGCAAAAAATAATGTTATATTTATTACTAGAGCTCTATATAGTATATATAAACAAAATATCATCAATTTATAAATTTTTAAGTACACATATGAAGGGGTAGCTTCAACCCCTAAAAATTTGTAGACGCAAAAAATAATGTTATATTTATTATTAGAGCTCTGTATAGTATATATAAACAAAATATCATTAATTTTTAAGTTTTTAAGTACACAGTTGAGGGGTGGTTTCAACCCTTAAAAATGTGTAAATGCAAAAAATAATTTTATATTTGTTGCTAGAACTTTTTAAGGTACGTATAAGGGTGAATATATGCTATTTAAATTCTAATGGCCCATTGATAAATTTTATAAAAAACTAATTTTATTATTATTATTTTATACTTAAGTAATAAAGAATATCGTCTTTTATTTGGCCCACTTGGTCAATTCATGACAACTGTTTCATTTAAGGCATTAATAAATTAAAATAGTGCTAAATGCATACTCCTCTGGCTTACCCATTACCATTTTGTGCTACAATTTTCAACACACATTTTTTTATTTAACTGGTATAATATTTTTTTAAATATAATCATATAACTAAGTAAGCATTAAAATATATTTTATCAAAATACATTGTAAAAATATTTATTAACGTAAAAAAATTACTCATTTTCATACCATCCAACAAAAGTGTCACTTTTAACCTGACGAAAATAATAAAATTTGACTTAGAAATTGGAAACACGCGTTGAATATATTGCATTTAGCAACAACCTAACTGCATTGAACATAATTTAAATAATATCGCGTCAGTGGTCGGGGCGCTCTCGGAAAATGTGTCTGTGCCAGTAGTTGCAGTATTTCCACTGGTAAGTATATGTTTTTATATTTTATCGTTATGAAATTGTAAATTTGTACAATGCAATGTTCGTTGTGTGTAGACTTCATGTATTCCGTTTATTTTTGGTATGAAGAACGCGTGATGTTGTTTTTACAGGTTATGTATGATTTTGTCACTTCTCTGGCGTCACTCCTCTGGCAGTTTTCATGTCTCCGCAGACAAAATCGTCGCATGAGAAACCGATATTGCTACTGTCGATGATTTTGCTATGGAATTAGAAAAGCACTGCCCAATATGGCTTCATATTTTTGTGATACTCCAGAGGAAATTGATTTACAAAAAAAGATAACTGAAGATAATAGATCCGACATCAAACCTTTTGTTGGTACACTGAAAGTACACCAAGTACGGGGAAACATTTCTATGTGTGATAAGTTGTACATTGTAATGGTCCAGTTGATGCGGTGGTTGTGTTGTTGACTAATTGTTTGTACGACGATAATGATTTAACGTTATTAGATTAATTTTCCAATTGCTTGTCCCTGATAATTTATTTCCAAAGGTCGTAGGTGAAATAATTCGAGCCGAGTTTAGTTTAAAATGTTTATTTGTTGAATTAAGTCGTCGTCAATTTGGACCGTTACAGTTTAAATATACACTTTTATTATAATAATTTTAATTTAATTATTTATTTTAATATTTTGTTATATTAATAATAATTGTAGATTTATTTTATTTAAATATTTTTATAATTTATATTTTTAACAATTATAAATTTCCCAGACGGGATTCGTTACAAAATTTTACATGTTTTTTTCTTAATGTCTAGATTCCAATTAATTTCAAGAAAACCCCCCGTTGTACTTTTTCTTCATCTATTTTACTTAATTTTAAAACAAAATGGCTTCTTCTCTTTCATTGGTTGATTAGAAATCGTCATATCGTAAGCCCCGCCTACAATGTCTTATGATGTAGCTAATTCACTAAAATTTAGCCAGGTGGCGATTTACATCTTTAGTTTTACATTTTCAAGTACTAAAATTTGCCACTAGGTGTCACCAGCCATATTACTTAATGGTTACATAATGCCCCGACCAAGTTCTGACTTAAGTTCGTGAAAGACGAATCTTAAGACAGAACTGATAGGAAAAGAACAGACAAAACAAAATGTAGGTACTCGATATTTCCAAAATTTTTTCCTTTTTATGCTTTTAAAATTATTACCGAAAAAGACACATTCAAGATTTTTCTTTGGTTCAAATTGGAAATCTCGGTCCTTTACAAATAAACATTTTTCTCAAACTTAGCATTTAATTACAATAATAACACAATGAAGTATACTTTTTCAATATTACAGAGTATGCGACAAAGATGGACTTAATCCACGAACGAGTGCTGGCAATGCTTATCGCTAATATGTTAGAAAATTTTCATAAACTAAAAATTGGGTTACATTTTAAATTTCAGATATCCCCGTTAACGATGGACTGTTATCATCCAGATCCACTGGAGTTGACATATAGTTTTCCAAGGTCACGATACGATCAGTGACTGACTTGGCGTTCGGGGATTATCACTACGTTCAGTTATTCAACCTAATAAATGTAAGTTGAAGTCTTCTACAATTTTAATTCCGCTTTGCTGACCAACACTCGTTCCTGGTAGCATCCCTCTATCAAATCTTGTTTTTTTTTTTTTATGTGTTAAAATAATATTTATTTCTTATTCAATATAATTCATTTAATTCTCCAAAGAAATTTATTACAGTTTAATGATGATAAGTTCATTCAAAATTAAAATAATAAAATACGCATACATGTATAAATATTAATAATATACATAGAATCACGTACATTATATGAAATAATTTTATTAAGTATTTATTTAAAAGTTGAAACACTTGTTTCATAAACAAATTTTAATCATTCTGATATCGTTATATACCATAAAGACATTAATCGACAATAAGGGCAAAATTATAAAAGTTTTATTCAAAAAGAAAATTTTAAATTTTCCTTTACAAATCGAAAATTACCTTTAGTTAAATTCATTAATATTGATTTATATTTAGATTGTTATATTTGGAACAAATTCATTTAATTTATTACATATGCGTATAATGCCGATAATGTATGTATGGTATGTCCCATGACCCACACTTCAATATCGTAAAACGACAAACTTTCAAAAAAAAAAAAAATTTTTTTTTTTTTTTTTTTTAATCAATCCAATTTTCTCAACCAAAGAAATTTCATTTACCAAATAATTGGTGTCTCATTATTTATTGAAATATCCACCTTTGAGTTTAAAACTGGATTTACCAATAATATAAATTTATGTCATGAAAGACCATTATCTCAATCATGAAAAACCAATAAATCTTGCAATCTAATTTATACTTTATTTATCAAAATTTATTTAAATTTAAGGAAATGTTACAATAATTATAGTTTGTCATATTTACAGCCAAAATGTAAAAGGTCCGTAGAAAATGTTACATATTGTACATACCTCACTTGAATATCAGCACACATATATTGATTTCTTTTAACTTGAGTAGATATTGTTATTAAATGTTTTGAATCGTTTTTCCCTTTACGTTTAAAAATTTTTATACATAATTATAATTGAAATATACAGAAATATATTAGAATTTGTTACATAAAATCATTTTATTGTTCCAAAACTGAAAACCTCTTTTATTTTATTAAGAACATTTTGTTAACAGATAGATAATTCTAAATAAATATGATCACCTTTATGTGTCCTGTAATATCATGGTTTAGTATAAAGCTGGTTTTGAGATTCAAACTATAAATTTTATTCAAAACTTAAAATTATTAATACAAATTATCTTTTGCGCAGTTTTATATTATGTTAATAATAAAATTGTTTATCATTAAATCCTTATTCTAACTAAAATTTGACTCTAACAACAGGGATAAAGCAAAAAAATTTTTTGTACGAAGTGATTTTTTCTTCATATCACGACGCACGATGGTTATAAAACCGTTAAAAACCCCAAAATTTATCCCCTGTGAAATCTACTTGGTTGGATCTGCCGGACGGCCAATGTAACGACAGATACCTGAAAAATTTATAACACTGAAACTACAAATTAATCCCCCCCCATATTTATTAATATATTGTTAAACCGGGCTAAAGCGAGCTGTCACCAGACCTGATTGGTACAGTTGACTTGGATTCGGAATTGTGGATAATAATGCTCGCCCCCCATAATCCAGAAATCATCAATAAGTATTTTTTATTTTTGTTAGCTACTCCTACTACGAGCTTCAGTAGAGTTTCATAGCGGCCGTCATCTAAGAGAACCGTACTGAACTCAATTTTATTTTCATTTTGAAAATAATTATGTTATAAAATATATATGTAAATTCTTATTAACTAGGTTGGATTGACTCTAACAACGGAGATATTCAAAATGTTGTGTACAGAAAAAGCTCCTGAGGCTTATTATTTCTGTACGGCGACAGGATAATGCGTCCGCTACAGATCGCAGTCTCGTGTCATAAATCCCAAAAAAAAAAAAAAAATATCTCCTATGAAATCTACTTGGTTGGACCTGCCGGGCGGTAAAATTAACGGCAGGTGCCTGCAAAATTTTAAACGGAAACTACAAAATTTTAACCCCCCCAAATATTTATGTTTAGTTAAATCAGGACAAAACGGACTACCTCCAAACCATAAGGGTATGGTAGGCTTAGTTCGAATAAATGGAAAATACTGTCCGCCTCCCATCATTCAGAAAATCGTATCAGTTAAATATTTTGTTTTAAAAAAAAACTTTCTTAACACCGGATTCGGTCAAAGTCAGCCAATAACCGCCAATTAACGGAACATTGACCGATCCCTCATTCAAACCCAAAAAATTTTTTAGTTTAATCCCCTTCTATATTTATAGTGTATTTTATTCTGTATATAACTCATAATGTACTCATGGGCTTACAACGCAATTCAAATCAATTGATAATTTTCCAAAATTATCTTTGAAAATTTAATTGTTTCCGTCGTAAATTTGATAAAATTCATATTTCGGGCAACTGATAGAAAGGAAAAGGAAGGAAGATAAATATGCAATCATAGCATGAATTTAATTATTATTAAGATAAAAAACCTTGTACATCAACAAATGTAATCACTCTATGTTTCATAAAATCATGTATGATTATTTCGTAGCCATCAAATAATACGTATATTTTTTAATATAAATATATAATATGAGCACGAAAACAAGTATATGCTTGTTTTATTATCATTGGTTGTACTATCCCGTGTGAATGCTATTTCTGTTTCAAATTTATATATTCTTCAAGAAGTGAGATAGGTATAGCACGCGCTTCCTAAAACACATATGCTTTGATATAAATTGATTATATCGTATTCACTCTTGTTTCATCCTTTCAGTTATTACAGTAGCCTTGAATAAAGATTTAAAATTATTTTTTCTTAGAATTGTTTTTATAAATAACATACCGAAAAAGTTTTAAATTTTATACTTATATATTTTTTATTTCCCATGAAACGATAATGATTTGTATGTATTATTTACCCAATTTATTTCATGGCATGATATTTTCAAATGGTTCACATGCTAAAAAATAAATTTTTTCCTCAGAATAATTTTGATTTTATTTCCTTGAAATGGAATTTTGAAAAAAATACAACAATAACTTAAGAAATCAGGCATTCCATCCTGCATTATTTTTTGATAAAATATACCTTTTTGTACTTATAAACAAACGACAATTTTCCTTATTAATTATATATCGATTCTCACACGCATAATGGTTTTATATCGATGGCATTCAGGTTTCCGTCAATTTATAAATCACCCAACAGTTTAATACGACGAAAGAGAATAAAATTGTAATTCATCAGCTTATTTCAATAATATAATAATAATATAAATCTTATTAATCGCCTTTTATGGCACTCATCATACAAAATACCTTTAATATCTTCAAAACATTTCATTTTCATTAAATTTTCCATAAAAATTATAACTTTTCTCATTCGCTTAATAAATATTGGGCTAAATTTATTACTATTTTCTTAAATACACTTAATAATTAAACCTGAATGTAATCGATTGAATAAACTGATACTCCAAAATTATTTTTATTACCATTCATTTGCGTCAGTGTAGAATACCGTCTTTGTCAAAATTAGATAAGGAAAGAATTTATGTATCCATTAAAGGAATTTATTTATTTTAGACATTATGACATTATTTGTTAATTCATTTTTTTTTTATGTTTGCTTACATCAGGGTAAAATTTGTATTAATTGAGGTCAGGAGGATAAGAATTCTATTTATTTATTTGATGAAATAAACTTATTTATTTTAAATATTATATGACTGTTAGCCATTCTTGGAAACATCAAAACCACTTGTCAAACTAAATTGCTACTGCAATAGTATGTGTTTTGTAATTGAAATAAATGTCGTATGTTAAACAAGTATAGAGTGATTCATATTGGTTTGATGATTTAAAGTTTTAAATTTTAACAAAACAATTTTAATAATGTTTATGTAATGTTCTGTTACTTTGATAATTTTGTTCTATTTAAAGTGGGCAAAGAGTCTAAAAATAATTTTTTACCATTATTCATTAAAAATTTTGAGATGAATTGCATTATAAACTCCTCTCACAATCCCTGAGTCCGGGTAGACCAAGGTATACGCATTAGAATTTTTAATACCACTTATGCAGAATGGACCTTCAAAAAGATGAGCAAATTTTTTAACCTGTTTTTGTTTCATTGATGATCTCGGGTGTGTTCTTAAAAGTACTTTATCACCGATATTAAATGTTTTAACCTCGTGTTTATCATGTTTTTTCTTTCTAGATTCAGCCATTTTTAAGGTTTTCTCATATGCCAATTTTAATTTATCATTAATATCAATTGGTACTGATTCAGGAAATTGTATAATTTCGTTAATGAAAGATTTGGACTGTCTGTTAAACATTAACTCGTATGGTGTGAACCCTGTAGAATTGTGGGGTGTGGAATTAAGACAATATTCGATATAAGGTACATAATCTACCCATGATGAATGTTTTTTACTACAGTATGTTCTGAAAAGGCGATTTATTTCCCTGTTTACGCGTTCTTCGGTATTTGCTCTAGGATTATATACGCTAACTGTTGATACCCGAATGCCTGCTTCGGTTAATGCACGTTGCCATACCGGTGATCTGAATTGTGATCCATGATCACTTACTATACTTTCTATAGGACCAACTTCTGGGATAAATGATTTCAATACTCGGTCCGCACATTGTTTTGCGGTAGCCCCTTTTAACGGATATAATTTGATAAGTTTGGTGAAATTATCTTTTATTGCAAAAATTTGATTCATACCCAATTTTCCCACTGGTAACGGACCGTACAGGTCACAGAACACAACTTCTAATGGTCTAGTAGAAATAATATTTTTTAATGGGCCTTCGCTATAATGGTTTGGTACTTTACATTTTTGGCATAAAACACATTTTTTAACTATTGACTGTACACGATTATGCAAATTGTTCATATAAAAGTGTTGATATATTAATTGTACACATTTTTGTGTACCGAAATGACCATGATACTTATGAAAAAATTCTATTACATCGGTAGAGATTGCTTCTGGGAGAACAATTTGCCAATTAAACGGAAAATTTGATCTTTTGTGGAAAAGTATATTATTATGTAACTTATACTTATCACCAAAGTTATCAATATTCCTAATAATATCTGAACAATATGCATCCTGCTGTTGATATTTTGAAATGTTACGTAATAATTTTTTAAAGTTAATTTTATTAAAATCTAATTTAATACCACAAATTTGTAATTCGGGATAAATATTTTCATCATTATCTGTTTCATTGTCAATATCTTCTATTTCTGATTCAAGATTCAAATTGTTCATTATTAAATTTTTATTCCCTATATTATCATTATCTATTGGTTGTGGATTTCGTGAAAATAAATCAGCAATAAAGTTTGCTGTACCACTTAAATATTCAATTTCGAAATTGAAATCTCCCAGTGATAGGAACCATCTCAAAAGCCTATTGCTGACAATTTTGGCGTTACGTAAAAAGGATAAAGCCTTATGGTCAGTTCTTAGAATTACTCGGTGTCCCAGTATATATGTTCGGAATTTTTTAAGGCTGTACACCGCGGATAAAAGTTCCTTTTCGGATATGGTAAACTTTCTTTCGGAATTTGTCAGGCTACGTGAAACAAAACTTATTGGCAAGTGCTCCCCTTTATCATCTAATTGGTATAAATATCCTGAGATCGCAAAATCCGATGCATCGACATTTACATAAAAAGTTTTATTAAAATCCGGGTAATTAAGTAGAACTGATTCTTTAAATCGATTTTTTAATGTATCAAATGTTTCCTGTTCGTCAGGTCCCCACACCCATTTTGCACCCTTTTTAAGTAAATGAGTTAATTTTGCTGTGAGAAAACTAAAATTGTTAAAAAAGCGTCTGTAAAAGTTAAAAAGGCCTAGGATTGATTGCAATTCCTTTACATTTTTAGGTGGCTGCAATTTAGAAATCGCTTCTATCTTTTCCCCATCCATTTTTATACCTGAATCTGTTAAGATATGACCAAGAAATTTAATTTCCCTTTGAAAGAAATTGCATTTGTCAAAATTCACTGTAACACCCGCAGAAGACAATTTGTTTAAAATTATTCTAATATGTTCAATGTGTGATTCAACATCTTCGGAACACACCACGATATCGTCGACGAAAACGTGACAGAAATCACGCACATCGTCGCCTAAAATTTTATCCATAGCTTTTTGGAAAGCTCCAACAGCTAAATTGATGCCAAATGGTAACCTTCTATATTGGTAACATTTACCATTTATAAGAAATCCCGTATATTTTTTACTCTCAGGGTGTAAAGGTATTTGCCAGAATCCCTTGATTAAATCGAATGACGAAAAGACCTTTTTATTTTGGAATTTTGCAAGAATATATTCTATTGATATAGGCGATTCCTTATCCTGTATTATTAATTTATTGACCTCTCTGGCGTCCAGAACTACCCGTACCTTGCCTGTTTTACTAATTACTACATGTATTGGATTAATATAATTCGTGTAAGTTCGCTCGATAACCCCCCATTGTATCATACGTTGAATTTCTTTTTCGGCAGCTGGAAGCTTTGCGTAAGGGATTGGGTAACATTTAGCTGCGAAAGGCACATGGTCTTTTACTTTAAATTCACACACAAAATTTTTTACGCACCCTGGTACCTTTGTAAAAATATGTAAATTTTCCCGAAAAATATTTAAAAGTCTATTTTTATGATTTTCAGATAGTATTGAAGTATTATTAATACGTTGTTCTATAGCTTCAAATGGTGTATGAATTTCTTCGTCACATTCTGTATTTATGACATTGTTATTAATCGTATATAAAATATCGTTATCCAACTTATCATGAACCGGTATTATTTTAACTAAATTATTTAAAGTTTTATGTTCGTTTTCGGGGATAAAAAATACATCTTTAAATTTTATAGTATAGTTTTTAGATTCAATGTTGAAATTGAAAGTGGAGTTACTAAAATCAATTTTTGCCGAATATTTTTCACACCATTCTGTCCCCAAAATTACGTCATAACTGAGGTTTTCAATTACAAGGCAATGTAAAGGAATTACTATATCAGAAAACTTCAATTCTAAAAATACCTGTGAGTTTACTACCTTAGATTTTTTTCCTAATGCCGTTAAAATTTGACATTTTGCTGTCGGTATCAATGGTATTGGCTTCCCAGTCAATTCTATGCTTTTCTGATTTAACTCGGTATATTTATCCTTATTTAACCCTGTTACATTGCTCCCACTATCTATTAAAAGTGAAATTTTTTCAGTCAAAAACTGACATTGAATAACAGGTAATGAATTCAATTGACTGGTACTGTACATTGTAGCACTCGGTGTACCGATATCTTCTGTTAAGATATCAGTAAATTCGTCTGATATGGCATTACAAATAAAAGTTTCACAAAAATCAAATGTATCAAATGGGCAATTACTAATACTATAATTATTTTCAAAGGTGTTAATGTTTGTAGGTTCTAAATTAATTTCGGGGTCAGTAATTTGTAAACTTTGACCAGTGGACACCGGTACTACCGGGCCACTGGTGATATTTAGTTTTCCTGATTTAATTCCATGGTACCTGCTACTCCTGTATTAGAAGCAGGAATTGCTTCCGCAACATTTGTGGTTAATGATTGATCCGACATTTCAAATTCAACATTGTTTATTATTCCCTCAATGTGATTTATATTATTAGAGATATTATTATTGGGCGCACGTGGTTGTTGGTTATTTCTATTAAAATTATTGTTATTTGCATAATTGTTAATATAACGACGGTTGCCCTTAAAATTTCGATCATTGTTTGTAAAATTTCTATTATTACTGGTAAAATGTCGAGAATTTTGAAGATTTCCATAATTGTAATTATTTTGATATCTAGTATTACTTGTACCAACACTATCAGAAAAACGAACAGATCGATTATTTGAATTAAAATTGGGATCATAAGTGGCATTATTATTATTACTACCAAGAGTCTGTCCCGTATTTGTATTATTACGAGTATTATTATTTGTGTTAGCATTTGAATTTCTATTATTGAAATCCCCATATGAGTTATTGTTGTTATTCGAAAAACGATTATTATTAAAATTTGAGAAACCATTATTACCATATGATCGAGTGAAATAATTGTCAAAATCTCTTAATGAGCTTTCTAATTCCTGTATGGTTTTGCAATTTATCAAGAAACGGTTTATTTCAAATGGAAAGTGGTTTATTATAATTTTAATAAAATTATCAGTATCGACTTTTTGATTTAAATGCTTAACCAACTTATGCCAATATGTTAAATGTGATAAATATGACCCTTTTCTAACCGTTTGATGATTTTTATTTGTGTAAAAATCAATAAGTATTTTATTTTGAATCTCTTGACTCCAGAAAGAATTTAAGAACCAAGATTTGAATAAAGCAAAACTATTGATATCGTTTTCATAAAGAGAAAATATATTTTTTATATTAGAATTCAATTTACTACACGCAAACCTAATTTTTTCTTGTTCTGAAAATTCGTTAACTAGAAAATATTGTTCAAGAGATTCCACGAATTCAATAGGGTGAAGCTCTTGTAACTTATTATTAAAAGTTCCAACGCTAATCGTTTCATTTCTAAAAAATGACAAACTGCTCAATGATATATTTTGTAAACTAGCGTTACCCCTATTATTGTTTAATAAAAAAACGCTATTTTCCAATACCTCGACTTTATTATTAATTGTCAATAAACTTTCTTGCTGTGAATTAAATTTTTTATCAAGATTTTCAATTTTGGAATCAATCAAATTTTCAGTTTCAACTTTAATTTTACCTAACTTATTGTCTATTGTGTTATGGGTTTCATTACAATTAATTTTCACAGAATTTATTTTTTGTTCGAGTTCACATTTTGTGTTTGTAATATCTTTTTCAAACTTATTTATAAAATGATCAAGTCTAGCATTAGTATCATCAAATTTTTTATTGATTTGAGTAGTTTGTGAATCAATTTTATTTGATAGTTGTTCATTTATGGTATATAATTCTTTATTTTGTGAATTCATTTGTAAATCAATTTTATTGATTTTGTTAGATAATTCTTTACTTTGTGAATCGATTTTGTCATTACATAAATCGATCTTTTTATTATTCATTTGCAAACTATTGTAAAGCATTGCAAACATACCTTTGATGTCATCATAAGTGCTTGGTACCGGATCCCTTGAGGATTGAGGCATCTCGATGCTGCTGCTCGCCGTTTCTACACCAGAGTCACTGGATAGTTGTTCACCACTCTGAAGCTGGACTGGTTCTCCTGATGGTTCCATGTTCTCATGAACAGCATTGCTCCTTGGGGTTGATGCGTACATTTCTCCGGATGAAAAAAGGACACTGGAGACGCCGATGCTGTTTTCCTCCATGGTTAAATTGGTGGTATCCATTTCGGTTGATTTGCTCGAATTGTTTCGCGGAATGCCACTCTGTAATGGTCCGGTTGATGGCGTGGTTTTAATGTTGACTAATTGTTTGTACGACGATAATGATTTAACGTTATTAGATTAATTTTCCAATTGCTTGTCCCTGATAATTTATTTCCAAAGGTCGTAGGTGAAATAATTCGAGCCGAGTTTAGTTTAAAATGTTTATTTGTTGAATTAAGTCGTCGTCAATTTGGACCGTTACAGTTTAAATATACACTTTTATTATAATAATTTTAATTTAATTATTTATTTTAATATTTTGTTATATTAATAATAATTGTAGATTTATTTTATTTAAATATTTTTATAATTTATATTTTTAACAATTATAAATTTCCCAGACGGGATTCGTTACAAAATTTTACATGTTTTTTTCTTAATGTCTAGATTCCAATTAATTTCAAGAAAACCCCCCGTTGTACTTTTTCTTCATCTATTTTACTTAATTTTAAAACAAAATGGCTTCTTCTCTTTCATTGGTTGATTAGAAATCGTCATATCGTAAGCCCCGCCTACAATGTCTTATGATGTAGCTAATTCACTAAAATTTAGCCAGGTGGCGATTTACATCTTTAGTTTTACATTTTCAAGTACTAAAATTTGCCACTAGGTGTCACCAGCCATATTACTTAATGGTTACAACATGAAGAGCCTTAGCTGCTTTTGTAGCAATTTCTCTGGTCACTTCAACTTAAGCGACATCACATACACCCATTTCATTTAAAGAAGTCTTAAACGTTCACTATTAGAGCCTATAAAATCTAAAAAAAATATCTTCTGGCCCTTATCATTACAAATACAAAAATAGTGCCAATTAGTAAAATAATGAATACTAAATTAAAAAGATTACTTTTTCTTTAGGGACACAAAAAATGCAAATACCGTATATTCACCCATAAACAAAATTTCATCGATTTTTAAATTTTTGAGTTCCAACTTTGAAGGGATGTTTCACCCTTTAAAAACTTTTTTTAGCAGCAACTGATATTTTTTATGTTATTAGGTAGTCACCCTCTACATATTGACAGTTTCAGATTTTTTTGAATTTTCGACTTCTTGCCGTTTCCTTGTTAGTAGTATTCATGGTTTTAATTTGGCAACACTGACGTTATTTCAACGGTCAAATTAATTCCGTTATTTCAAATGGTTTTCTGTTTTACTGCGTGTTAGTGGATCTTGTCGTATTTTCGCTGTTATAAAAATGTCTAAAGGGTAAGTACTGTTATTATTGTTATTACAAATTATTATTTGAGAATCAAGCTTGTAATGAAAGAGATTTTTTTGCAAGAAAAACTTTATTATGTACTTAAAATAATCGTTGAATTTATTGTCACCTGTAGGTGACACGGGGCAATATTGTAACAAAAAATGCTGTTTGATGCTGTTTGAGGTGAGTGCATAATATCCTTTTTATCTTGTTGTAGACTGACGTTAAATGAGATAATAGATGTTTTGAAAGCTGGAGACAATCCTGGCGATATCATCTTATTCCCTCCTGAAGATAGTGAAATTATTAATGAAGAAAGTGGCGATGAAAATGAGGTCAATTTTGTTCACCTTCCTAGTCGAATGTTGCGTTCAAACATGGAAGTGCAAGCCAGACGTACCGATGGAAATGATAAAAAAGATGATAGAGAAGAGGGAGAAGAAGAAATTCGAGAACCTGCTCGAAAAAAAAAAAATAATAAAAGAGTCTACGATACAGAAGTGGTCAAACACTACTGCTCTTTTTTCTTCTTGTGGAAAAGGTGATTGTGGCGAAAGTATTGTAGAGGCGTTTGAAGAAGAAGAACTGCAAGTCACTGAGTGCTTTGAGTTATTGTACAGTGAAGATATCGTAAAATTTATAGCAGACATAAGTAATCTCTACGCTTTATATGCAATAAATAACGCCCAGAGTCACCTCTAGATGACACCTCATTTTAAAAAAAATGAAAGGGTATATTTAAAAAAAAAATTTCCATATACTGAATACCTAAATATAAAAACAAGCACAAAATTCGGATCTTCTCTTAATAGATCTTGGCTTGGGAATTGGCGAGTTAAATAAATAAATGCTAATAAAATAAAATAAGCAGACTAGTAAAAGAAATGTATAAAGTTTTTCCAAGACGTATTTAATTTAGTAAAAGAAAATAGGCAAGCTAATAAAATAAAAATATCTTACCTTTTGAAAGTTTGTTCCTGTAAGGCGCCATAAAACACCATTTAATTTGCAGTAAGCGTCTTTGCACATGAAGCGGCAATGGTTTAATTAGATATCAAATAAAGCCAAGCATAAATTAATAAAATTAAAATGCATGCAACTGAAAGCGTTTAAAGCACTACTATTGAAACTAAGCTTCCTTGTATATCATAAAGTAAATCAAAAAAAGGTCAATTTCGACACTAATTTTAAAAACAAAAAAAGTCCTTAGAAACAAATAAATTAACACACAAACATATTATAACTAAAATTGTCATTAAGATATTCAGATTGGTTGTCATCAGAATCGTCTGAAGATATTTTTTCTTCGCTTTCATTGCCAAGATGAATAACAATGGGATCCCCTATTAAATTTTCAGTTTCATTTTCGAATGCCGCTTCGCTCAATAAATATTCATCTTCGGCCTTGGTAGCGTGAGCACGGCGCTTGACCCATTCTTCTGTGGAAAAGCTTTTAAACCATTCCCAACATAACTTTTCGACATCGTTTAGATTAAATGTGGTGTTTTTATCAGCAACATCGTGCTTTAACGACAATCAAACATTTTTGATCGGATTAAGATTCGGATGATAAGGTGGAAGTCTTAATACTGTGTGCCCTTGCTTCTCCAACATTTCATCAATAACATAGGTCTTAAACCTAGGTTTGTTAAGTTTTATTAAATTATATAATTCGGTTTTCGACATTATATTTGAAAAGGAAATGCCTTTTTTGGAACCACTGAATCATTTTATCTTTTCTGCTTGTAGAATTAGGGCACTTGTCCACTTGTTGGCAATGATAGGGTGCGTTATCAATAACCAAGACTGACTTTGGGGGTAAATTTGGAAGAACTTTCTCCTCAATCCACTTCGTATAATAGCAAAAGTTCATTTATTTGTGGTAATCGCCAGTACTACTATTGGATTTGTAAATAATGGTGGAATTTGGGATAAAACCCATTTCTCCTCCAGCACTGATAATAATTAAACGTTTTGCCTTAGATATTGGGCGCTTTAGCCCGTTATTTGAATTATCCGTCCATGATTTTTTATGAACATGTGAACTATGGATGTATGTTTCATCCATATACACAATAGGCCGCCCTTGCTGCCGTAGCGTTTTTATATTTCGCAAAAATCGGACCCTATGATTTTGAATATCGGGTTTTTCAATAAGGATATGCCTATTATTGCTTTTCTTCGCCGAAATCCATTTTTTTCGGCTACAGATGACGGGCTTCCGCTATAGCCAGTCCAAAAATATCAAGTGTACTCGTTTAATCGTTGACATTACCTTTTCTGTTTTATAAAAATCATACACAATTCGACGTAATGTTTCTTTGTCGAAATCGTCAATGTCTGTTTTTGGTTTTTTGGTACTTGTACCAGTTTTTGGGAAGGAAAATTGTTTTTGAGTGTATTCGCAGTCTGACATTTCTTTTGCAACACGTTGTACGGAACGTAAACTTATACCGGTACATTCAGAAACGCGCTTTTGTACCTGGTCTAAGAGAACTAACAAACTATTGCATTATTTTTCTTTAGAAAAAAATTTAATTACAATTGCAATTACTTTTTTGTCTGAACCGATAATGGGCAGTTTTTCAATTTTGATTTCGAAGACATCTATAATAAAATATAATGCATAATGACCATGTACTACACAACAAAAAGGTAGTCACCAGATAATCGTGAATATTTATAAATATTTGTTAGGATTACACAAACATTTTGTAACAATTTTATTTTAACATTTATAATATTGATTACCATTTCCAAGAATCTTATTTATCGGTTGAATTATTACCTAGATTTAAAATTATTTATTGACAATAAAACTACCTGAGCAACAAAACTATTGAATTGTATTGTTAATGTTAGAAAATTTTCAAATTATTAAACAATATAATTTTAAATGCTGACCTAAAGGGAAATACTTATTAAATTTTTTATTGAAGTAGAAGCAATTAATCTCCTAAACTATTTAATGTAGTATTTATTTTAAATATTTAATTTAGTTATTACATTGTAATGTTATTATCTTTTGTTAAGGTTTCTTGCAGAAGAAAATTTAAATTCCAGTAGATGTGTGTATTTTATTGATAACATGTGTCAATTAGGCAATTTGTTTTGCCTGATTTGCAAAATGACTTTTTTTTTTTGAAAAAAATGACTTTTTTTTCGAAGTCCGCCATTTTGTTATTTTTCGATAAAATTTCATAATTCTAGTTCCGGCCAGAATGACATATCTATAGATTAAGACTAATTAAGAATTTTTGATTTCAGATATCCTCAAGAGTCAAACTCACCCGGGCCATCCACGTGCTTTTTTTTGAGGCGCCAACTTCAAGTGATAATATAAAACAAAATTGAATTTATTCGAAAAATTTTTTTTGTTACCTTAAGATGTAAATAAAAACATTAAAAATTCAAAACTTTTCATTTGTTGTTTCTCCAAAAAAAAAAAAAAAAATTGCCGCTAAAAATGGGCATAAAAAACAGCGCGAGTTACCAGACTACTACCATAAAACAGAGCTGGTGAGTAAACATACCAATTTGTGGATTTACACTAGGGGCACGCGGTGCTAGTGCCCTGGGCGGCAAAATTAGGAATTTGCCGTTTTTTTTTGATCGCCCCTTATGTTTGTAGAAATAAGGCAAATTTTTAAGAAGACGGCAAAATTTGGAATTTTTTAGTTTTTTTTTTCTCATCTATTTGCTCATCCCACAATATCTATTAAACGAAACTCATTTATTTTCTGTAGGAAAAAGTTTTTTTCTTTTTACGGGAAGGCAGAGGCGGCATTTTTCACGGTGCCCAAGGCGGCACTTGGGGTAAATCCGGCCCTGAACATTCCCAACAATTTTGTATAATTTTAAAAATTTATATTTTACACAAATAGAAATTTCATATGTATAAAGGGTGGGCAAATTTGAGGTTAGGAAGTAAATTGGCTTACAAACACACTCTTTTTTTGACAAATTCAGTTTTATTGATATCAATGTAAAGTACAAATATAGGAATTAATAATGGAATATGATGTCGGGCAAATGTCCATCTCTAGCACGTCGGTAGACGTCCGCTCTTTTCACAAAATTTTGAAGCACATTTTGCAACAAAGCTTCGCTTTGTCACGGATGTGACAATTTTGTTTCCGCGTAGTGTACATAAGTATAATATATTATTGACAATTCTGATCTTGTGTGGTATCGATTCGTATTGATTAAAAGATTCCGATATTGTTCTATCATATATATGCAGTGCGCAAACTCCAAGATCATACTATATTTTCGTCTCTGGTTCTTTAAAAAAAAAAAAGTAGTTCAGTTGTTTTAGTTTTACATTCGATTCTTTCGGCGAAAGGTAATTTACTTAAACGTTTAAATAGTTAGTTTAGTATATCTTTGAACAAAAATTGAATTACATATTTCGATTCTTAATATACTTATTAGAAAATAAAATTATAAAGTAGGCTCTGCTTTCGCATGCGTAATAATTTGAACCGGGCGTATTAACACAGTCGTGTTAGATATAGGAGCAATGTTTAGAAACAATCTCATGTACACACTGACTTGAGTTTTGTTCAAGTAACATGAAGCGCGTTTTCGTCATCCGCTCGGTACAATATCATTATTATTGTATTTGAACATGGATGATGCAATATCATATTTTATTTTCCTTTAAAAAAAAAAAGGGAAAAATAAAACATATTTTTTTTTAATTCTAACCAAATAATGTAACGATATGTACTCTACAAAATTCTGTGTAATTTTTGTAATAAATAATCCTACAATATGGCGTATTCGTGTTTGGAATTCCGAATTATAACATGAAGCAGATTTGGGTAATAACTTAAAAATTTCTTTTATTATTTTAATATAAATATTTTATAGGATTGGTTCAGTAATACCAATTCTATTCTTTATTCATTGAAGCACTACTGTGTTTCAAATTTATTCAATATCGTCTTTTCTCAGTTAAATGTAATTAATCATTTCTGTTGAAAATCCTTACGATATTTAGATTTAGTATTGTAATATTAAATAAAATTCTATTTTTTTCATTGTAACAAAATTTATTTATTAGTAATATAAAATTTCTCTTTAAGAAAAATTGTTATGTAACTTATTCACCATTTTGAATATTTTGAATAGTATAGCACGTTTTTAAATTTTGAAATATTATGTAAAATTCTTACCATTTGCATCTTTAAATACAAATTTATACTCATTCAATTCAGCCATTTTAAAATATTGTTAAAAAAAAAAACATGTGCTTGACTTGTTAACTTTAAGTAACTTATTTAAGCAAAACTTATTTTAATATTAAATAAAGTTAGTTTTAAATTTAATTTCCAAAATTATTATTTACGATTTCCCTACATACCATATTTACAGAAATCTAATTTCTTTTTTTAGTTTCAGCCCTATTAATAAATTTTATTTCTTTTTAATCATATCTTAAATCTGATTGGGCTTTCCAACAGCGACATGGGCCCCGCTGTTAATTCCTGTAGTTATCCACGCGCTTTACTCTAACGGGCGTCGTCCCTAGTCCAGGAGCCGTGTCTTCTCATAGTAGAGGAGCCGGTTCCCCTTAATTTAATCTCAATTCAAATTTCTTTATAATTTTAATTTTATTTAATGACACCATTAGATTTAATTAATTAGCCAATACTCAATATTAAAATCTTATTACATGTATCACTCTCTTTAATACTATTTTTTTTTATTTTTTTTTGGTGTCATTTTGGTAGCAGAGCGTGGTTTATAATTTTATTTTCTAATAAGTATATTAAGAATCGAAATATGTAATTCAATTTTTGTTCAAAGATATACTAAACTAACTATTTAAACGTTTAAGTAAATTACCTTTCGCCGAAAGAATCGAATGTAAAACTAAAACAACTGAACTACTAAAAAAAATAAAAAAAAAATAGTATTAAAGAGAGTGATACATGTAATAAGATTTTAATATTGAGTATTGGTTAATTAATTAAATCTAATGGTGTCATTAAATAAAATTAAAATTATAAAGAAATTTGAATTGAGATTAAATTAAGGGGAACCGGCTCCTCTACTATGAGAAGACACGGCTCCTGGACTAGGGACGACGCCCGTTAGAGTAAAGCGCGTGGATAACTACAGGAATTAACAGCGGGGCCCATGTCGCTGTTGGAAAGCCCAATCAGATTTAAGATATGATTAAAAAGAAATAAAATTTATTAATAGGGCTGAAACTAAAAAAAGAAATTAGTTTTCTGTAAATATGGTATGTAGGGAAATCGTAAATAATAATTTTGGAAATTAAATTTAAAACTAACTTTATTTAATATTAAAATAAGTTTTGCTTAAATAAGTTACTTAAAGTTAACAAGTCAAGCACATGTTTTTTTTTTAACAATATTTTAAAATGGCTGAATTGAATGAGTATAAATTTGTATTTAAAGATGCAAATGGTAAGAATTTTACATAATATTTCAAAATTTAAAAACGTGCTATACTATTCAAAATATTCAAAATGGTGAATAAGTTACATAACAATTTTTCTTAAAGAGAAATTTTATATTACTAATAAATAAATTTTGTTACAATGAAAAAAATAGAATTTTATTTAATATTACAATACTAAATCTAAATATCGTAAGGATTTTCAACAGAAATGATTAATTACATTTAACTGAGAAAAGACGATATTGAATAAATTTGAAACACAGTAGTGCTTCAATGAATAAAGAATAGAATTGGTATTACTGAACCAATCCTATAAAATATTTATATTAAAATAATAAAAGAAATTTTTAAGTTATTACCCAAATCTGCTTCATGTTATAATTCGGAATTCCAAACACGAATACGCCATATTGTAGGATTATTTATTACAAAAATTACACAGAATTTTGTAGAGTACATATCGTTACATTATTTGGTTAGAATTAAAAAAAAAATATGTTTTATTTTTCCCTTTTTTTTTTAAAGGAAAATAAAATATGATATTGCATCATCCATGTTCAAATACAATAATAATGATATTGTACCGAGCGGGTGACGAAAACGCGCTTCATGTTACTTGAACAAAACTCAAGTCAGTGTGTACATGAGATTGTTTCTACACATTGCTCCTATATCTAACACGACTGTATTAATACGCCCGGTTCAAATTATTACGCATGCGAAAGCAATTTTATTTTCTAATAAGTATATTAAGAATCGAAATATGTAATTCAATTTTTGTTCAAAGATATACTAAACTAACTATTTAAACGTTTAAGTAAATTACCTTTCGCCGAAAGAATCGAATGTAAAACTAAAACAACTGAACTACTTTTTTTTTTTTTAAAAGAACCAGAGACGAAAATATGGTATGATCTTGGAGTTTGCGCACTGCATATATATGATAGAACAATATCGGAATCTTTTAATCAATACGAATCGATACCACACAAGATCAGAATTGTCAATAATATATTATACTTATGTACACTACGCGGAAACAAAATTGTCACATCCGTGACAGTTTATCTCGTTAATGCAGCGCCGAGTTTCATCTTTCAGAGCGTCAGTTGTTTGTGGGTTGTTTAAAATTTTTATATGACAAGCATTCCTTACACTGATCCTTTTTGGGTTTGAAAAAAACCCAAATTGATTGAAAATTTGCCTGTAGTTCTCAAAAATAACAGGTTTTAAATTCTTACTGCTGCACATCTCTTCAAAATCTGTTTCTGACGAACTTGATGACGCTTCATAGTTATCGGATGATGAATCGGAATGATGTAAATCTTCTAGTAGTTGCTCTTTTGAAACAGGTAGAATAGCATCAAGGGACACAACTGGGTTAAAATTTGATGACTGCACCTCCAATTCTGAATCATGAAATTTACTAACTTGAATTTTAGGAAATTCTTGTTGCTCCAAACACGTGGAAAGCGAGCCATCAGTTGAGTCTTCTACAAAAAAAGCAACATAACAAAAAAATATTACCAGCGGAAAATAATAACAGTCTAAAATATTTTCTACAATGCTTTTTAAAAAGAATTCAAGTTTTCTTGTTATTTTACTAAAAAAAATTTCTAAAATAAGACATTTTTTATATTTTAATTTGTGCTTAAACAAAATATAAATGTAAGAAAGCAAAATTTAAAATATGGAAAAATCCGTTATTTTATAAATTTTCCTAGTAATATAACACATATTCGATTGTGCTTATGCATTTGATATTATTTTTTGTCTTACCTTTTGCCTTTAAATTTCAGCAGAGTTCCAATATTCTTTGTGATCGAGGGCTCATTGTAAAAAAATAATCACCAAAAATACAAATGAACACACTAATACAACACCATAACCACTAATGTGGAACATTCACTAATTTAGATTTATAATGTTTCTTGAATTGCAATGTCAAAAACACGAATGTGGTACATTCGTTATTTAAGCATAGAAACAAATGTGAAACTCGCACTCTCGCGAACTAGTAATTTGGCCGTAGGAGACATATAACTTCACGAACGGATTCGTGCATTTGGCATTGAAAATTTTCAAAATCAACCCTATTGTCGATGTACATAAGCGGATAAGGGCAAGTTTACACATTCGTGCTTTTGGCATTGGACCGACGATTTGTTAAATCCTTATCAGTTTCGTTGAGGTTTTCGTTTACTTCAATTTCATACTTCTTGTTTTGGTGGTAAAATTTTAAGAAATTTTCATAATTAATCTCTTGTACTAGTAGACTAATGGGTCTTGCACATCTATATCCTTCTAATAGATCCTGGATCATGTAATCGTCTGGATTTTCCAAATCTTGTTGTGCTGTTCTTTCCACTTTTTCCTTTTATTCATTTTCTATTTCTTTTTCCATCCATTTGTAAAATTCTTTGAGTTTCCCTTCTGAAGTTTCTTCTTTGTCTTCTTCTGTATCACTTTCGATATCAGATTCACATTCTTTCTTCAGTCGAAAACTGTGTATTTGTCTTGAAAGTAGATCAGCTATATAATTCGTTTTTTCTGATTGTGTATTTGAACTTATAATCGTATTGCATGATTTTTAATCTCCATCTGACCAGTCTGCTTTAAGATCCTTTACTGAATATAACCAAGTTAATGGTCGATAATCAGTTCTTATAATAATTTTTTTCCCATAAAGATAATGGTGAAAATTTTTTATGGACTTTACAATGGCTAGACAGTCTTTTTCGATCGTGGAGTGCTCAGCGGAATTTAAAGTAGAACTAAAGTATGCGACAGGCATTTCAATCCCTTCTTCAGTTTCTTGAAGTAGAACTTCTCCAACTGCGTAGGCGAAAGTATCCGTATTAAGTATAAATTGTTTGTTGTTATCAGGATGCACTAAGATTGATTCTTTTGACAAAATTCCTTTCAGTGTATTAAGTACTTTTTCACATTCTTTATCAAAATTAATCTTTTCATTTTTCTTTAAGTTTTGTTAAGGGCTTTACTAATGTAACGTAGTTAGGTTTGAATTTGCGATAGTATCCAAGTGCTTCTAGTATTCTTTGTAATTCTTTTAGATCCTTTGGATTTTCTAACCTTTTAATAGATAAAATCTTTTTTGTTTGCGGTTGTATTCCACTAAGGTTAATTTTATGACCTAAATAGTCTATTTCTTTAACGAAGAATTCGCACTTATCGAGGTTTATTTTTAATCCATGGGAGATTAATTTTTTAAATACATTCTGAATGTTATTTAAATGTGATTTTAAATCTTTCTCTAAAATTATAATATCATCTAGATAGCAAAAACATTTTTTTTTTGATTTCTCGTTTTAGGACGGTATTCATTAAAGTTTCGAAGGTTGTTGGGGCATTAATTAATCCAAAGGGCATCCTAAGGTATTCGTAATGTCCTGAAGAAATTGAGAAAACAGTTTTCTCTATATCAGTCGGTGCGATTGGAATTTGATGAAATCGTGAAGATAGATCAATTGTTGTAAAATATTAGTTTTTTTCCTAATGAATTTAATATTAAATCTATATTCGGTATTGGGTATCGATTGGGAATCGTAGATTGATTTAATTTCCTATAATCGACTACCATTATATACTTCTTTTTCCCCGATGCCTCATCCTTTTTTGGAACAATCCAAATAGGACTATTATACGGACTTATTATTCCCGCCTTTAATAATTTGCCGACTTGTTCCTTGGCCTCTTGTTCCATAGTCTTGGGTAACGGGTATATTTTTGAAGTAACTGGTGTGTCATCTTTTAATCGAATTTCGTGATGTATTTTAACTTTTCCTGGTAAATCGTATTCTAACTTCACAATTTGATTATATTTCATAACTAAGTTTATCAACGAAAGTTCTTCATTTTTAGTCAAATCATTAAGTCGAATTTCATTTTTTATATCAAGAAGTTTTTTTTGTTATCATTATTTTTTCTATTTTCATTATAATGATTTTCGGAATTATGATTAGAATGGTCCTCATTAATTTTTATCAATTTGTTAACATTTCCTTTTGTATTAAGATTTTCAAAAATGTTTAATGGGACTTTAAAGTTTTTAGAAATAATATATTTTTAAAATAATCAACTGGCAATTCAATTATTAAAAGATCATTGCCTAATATTCCGTCAGTCTAAGTTTATGGGTGGTTCTACTTTTTAGGTCTCAATCATAAACAAAAAAATAGAGAAAGCCATTTAGAAGATTTCATCCGACTAGAATGTAGGAAAATCACGGATTCGGTATCTGCAGACCAGCAGCGCGGTTTCATATTAAAACCAATATTTTTTTTGCGGATTACTGAATCCAGACAGAAAAAAATGTTTAAATTAAATTTAAATAATAATAATAATAATAATAAAGCCTTTCACACCTCCAAGCCTTAGCTGCGAGTTGTCGTAGGACAATAAACATGCTTAAGTGCTTGGCTGGTGCATCGTGGGGTGCGGGCCGGGAGTCGTTGCTTCGCCTGTATCAATCGCTAGTTCTGACTAGGATTGATTACGGCAGCATTGCTTACTCCTCCGCCCGGGCGTCTGCGCTTCTACTCCTAGATCCTGTTCACCATGCAGGCATACGACTGGCTACGGGAGCATTTCGAACGAGCCCTTCTATGAGCCTCTGCGTAGAGTCGGGCCTTCCTCCGCTGCGACTGAGACGTGAGCGTCTCTTGCTCAATTATGCAGCGGGGGTATATGCAACACCTACACATATAAACTACCCGACTCTGTTCAGATACCGTTTACAGGGGCTCTACGGTCGACGTCCCACCATAAGTCGACCAGTGGCCGTTCGAACGCAGGAGTTATTAGAGAGTCTACACTTACAGTTCGCCAAGGTACTTCCCAAACGTCCTATGGAAGTACCTCCTTGGCTGATCCCTAACGTAAGGTGTCGTTTCGACCTGACTGGTCTCAACAAGGAGGAGACCAGTTCATTCGAATATCGATCCCGCTTTTATGAGATCATTAGCGAACTTGACTCTCTCTGCATATACACAGATGGTTCCAAAACAGCTACGGGTGTTGGAAGTGCCATCGTCATTCGTGACGATCCTCACGCTTGGTCACTTCCTCCCCAGGCCACTGTGTATACTGCGGAGTTATTTGCGATTTTGCAAGCCCTGCGATTCTGTCGAACATCCGAAGACAGCGCATTCCTCATTTGTTCCGACTCGTTGAGCGCGTTGCAAGCGATCTGCCACTCTCATACCATCGATCCACTGGTGCAAAACATCCGAACGTGTCTCTACATGCTCCGCCAAAAGTCTATCACCTTCTTTTGGATTCCCGGACATGTGGGGATACCTGGCAATGAACTCGCCGACCAGGCAGCACGTCATGCAGCCGAAGTCGGTGAGCCACAGGACATTGCCATTCGCCCAGAGGATCTGAGAGTGTGCATTAGATCCGCGATCGATCAGAAATGGCAACGTGAGTGGAACAACCTCACGGCTAAGCTCAAACAGGTGAAACCTGAGGTCCGAAGAACTCCGGCACCTGTAAATCTGAGCCGGCGAGAGAGTGTGGCCCTGACGCGTTTACGCTTGGGCCACACGGCGTTAACACATCGTCATCTTCTCGCCGGTGAGGATCAGCCAAGGTGCGCCGCCTGCGGGACGGCGCTGACCGTGAGGCATATAGTTGAGGAATGTGTAACCTTTGAGCCATTGCGCCAGAGGTTGCAGCTCCCAGGTAGTGTAGCCGAAGCTTTAGCTTATGATGCAGTCTCTGAAAGAAAGATGCTTGGATTTCTCAGAAATTCGAACCTTCTTCAGAGACTGTAGGGGCTTTACATCTCAGATTTTACAAGTCGTCTCGTTTTGTCTCCCCCGATATTTTAAACTTTATTTTTAGCTTTGTTTTAATTTAATTTTGTGTTCAAAATGCTTTGTGTGCGTCTTATTTATTTATTTATTTATTGCCTATACCCTGCTCCAGCTGGTCTGGCAGGGTACTTTTAGTATTGTTGTTATGCCACTAAGGGCCTTTTACACCCTTAGTAGTACTTCGTTATTTATACCTTGTTATTTGTTTTCGTTATTGTTTTTTATCGATGTACCACTGAAGGCCTTTTACACCCGAGGTGGTACATCATTTGTTTTTACTTTCTGTGATATTTTGTTATGCCGCTGTAGGCCTGTTGTTATGGCTCTACAGCGGTATTGTTTTAACCCCTTATTGCGTCACTGGTGGGCCTTTGGCTCCCCAGCGATGCAATAAGTTTTTCTGTGATACTTACCTGTGATATTTTCTCTAGTCGTTTTCTGTGTATTGTCTAGTCAGGTTCCTCCACTCCGGGGTCCTTTGCGCCTCGGAAGGAGTTCCAGCGATGGCTTCCAGGCCTTGGTGACCGGACGCTCTGTCTAGTACTTATCGTACCGTCACCAAGGACTGTCCGCTCCCTTTAAGCCCTGGGATGGCAGGGCCCATCGATGGATTTTATTATGTGTGTTTGTCCGTTGTCTAGTGCATTTATGTGTCCCTGTCTTTATGTGTTGTTTTTATTTATATCGTGTTTGGCGGCGCATGCCCTCCGATGGCGATGCCGCCGGGTGCTGCTGACCGCGCCATCCACCGGCTGCAGTACCCCAATTTTAGTCAAAAAAAAAAAAAAAAAAAAAAAAAATAAAGCCTTTATTTATGCTTCAGATGGGTTATTACATACAGTATACACAAAAAAATAAAAATAAACATACTACAACAAAAAAAGAAAAAATAATAATGCCAATAATACTAAACAAATAAATAAATAGGTACTTATTTAATAGAAAAAAAAGAAAAATTAATAATCATTCTGCTTAATACTGAAGCTGTACCCACTGCTGGGTATAGGCCTCTCCAAGGTATTTACAATTCAATCTATCATAACAGATTCTTGTCCATAGTGGACCAGCAATTTTTTTGAAATCGTCCTGCCATCGTCTAAATTGTCTACCTCTATTTCTTTTATGGTCTAACGGTATCCACTGGGTGATTAATTTGTTCCATCTTTGATCTTGTGTTCTAAATAGATGACCTGCCCATTTCCATTTCAATGTAAATGCCTCTTGAATGATATCCTTAAGATTAGTTTTTGCACGTATGGTTTTATTACTCAAACGGTTTCTCCTAGATACATTGAGCATACTTCTTTCCATAGCGCGCTGTGCAATTTTTATTTGTGTTATCTGTGTTTTGTTTAAAGCCCATGTTTGACATTCATAGATTAAGGACTGTCTGTGGTCTTCAAACACTTTTGAAATTTTAGAATTGAAATTAATTACGCAGTTTGTTATTATCTCTCTTTTATAATTTACAGTAGTTTGTGCATTTCTTAATATCACAAAATTGAGTTTTTAAGATGAGTTTCATTGATTGTAGCGTGAATTCATACTAGCCTTTCTTTGTTTGAACAGCACTGATTTTTGTCTAGTTACTTTTCTATTTAGTGTCTTGTCAAACAGTAGCACTTGTTCGTTACTTCCTCAAAGTGTTTGTTCCGTTCTTATGTAACTCTCCATGCTTCTGAATAATTTGCTAAGATGAGGCGAATTTATTTTTCTTTTTGCTCTAGTGAGAGCTGTTTCACAAAAAGAAAAAAAAAGGGAATTACGACCCAAGGATCTGAGTGCCATTTTAAGGTAAAATTTCTTTAAGTTCATACTTTCGTGATAAATTTAACCTATTTGTGTTTCTCTTTTAGGCGTTAAATTTGGGGATATTATTCTAGTTCATTATTCGATGGTACGCTCCATAAATTGAGTCTACGTTTCATATTACTTGAAAATTTTCGAATTTCATTATAAATACTGGATTTCATTGCATTTCTTCGAGAGCCATTAAAAGTGAAGTTAAATAATTCTCAGTATCTGAGTTTTTTTCATCAAAATCTTTAATTTGAGAACATATCCATTGAAAACCACGCATCGTTATTTGTTGTTTCTGGTGGATTTGAAACATTAGGACTAAAAGAGTTTTTGACGTAGTAGCTGATCGTTTGAAACTAGGTTTCTAATAGGTGTTGACACAGGTGGTGCCTGTGGTGTGAGCACAGGTGGTGCCTGTGGTGTGAGCACAGGTGGTGCCTGTGGTGTAAGTGCAGGTGGTTGCATTTGAACATTATGATTAGGATTATTTCCTCCCATTGCGGTGAATTATTTTTACAATGAATCCAGTTTTTTTAATATTTTTAAAATTTTCTAATAAATTTAATAATTTATTTCTAACCTTGTCGCTGTTGATTGGCGCTGGCGTTGCGTGAAGTTGGTTGTGTAGTGAGATGTTGCAGCTAGTGAAAGGTATCAGCACATTGCAGAATTTCCTGGACGTCTGAGATGGGACACAATTCTACAATCGAAACACTCATAACCACTTTTCGACACTGGCTGCACTGGCGTAGACGTTCGTGTTGTCCAATATTTGTGTTTCTTTTTGGATACCCGACAGTAATGAATCTCTTGTTCGTCCTCGTACCAACTGAAACTGTGATTGGCTCCACTTTGAACGTTTGACGACTAAGTTTTTAAATAAAATAAGTTTTATTAATAGTTAATATAAATAAATAGTTTTATTTTGATTAATATATATATATATATATATATATATATATATATATATATATATATATATATATATATATATATATGTATATATATATATTTATTTATTTATTTTAATATATTTATTAAAGTATTTAATTTTATTTTATAATATTGATTGTAATTATTTGTATAATTTTTAATTACTGCAATTTTAACAAATGATGAGAACAATGACACAATTTGTAGCACAATTTCGAAAGCTGATTGACAACTGACAACTACAACACTGTTGTAATTATTAATTGCTTCCTGATTATATTGTTTTTTCTGATCAGTTTAATAGTGGGGTTGATTACGTATATTTTTATATAATAATTAGGGTTGTATCCTATACGACACATGTTTATTTAGAATCATTAACACAACATAACACGTTTTTTTTTTTATCTAAATCAGGGGTTCCCAAAATACGGCTCGCGGACTAGATGCGGCCCTCGAGCTCCAAAAATACGTGATATCAGATCGTCAAATTCGTAAAAATATTTTTTTTCACAAAAACCAATAAATCCAACTATATTGTCGTTGAAAAGCTGCTGAAAAGTATTTTATGTGTAATACCTTGTGTAATTTTTGGAATTTTCACTACGCAAATTACTTTTATATTATAATCTTTTAAGTGATTTACTTTTACATAAATTAGGTTTTTAGGTCAAAATAATCAAATTCGTTTAGGGAAAGTAATTTAATTTCTGCATATGATTTTGCTGTTTTGTTATAATTCTGATTACGTCAAAAAAGGAAACGATATCAAAAGCCATAAGCAGGTTTAAATTTCATGTTCCTACCACCAAAATTACGGTTTTTGGTGCTTTTAACAAATTTGGATATACGTAATGACGTCATCAAGTTTAATTTTTTATATTTCAAATTAACAGCTACAAAAATGAGTGAAATCTGTTTGTAAAGTTTGGGTAAATTGGGTGCAAAAATTGCATTTTTCCTTTAAAAATTGCCAAGTTATACTCTTAGATTTTTTCCTTCCTAATTTGTAAATTAAGAGATCGACCAAAATCGTTCTATGATGGATTAAACACCACTGTTATATTTTTTAATTTTCCAATTTTATCGAGTGTCTGTGTAATATTATTAATGTATGGCGAACTTTTGTTCGTATTTAGACATGCACCAATATTCATATGTTCACTTAATGTCCAGCTTTAGCTGATACTTAAACACTGGATTTACTTTGGTATGTATGACCAATTCATTATGTTAAAATTCACATAGTGTTTGAAAAATTGTCAAACTGGATCAGCTGGGACTTGAGCCCGGATGTCTTGGTTGCTAGCCAAACACCTTACCAATTAGGCTACCGAACCGCTTGTTCGAGTGTCACTGATATATATATATATATATATATATATATATATATATATATATATATATATATATATATATATATATATATATATATATATATATATACAGTGGCGGACATTTAAATAGGGACAAAATAAATTATCAGAAAAAACGTGTGCAAAATTGAAAGCCGTGTTTGTTTTCGTATAATATTTTTACAACATACAATGTACATAAAAGTGTAATGAAAAGCATAGTAATTATAAATAAAATTAAAATACTTACATAGAAAATTAAATATATACCATTTTTAGAATTAAGTAAGCGGACAATTAAATAGGGACACAAGTTTTTAAGTCACTAAAATAACTAAGCACTAAACATAAACCTAATATTTTGTCGGGTATCCTTTTGCTTTTATCACAGCAACACATCGTTTAGGCATAGATTCCACTAAATGCTGACATCTTGAATTTGGAATACTATACCAAGCGTCTTTTACTTTTTTTTCAAGTTCTTTTAAATTTTTTATTTGCTGACCCTGTAAATCTCTTTTTACATCTCGCCAGAGATTTTCAATTGGATTTAGATCTGGGCTACACGACGGCCAAGGCAGCAAATCAACCCTGTTTCGCTTTAACCACTTTGTTACGCTGACAGCGGTATGCTTTGGATCATTGTCTTGCTGGAATTTCCATAAAACAGACAATGAATCTTCCGCATACGGTAACATAATCTTGGTTAAGATGTCAGTATAGACATGCTGATCCATTATTCCTTCAATCCGATGAATTGGGCCTACTCCTTTCCATGACATGCAACCCCACATCATTATACTACCTCCAGCCCCTTTAACTGTTTTAATGGTGTACATTGGATTGAAGGCTTCGTTGATAAATCGACGAACATAACGTCGGCCATCTGACCCCAGTCTATTGAATTTACATTCATCGCTAAATAATACATGCTTCCATTGTGATAAATTCCAATTTAAATGGGATTTTGCAAATGTGACTCGATTTTTTCGATTTTTTTTATTAATTAAAGGTTTTCGCCTCGCAATTCTTCCATGAAGTCCTGCTTCCACTAACCTTCGGCGTACAGTTCGCACAGTAATATCAACTCCAGGCTCTTGTATGATTTCTTTATGAATGTCCACTGCCGTCTTTAATGGATCGGCTTTTGATAACCGTATGATTTTACGGTCAATACGTGGGGTGGTTTTTCTGCTACGGTGCCGGACTTGAACATTTTTATATGTTTCGTAGGTTTTGAAATATTTTAAGGCATTAAATACCATATTTTTGGAAATTTGTAAGTGATCCGCAATTTTTCTGATCGACCATTGTTTATCATTTTTCAGATTCACTATTTGCTCACGCATTTTTTCATCACAATGCTTACCACGTCCCATAATGATTGAATAACTTAATTAAAAGTATTTTACAAAATCTTTAATGTCACTGTAAGCTTTCCTACACTCAGTACAAATCACAACAATGTTCACTGAACACAATCGTTTGTCACTAAAATATTTCTGATCCCATACAGACCAAAGATATACATGTCCCTATTTAAGTGTCCGCTAAAATAAACAAACTTGTATAGTGCTGATACATCAAGTTCAAGTGTTTTTGCTTATCTTTTAATGAATCAACATAGACTCTTAAAATATATAAATTAAACATATTGGGTATAATTTGATAGTAGAGTGCATTAATATATGAATAATATTTTCGTTTCTGTATCACATTCTTTTTAGTGTTGGTAAACTAGGAATGTATGTCCCTATTTAAATGTCCGCCACTGTATATATATATATATATATATATATATATATATATATATATATATATATATATATATATATATATATATATATATATATATATATATATATATATTGTTAGAGAATTCGAAGTAAATAAAAGAAATTTTTTTTTAAAATAAAATTTTAATTGTTTGAATTAAGAAAGTTTCTTATTGCCTAAAAAAAAATAAAAAGATAATTTTAAATAAATTTTTTTTTTGTTTTAAATGTTTAATTGTACAATTTTTGGTACAATATCAGGGTCGTGAAGGTTTGTTCCAGATTGTTCCCAAATGAAGTTTTGTACAAAAAAAAATTAGATTATTGAGTGATAAAATTATTTGATAAAAGTAAATAATTAACAACAATTTCTTGTTTTAATAACAATTAACAATATAAATTATTAAAATTTAGGAAATAGCAAAATAGCAAGAAAGCAATAGTAAAATAGCCACAAATTAGTTTAGAAATAAATTACATAATATTTAAAGTTTAGTTAATCAGTAAATATTTTAGCAAGATAAAATAAAGAACAAGAAAATTAGCATAACGCATGAAAATATAGAGAAATTACGAAATACAATAATTTTAATAAACTACAAAAAAAAGAAAGTAAGAAAGATATAGAAATTTTACAAGATACAAATATGTACTGACTAATACAAGCATGCATAAATTAAAATTTATGATTAGGTTAGGTAGGTTATGTAACTCATGTAGGTAGCCTTAATTGCGATTAAATGAAAGAACATTATAAAGATTTAACAATGGTTTGAGTGACAGAAAAGTCAATACGAATAGATATTCAACTGTTTTACGTTAAATGAAAACTACACATTACAAGAAAGTTAAATTACAGAAAAGTCAACTGTTTTACACTTATTAGATTCACTAAGTAAAAGTTAATTTATTAATTAAAGAAACACCAGGCACCACGTTGCAAAAAAAAAAAATAATAAAACATGCCAAAAGAATTACTTAGCTAATGAATTCCACTGTAAATATTGGTACTGGTTGGACTATAGCACGGTGAAATGTGGTGGTGGTCACCCAACATGTGGACGCGATTCACTTGAACTCTAAATTTGAACCACAGCGAGTTGATTTCATCCAGAATTTGTCCATTTAAAGGTAACATGTGCTTTCCAGTTTACATACTAATTTCCACTATGGTACTCGTCACTCAATATCCATTTCCAAAAAAGTTTATACCAATTGTCACATATTTAGTTACAAAATTCCTGTTCACAGAAGTATATTTAAGAAATTGAATAAATGAAATTGTAAATTTAATTAAATTAATCATTATCAAAGTTGAAATTAAAAAAAAAGGTTTGGAATTCAACATATAACCTTCAGACTACATGTGACCAAAATTTTACATGTTAAAATCAATTTCATTATTACAATAATGGAAAAATATAGAAAATATAATTTGTATTACAGAAATATACTTAAGAAATTGAATTAATAAAATGCAAATTCAATCAAATTAACAATGTCAACTATGATAATTAAAAGGAAGATTTGAATTCAATATCTAACCTTTAAAATTACATGTGATCAAAAGTTTACTTGTTAAATCCAATTACATTATTGCAATAATTGAAATAAGAAAAACATATTAAAAGAATTATTTTAACATACCTGTTCACAGAAGTCCAATCGTGATTAAAAAAATTGAATTAAAAAATGAGGCTGTCACAAGGTATAAGCTAATCTAGCGCGAAAATTGCATTGCAGACGTAATACCAACATACAAAAAAAAAATTGACATAAGTGCGACACACTCAATGTACAGTTGGTTTCAACAAAAAGGTACAGTCAAGGTACAGTTAGAGGCAACAAAAAGTTCAATAAAATTAATTTAGGAAATTAACAAATTTTTTTTTTTTTAAATTCTCAAAACGTTTTACAGAACGTAACAATATATATATATATATATATATATATATATATATATATATATATATATATATATATATATATATATATATATATATATGTTTAATCACGCATTAAACGTTTTATAAAATATAATTTATTTTTTTGGCGCAGCGTCAGTTTTGTGACCGACAAACTATAATTTTTATTAATTTCTTTTAATTGATGAACAAAACACCGATATTATATAACATCTTCGATATTTTTTTGAAATACCTAGATGTATTATCAATATAGTATACAGTAATATAGTACAGTTAATTACTTAACGCGCTTTAGATATAACCGCCCTTTTTTTATATAGTAGATAAACCGCTAATATATAATATATTTTTCAATATTTGCTAATTTTCGCGACAAAATAATAGCTAATATTTTCATCAATTATCGTTATTATTCAAACCAAAAATAAAACGGAGAATTTTATGTAATCGCGGGTGTGCCTTATTGAAATGTGCTTTCTTTGTGTGTTTCATGAAATGTGCTTTCCTTAAGGAATTCACTTTTTCCTGTCCTAAGACCCTTATTTTTTCCCACATTTTAGTGTATGCAACGCAGGAACAGCAGGAAATTTGCGGTAAGTTGTTACTTATCATATTGCATAATTTTCTCCACCGCAAGTTGTATTGTGTTTAATTTCAATTATTTATTACCTTTAATTACAGTCCAACTTTTTAAACTTTAAATTCTTATTATTTCGAATATTTAGTAAAAGATTAAACAATATATATATATATATATATATATATATATATATATATATATATATATATATATGTACATATATATATATGTATATATATACATATATATATATATATATATATATATATATATATATATATATGTACATATATATATATGTATATATATACATATATATATATATATATATATATATATATATATATATATATATATATATATATATATATGTACATATATATATATATATGTACATATATATATATATATGTATATATATATATGTACATATATATATATATATATATATGTATATATATACATATATATATGTATATATATATATATATATATATATATATATATATATATATATATATATATATATATATATTGTTTAATCTTTTACTAAATATTCGAAATAATAAGAATTTAAAGTTTAAAAAGTTGGACTGTAATTAAAGGTAATAAATAATTGAAATTAAACACAATACAACTTGCGGTGGAGAAAATTATGCAATATGATAAGTAACAACTTACCGCAAATTTCCTGCTGTTCCTGCGTTGCATACACTAAAATGTGGGAAAAAAAAGGGTCTTAGGACAGGAAAAAGTGAATTCCTTAAGGAAAGCACATTTCATGAAACACACACACATATATATATATATATATATATATATATATATATATATATATATATATATATATATATATATATGTACATATATATATATATATATGTATATATATATATATATATATATATATATATATATATATATATATGTATATATATACATATATATATATATATATATATATATATATATATATATATATATATATATATATATATATATATATGTATGTAAGAGCATACTTAATTATAATGTGGAAACACCCTTAAAGCGTGTTAACATCCTTGTGATGATTATGGGTGGGGTGTGTGTATCTGCCTGTGTATTATTTTTCTTCTGAAACAAATAGGACAATACCAAAATAGTCAGTATGTAATCAGTAGGAGGTGTAAGTAAGTAAGACTGTGTGTCTAGCAAACTTATTTTGCACTGTGTGTGCTCTGGTGTTTTTAAGTGTTCTGTGTGAACCAAAAGACTACGAACTATTGTGCCTTTTTCATGTTACTAATTGACTTTCATTTATTTAATTTTCTTGTAATAGAATTAATAAATCATTATTATTATTTTTTGTAACTTGCGGTGTTTACAATCGAATGTAACCGCGGTGTTTACAGTGGTGTGACCAATTCCCGCTCACCGTCTAAAACTAATCCTGACAACAACACCAAAAGTGTCGTACCAATAGAATTATTTCTGAAAGGTACCTACATATATATATATATGTAGGTACCTCAGTGCACACCTAACTACGCTGTAGGAATTGAAACCGGTACAGATAGTTTGGTAATAAAAGTTATAAAGTCAACGCTAAAATGGTTGCATAAATTGCTTTTAATGAATGACTCCCGATACCTAAAGTTATGTTTTAACCGCCTTTTAGAGCTTTCCTCCAAAAACGAATCAAAAGATAGTAAATATAATTGGATTTTACAATTAAAACATCTACTACGTACTATTAACCACGATGATTATCAGATATTTACAGATAGCACACACCTACAAAAAATATTGATAGCATTGTGCAGAAGTTTAGATCAGTACTCAGCCAGCAAGATTTAGATCGATGTCTCAATTCAAGCTTCTATAATGACTATAAGTCGTTAAGGTTTAGTCAGGGAACCGCCACTTATTTGCAATTACTCCTACCGATTCGTGTGACTCGAGTTTTTGCTCAACTTAGATTGATGGATTCTAGCAATGTAAGACTCCTTGTTGATAATAATGATTACTCAATACTTATCGATCAAATATGTACCATTTGCAATTTGGGGGTCATGGAAACCGTAGAACACGTAATTTTTGTCTGTCCGATATATTGTAGTCTTAGAACTAGATACTTAACACCATATTTTATTGCTAATGCTAACTTAAGCCTCAGTCATTGTCTGCTGTTGCTTCTGTCGACTACAAATAAAAAATTTCCATTCAACATCTATCATTTCTTGAAGGAAGCCCTGAAAATACAATCTTTTATTTTTTGTGAATAACAAGCAGAAACAATAAAAAGGAAATATAAACTTATCAATAAAAACAAATAAATACGACCCTGACTCCTTAATAATATGCATGAACCAAATTTCTAATCTATTTGTTAAATTAATTGTTAATGAGCCTTCTGTTCATTTAATCTTGTGTTATTTAAATTAATGTATTATACTGAACTCATAAGATTGCCGAAATAATTAATAATTGGTTGAATTATTTCTTAGTCTTATTTACTTAGTGTGATATAGGTAAAAACAGTCTTTGTCGCGACTAAGGCATAAATAAACGTCACATTTGCGACATCTTATTTTAGACCGCGAGGAACAACTCTCGAAACGACATTTACGTGGCGCTTTTATGTCATCAAACGCAGGCAAGTGGTCGTAGTCATCGTATCTTTTCCCAACTGAAGGATTGATTGCTGGCTTGTATCGAGTTGACACATTATTTTGGATGTCAGCAAGTGGGGACGACACACGCCGGTCTCTGTCAGGAGTATTAATGAGCGTTTCAGCTATTTCAAATCTGAATAAGCGTTTGCTACCAACAGCTAAATCCATGAAGTGAAGTATAACTTTCAAAGTCCACTTACGTGTTTTCATAAATGTTCTATAGTATTCCATAGACTGGTCTAAAACATCTACACCGCCCATAATTGCATTATAGGACGTCACTATCTTTGGAGCATCAACATTTACGTAGCATTTTTACTTTTTGTCATATCGATCAACAATATCTTTTTCCGTGCCACCGGTGCAGTTTGAAGCTGTGAGCACAGCTTTGCTGTCCTTCCATTTAACCAAAACTATATCGTTAGATACTCTTTGCTCCTCTCTTCATCTTTTTGTCATCTTTAAACATTAGCTTTTCACGTTGCGGAATACGATTAGCCTGATGGTACCGGTTCCATGATATCCGAGTTTCATTAGTTCGTCCAACAAAGGGATGGTAGTAAAGTATCTATCAAAAAAAAACATAGCTTCCAGGAGGTACACTCTGGATGAGGCGAAGCACAACTGCAGACCGAGTCCAAGAGGGTGCGAAAGTGCAGGGTTTTGGCCATAATATATTTCGAAATCTACCATGAGCCCTTCACTTGTGGTCACAACAAAGTTTTTAAGGCCTACTGGGCGAGGCTTGTTTTTCACTAATTGCCTGAGGTAACACTTTCCCGTGAAGGGAATCATTTGTTCGTCCACTGAAAACCTTCCTGACGTTCTTAAAATTTTATTACAGTCTTTCTTGACCGCGTCAATTACCGGTTGCACTTTCCAGAGAGGATTAACTGTGGCTCGAACGGGTGGAGAATCGGTTTCCACTACGTGTAAATTATTTCGTAGCGACATAAATCGGTCCCTTGTCATTGCAGAACTAGTTATTTCAATGTTAATTTTTTGTCTCCAATACATAGCGATTCTGGGATAAGATAAAATTCCCATCATAAGTTGAATACCATACAGTATTTTTATTTCCGGTTTTGTAGTTTTTAATAATTCGCCAGTTTTTCTCATGTGATACATATTTGTACATACTGACATGTGTTTGAAAAAATCATCATTGTAATAATCATTGAAATATTCCATAGGTGATCTAATTACAATCGATTCTGGATGGCCAGAATAATCGTGTGGCTTATCGGTAAAATTTGTTTTTTTTTTCTAAATACGTGAACGTTGAGAAACATTTACTTTGATCTGATTCTTACGTTTTTTGGAAGTTGATGGTCCTCCCTCATTGTTATCTTGAGCACCAATAGTAGGAGTCATTCTTTTCTTGCTTCCTTTGCGTGGTGGTATTGGGCCAGCTTCACAAGGTACTTCGTTTGGTACACATTCTTCACTTTCAAGCTGAGGCGCGAAAAATTCTTCATCGGCATCGTCTTCTTGGCAACTCACGATCGTATGACTCAGGTTCGAAAGAGGTATACTCATAGCTGTTCATTAAACGAGAACTGTTCCATGATACAAACAACAGTTTCTAGGACGACATCGTTCTTAGTAATATGTTCAACTAGGTACTTCACTGACAGTTTTATTGATGCCCAAAAATAATTCCGTTGATATTTACAAAAATATATAATTAATAATTATCAAGCTGCAAATACAAAATAAATAATGAGTCTAAATTATAAATATCAGTTATGTTTTATTCTAAATTCTCACGTTCATCAATTATTTAAAAAGTGACTTTTGAAGATAAATTTTTAATTCCATTTTTAATAAACCACATTAGAATTTTTTTTAAAATAAAATATTTTTTGGACACAGGTATTTGGTTTTCAAACTACTTTTTTGATCGTTTATTATTGTGTACGGTTTTGGAAAAATCCATTCCGATGGGACTGAAGTTGCCAATATACAGCTATTTCGTATCAAAACATTTAATTCTGGATAATACCGTAAAACCGTCTAGACCCGGACACTTTGTTACATTTTTTGGTTAATTTTATGTTTATACATGTTTCCTTCATAGATATCACCAATAAAAGTATTACCGTTAGAAAGAGTGTATATTATTTCTTATATCCCCGACCTATTTGTTTCATTATAAATAAAAAATAAAAAATAATTAGTAAATGTTCGGGTCTACACCCTAAATCGGTCTTGACCCGGACACTTACTTAAATAATGTAGTAACATGCAAACTAACCTCTCCCGTCGGGTTTAGGACAGTGTTTTGTATCGTCTGATGTCTTTGAACCTGTCAAAGACTTCAAAATATTTTGTGGGAAGGGAAAGGGCGCAATGCATAGTATGCCTGTCTATGAAGTAAACATACGATATGACACCAGAAGGAGGCATAAACCGCGTAATTCTGGGGGGAATATTAACATATGGATAGTGGGAGTTACAGCTATATGTATATATGTATATAGGATATATGTATATAGCATGTATTTTTTTTATAATATATATATATATATATATATATATATATATATATATATATATATATATATATATATATATATATATATACATCGAATATAACTTCGAACATCATTAAATGATGCGTGATAAAATTCGGAACATATAGATATCAAAACTAAACCAATATCACAATTATGACAGAAATTACACGTCTAAGTTAGACACACATTTTATTTCTTTGAAAAACTGAGGATAGTAATCCTGTAAAATGGGATAGTAAAAGTTGAAATCCGTAGTTTTTATTGGTATAGCTGTTTAGAGGATGTTTTTCTCTCTCTAATGACGTCAAGAACAAATGTTTATTGTTGCAGGTTAATGTAGAAATTATTTACTTTGAAGATTGGTGCAAAATGTCCGGGTCTAGACCCCCTGTCCGGGTCTAGACGGTTTTACGGTATATTTATTTCTACGATATCAACCATCGATTAGTTTTTTGGTTTCACTAAAATTGACTAGATTAATTTTTATTTTTTGTACCATTACAGTATTATATGTAGTTTACTTAGTATAATCTTCCACAGAAATGTTGAATTTTATGCTGAATAGCTGAATGTCTGTCTGACAATAACCATTATATTATATTATTTAAATTCAAAATTTAAATCAAACAATGCTAGTTTATTCGTTATATCCGTTAAAATTTAAAATAAAAATCTACCAACAGAGTTTTTTGTAGTGGAGACATCTATAATATTAAAGTCACATCGTGCTCAACTATTTACAGAACAGAGAATACGTATGTACGTACATATATAACAACATATCGCTGAACAGTTTTACAAATTGGACAGATATATGAATAAAGCACAGAACAGATAAATAGATGAACAAGTGAACCACAGGTGAACAGATGAACATGCTAAATCGCAGAACTGTTCATTTATGGAACAGGTCCAACAAAAGAACAGTTTCAAAAGAACAGTTCTGTTCTTTTTGGCACATCAATAGTCGGGGGGCTGAGTCAAACTTGAATCAGCCCCCCCCTTACACTAAAAATATTAAATTATTGCTCAGTGTGTCGAGCTCAAAATTCTTAAGCCACGGAATACGAAAGCCATAAATAGCTCCTAATTATACGTCTAATTATATTTGTTTTTTCAGTTCTAAAAGGTGGGGGGCTAGGTCGAGTGGGGTGAATATGGATTCGAAAATGAAGTATCATTAATCTACCTGCTCCGAATGATGAAAATATTTTTACAAATATTCTACACACTGAAATAAGTGAAGATATAGTTAACAAATTTCCAAAAAATTTTACAAAAGAAATCGGTAAAATACCAGATGTAAAATGCACTCTACAGCTTAAAGATGGGACGACACCAATTTATCGTCCGCCAAGATCAGTGCCTTACGATCTTAGACTTAAAGTAGAAAATGAGCTAAACCTACTCGAAAAACAAGGTATAATCGAAAAAATTGAATACTGCCAATGGGGGACACCCTTGGTTATCGTACCTAAGTCAAATGGAGGAGTTCGAATTTGCGCAGATTACAAAACGACGGTCAATCAGCAACTGCAATTAGCGCATTCCCCGATTCCTAAAATTGAAGATATTGTATATAAACTACATGGAAGCAAATATTTTTGTGTTTTAGATATTTGTAATGCATACCTACATCTGTATTTAGATGACGAGAGTAGCAAGATAGCCGCCATAAGTACACATAGAGGTACGTACAAAGTTAAAAGATTTTTCTTCGGATTAGCATAAAGCCAAAAAAAATAAATAAAATCAATTTTAAGTAACTTACAGGGAGTAGTCATATTTTGATGACATCGTTATTTATGGTTAAACAAAAACGGAATGCTACTACAACTTACAAGTAACACTACCGAAGTACCAATCGCCAATCTTCTTGAAACTTTATTGGTGTGTAGAATAGGCAAAAGTAAGAGACCCGTATTTCGTTTTATCTGCTGAAGCCCACATTCATGGGGTGAAACCAGCCCCTAAAGTTTGGAGTTCAAATCATATTTCTTAAGATATCTCGAAAACTATAAGAGATAGAGGAAAACTTTAAATAGACGAAATATTACTCTTTGAAAGATCTATTCACCTGTATAGGTTAAATCAAGGTCAGGTTCATAAGAGGGCTGGAGGGATGAAAATCGGGGTAAATTTTTTTGTACAGTCTGAGTGGTTCAGTGTATCAAAGGACCCCTCCGGATAAGATACGTGAATCTGCCTAAGGTCCAACCTGGGTCGGGGGTACCACGATAGGGTTCGGCCCTTACACATGTATCCCATAGCTGCAATATTAGGTCAAGGTTACTTTGCGTTTTCGAGTTGTACCAAAATGTTCAATTTTGTACTTTTCCCGATTTCCCACTTTTCTTCCCCCCAAGTGCATAAGTATTATGTATATACATGTAGGGCTCTAAGAGCTCCATAAGACAGTGCATGTAGCTCTCCAAAACACGGAATTTAGAAGAAATTTGCAAAAATTTCTAAATGATCTATAAAAACACACAAAATGCGATCTTGGACCAAAATGAGACATATAGATTTTTGAAATCTACGCCTTTGAATTAGTAAATATATGTACCTTTTTGTGATGGAAATCATGATTTTTGATTTATGATATTTTGTGAGACCTTTCCATACTGATGAAAACACTAGTAATGAGCCTTAATCGCACATGCTTGCTTTTTTTAAGGGTGAGAGGAAGGCGTCGCCATATTTTATGGCTAAACAAGCCCACTAAGGCGGCTGCAACACCGAGTGTCACTAGAGCCCCTTATATTTAAATCCTTAAATTAGCCTTACTTGCCCCAATTTTGCGAAATATTTTTAGACATATATTTTGTAACAGTTGGGGCGGTTTAGCTTATATTTAAAAATACTTAAAATTCGCGCCCAAATGCTGTTACTTATTGTCCCACGCAGATTTAACGCTAATTGGATGCCTAAAAATGTCCAAAGTCGGGTTCTGTCGAAGAATTACTCTCCGTTGTGTGTTTTGCGAAATTACTTTATTAACTCTTTAAATGATTAAGATGAGTTAACTCGTCCTGCAATATGGCGGCTCAAAATTTTGTCATATGTACATATCCACTGGTACAGGTGCCGCCATCTATGACAATACGGCGTAATTCTAAATAATGTTCAATTTTATCAACATAGTTTAGTATAATTTATTTTTTATAAATTCCTAGGGTTCACTTTTTTAATGTTGGGATCTTTAATTTTTTTCTTTTTCTTTTTTTGTAGCCTTATCTATTGTACTTATCACTTGGCAGTAATAAGGCCGGCATTTTGAGACAAAAAAATTTTACCATATCGTTTGTTTAAAAGGGTTAAAAAAAATTCTTTTTAAATAAAATTCTATAATAATGGTTTACATTATTTCAAACGAAAGTTCAATAATTATTTAAAATAAATAAATTATAAATATAATGTTATGTTTAAATAAACATTTCCGAACTGTTTTTACGTTTTATTAACTTAACAATGCCTTAATAAAACAATTATATTTTTTATTGGACTTAGCGCAACAATCAATTACGGCCTATTTCAAACAAGTCCAAATCTCGTCTTTCTTTTCTCATCCCTTTTCCACATATATGAACAATTCACCTTTTCTCCCCACCGCTTAACTATTTTTCAATACATATTAAACATCAAAAACGGGGAATGCCAAAATGATATAATATTATAAATTCATATAGAAGATAATAGTTAAACTTTACAACGCTAGGTTCATATTTTTTACATACAGATGTCGCTAATTATCATAGCCGATATCAAACCCCATCTGATTTTTAGTTCATTAATTCAAAATTTGACCGCTAGATATTAGCCCTTGTACCATAATATCCGTTACAATTTACTAATTCAAAGGCGTAGATTTCAAAAGTCTATGTCTCATTTTGCGTTTTGTGTGTTTTTATAGGTCATTTAGAAATTTTTGCAAATATATTCTTCTAAACACCGTGTTTTGGAGAGCTGCATGCGCTGTCTTATGGAGTTCTTAGAGCCCTATATGCATATACATATATATATATATATATATATATATATATAATACTTATACATTTGGGGGGAAGGAAAGTGGAAAATCGGGAAAAGTCTAAAACTGAACATTTTGATACAACTCGAAAACGCAAAGCAACCTTGACCTAATATTGCAGGTGGGTGATTCTCTGACAAGTGGTCAATAAAAATAAAATTTTCGAAATGGAATAATTTGATTGGAATTTGGCTTTTGTTGTAAAAAAAATATATAAACTTTATCAAACAAGTACAATTTTTGAAAAAATTTAATTGGCTTTTACTACGGTATAACACCGAAAAGTTGACCCACTGTAATTTGTCACTAATATCTAATTTGAGTATTGTTTTTTTAACACTGTGATATAATTAAACAAACACAAATCATATGAAAGCGTCTTGGTTTAAGGTACACATAGCAGTGCGATTTTTTAAGCTGTATTGTTTTTTTCCTAATAAAAACAATTTTTTTCACAAGTGTGATCTCCTGTCCCGTGCGTCACGCATAATATGAGTTTTTCAAGTTATCTTTGAAATTAACAAATGAATTTTCTTTGAACGTAAATTGTAAAGGTAGAATAACAGTGCAAATGCAAAAATATGTTTACATTAAATTTACATAATCTTGGAATTTTTTAATTTTTAATTTTAAAAATGTTCCGTGCGTCACGTAACGCACGGGACATGCAGATTTGACCAAGAAAATGAATAAATTTACACATTGGGTGTGGTAATACATGTTTATTATAACATTTTAAATAGCATACATCATACATTTTATTCATACATCATATTCTACAAGCCTCCGGCGGTGGGTGGAGCAATATTTGGTCTCAAACCTAACGACATCTAGTGAAATTTTGTCTAACCTAACCTAACCGAACCTAGCAAAATTTTTTCTAACCTAACGCAACCCAGCGAAATTTTGTCTAACCTAACCTAATCTAACCTAACCTAACAAAATTTTTTTCCAACATAACCGAACCTAAAAATTCAAAAATTCCCTAACAGATGGCCCAGCCACCTTCGGGCCCTGTAAATTCCAAGTTTTCACTACTAGATGGCGTCTGGACACTAGTGATCCCTGTGTGTAAGTTTGAAAAATTATCAACAGCTGGCACCGAAAATCCTTTTTGATAGTTAAAAGATGGCGTTGCTAGTCTGAACTACCGCGAACTCTGTACCTTGATTCATAATTTTATCATATTTTTATCTGAAAACAGGTTTAAACTCGTATAAATTGTCAGCTGATGTCATTAGAAGGTATACTGATATTAATAACGGAGATTTCTGTCTAATATGCAAAAAAATAAAGCAACAGGTTTTAACCTGTATGGCTACATAGTCTAACGGATTCGGGTGGACGCGTATTGTTATGAATCGGTTAGATATTTGTACGTGGGTTCGTTAAGTTATATTATGATGTTATTATCCATTATTGTATATTTAAATAAGTTCATTATTACGTAGAATAAAACTTAAACACGCCAATAAATCCGTTATGATACGCTGTGTCCCTGTATTATGTTAATGTTCATGTTGAAATAAGGGTAATTATTGAAACAAACACTTTAGCAAAAATCAAATTATTTATTTAAAATCCGCTGTGGTAATATAAACAATTCACAACCATGAAATTGTTAACTAAAACGAATTAAGGCCCCACAGCTTAACGGGTGTTTAAAGAGACACTTCCGACTCTTTACAACCCCAAACCCTAATTGAGTTCTCTCCCCCATGTTCATTAGTATATAACCAACATACGATTACCTTACCCTCCCCTCACCCCCAACGACGCCTTTAGTTCCAACCATCGCCGTCGTTGTGTGTGAGTCTCAACTATTAACGACTGTCATTACTAGCAATGTCATACAGATGTCGTTAATTCCCACTTCCCACAAAGTTATATAAAAGGTAATACACCTGTGTAGTGTTGGTTGCATAAAAACCACAGTTGACGATTACTCGTTACAATAGTCAGGGCCGTAGGTAATATTGTCTGCGGGTCTCGTAGCCTTTAAAAATTTTAAAATTTCACTGCCGATATATATGCACATATTCCGTATACGTAATATGAGTAATGCAAAATGAGTAATGTAAATTTCTAGAATATTCTAATCGTCAACTAGCAGAGATATCAAAAAACAGACTTCACCGTTGAATTGGTCATTAAAAATGAGATTAAATAGTGTAATTTGATAAAAATTCTAGAATATTCTATTTGTCAACTAGTAAAGATGTTGAATAATCAATTGTACCATTTAATTGTCCATTGAAAAAGAGGTCAAATTACACATTTTGACAAATGTTCTGGAATATTCTATTCGTCAACTAGCACAGATGTTCAAAAATAGACGTCGCCATTGAATTGGCTACCAAAAAAGAGACCAAATAGCACATTTTGAGAAATGCTTTAGAATATTCTATTTGTCAACTAACAAAGATATTGGAAAATCTACTGCACCACTTAAATGTCCGATTTTGACAAAAAATTTTACGAGTAGAATATTCTTTTACGAGTAGAATATTCTAGAATTTTTGTCAGGTTCCGCTATTTGGCGTCTTTTACGCTGATAAATGCGATAGTGAAGTTGATTTTTCGACAGTTTTCTAAAAGTTGTCACTCATATTCATTAGTATAACATTCGATTTCCTTTGTCTACACAACCGAATTTTAGGTGTAAATTGTTTCCTAAGATAATATTGTTTTAAATAAGTTCAGATAAATAATATTTACCAACCCCCGAAACAAAAGTTTACCGACGTCCCTGATCTTCCGATTTTACGTACTTCCCCTTAAATTTGCACCGACTACTACGTAAAATTGGATTTGTGGTGTATATCAAGAACTCTATCGAACGCAGAGAAAAATTACAGCCACTTGGATAAAGAAGCAACCGCTATATATTGATCTTTTAAACGGCTATATCACTACCTATACGGGAACAAATTTGAATTATTCAACGATAATCAACCTTTGAAAACAATATTTGATCATAATTATTGCTGTCAATATCAGCATTACGTTTGACATGTTATGCAATATTTTTACCACAATTTAACTACACGATTACATACAGAAGCGGAAAACAAAATAAAGTTGTAGATTATCTTTCGCGGACACCTACAGAACGGAAAGAACCAATAAAAATAGGTGATATCTATATAGTACACGAAGAAGCAGTTAACCTCTTACAAGATTGTAAATACGAAAAAGTAATTACGGCAAAGGAAGTAGCTAAAGAAACTCTAAAGGATTCAAAATTACGCGAATTACTGCAAGATTTAAAGTCAGGAAAACAAAGTAATTCCGAGTATTCGGTACACAATAACATTATTTTTAGAGGACATCGAGTAGTCATATCAGAGATCTTACAAGACTACGTTTTAAAAGAATTGCATCAAACACGTAGTGGAATCGTAAAAATGAAAGCGTTAGCAAGGTCTACTCTTTACTGGAAGAACATCGATTAGGAAATCGAATCAATAGTTAAATCGTGTCCAGCATGTTTCAGATTTCAAAATAATCCAACTAAGGTGCCCCCACATACATGGGAAACGCTCGTGGAACCATGGCAGCGTATACACATTGATTTTGCAGGTTCTTATTTAGAAAATAATTCTTAATCGTAGTTGACGCGCTGACAAAATGGATTCAGGTAGAAATGTTCAATAGACTACCCACTTCAATGAGCACAACAAAAAGTTTAAAATGATTTTTACGTCACAAGGAATACCGTATACAATTGTAACGGATAATACTGCTGTCTTCAAATCCAGCGAATTCGAAAATTTTTGTGAAAATATAGGAATAACACACCTGACATCAGCTCCTTTTCATCCAGCTACAAATGGTCAAGCAGACCGCACAGTACAAACAGTGAAACAAAAATTAAAGAAACTTGTTTCCGAGAGAACAGAAAACATCGATGACAGATTACAAGAAATTGTATTTCAGTATCGAAACACGCCTTTAAATAATGATACAGAGATAAACGATCCAAACGATTACGTAAACTACGGGAATTTAAAGTAGGGGAAAGAGTTTTTCTAGAAATTACATTGGTCCTGATAAGTGGCGCCCGGGAGTTATTATCGAGAAGTTAGGTCGACTACATTATCATGTCTGGCTAAGCAATAAATATATTATAAAGCGGCATACAGACCAATTAACGACTACCGAATGCAATGAAAACTTTTCTGGAAATAGTGAACAAATAGAAAATAAGTCAACACCGAAAACAGTAATGTTTAGATTACCGCCAATTGTGGACAGACCAAAAATTAGCCCTAGCATGGCACATCGAATACGGGATGCATAAAACAGTCTACCAAATGCAAATATAAACAGTGATGTGGAGGAGAACACGTTACCTAATAACCAAGAGCCGAAACCTCATTTAAGACGTTCGACCAGGACAAAGAAACCAGTCAGCAGACTAAATTTATAACCTGTTAATTAAAAAAAAAATTTTTTTTGTATTATGGCTTTGTTCATAATTAAAGAAGGGAGAATTGTTATATCCGCGTACCTCACGTATCTATATTCTGTGTATGTTCACCTCACCATCTATGGTTACGGTCAGTTATATATCTATGGTCATCAATCCTATCTATGACTATGGTTATCTGCGATCATACAATATATAAATATATGACATATGCATCGTGTACATTGTAATATAATATTAAAATCTTGTCTATTATCATTTATTATTTGTGGAATTAAAATAAAATACACCCCAGCTATTTTTACTACGGTCAAACCGTTGATTTAATTAAAAAATTGTTCAGATAGAAGTAGATACCAAGGGAGCAACCGAATGCTATCTCCAGATAGTCTATTTTAGTGAAGGTCATTTTGACTTTCAGAAGGCTCAAAACAAATTTCTGTCACAGTCTCGGGCTCAAATTTTACTATAACAGTCTGTGTAATAGCTAAATTTCCATAACTGAAATTCGCTAAAAATTATAATTAACAATTAAAAAAAAATATAATTGAAAAGTCAGTATATCCATATATTACAATTCATATCGCACTTGTTAATTACCATACTTAAGTCAAGGTTCACGAAATGAATCAATTTGAAATTCAAAATTTCATTGTTAGGTAAAAGATTCATTGTCAATATTTTCTTTCCTTTAATACGCAAGTTTTTATTCAAAACATTTAAATATTTTAATCATTAAAAATTCAGTTCGTGTTTTTTTCAAATTTAACGAATTTTTTGCAAGTGATGCGCTATAAAAAAAAAAAAAAAAAAAAAAAACTTTTTTGGAGTTATTTTTTGGGAAACTATTTTGGGAAATGAAAAAAAACTTTTATACATTAAAGTACATGTAATTAAGTGTATCATGAATATTCTTTCTTTATTTCTGATCAGCTATCTGCCCCTATAAGCGTGTTGAAGGTCACAAGCCCAAAAAAAAAAAAAAAAAAACAAAAAAAACAAAAACGGTGACAATGATTCAAAGAAAGCTATAAATCCGATTGAATTAAAATTGGATGTATTCTCTTAATTATAGTGTTTTTTGTGAAACTATTTAGAATCAACCCTTAACATAAAAAATTAGATTTTTTAGAACGCCTGAAAGGTCAAAACTTTTCTTACTTTTTTTTCCCAAAATGACGCCAAAAAAAAAGTATGAGGCCTGATGGACTGATTCTAGATAGCCTTACAGAAAACCCCATAATAAAGAGAATGCATCCAATTTTAGTCCATTTGGACTTATAGTTTTTTTTTAATCATTGGCACCGTTTTAAATTACAAATTTTACATGTGATATTCAACCGGTTTACAAGAGCAGATACAAGGCCAGACAAAAAGAAAAAAAAATCAAGATATACTTAATTATATGTACTTTAATGTCCAAAACCTTTTTTTCATTACAATAAATCAAGGGACCAAACTACTATCATGATAGTTGGTATTCCGACTGTAATCAGAATTTTACGTCATCAAACTTGGCAGAGAGGTGGGAGGTTATATACGTATTTAGAGTTTGTGTTGGTATGTGTAGGGTAATGGATGTTTGTATGTGTGATACTCTGTATGTATGTAGCGAGTGGTCCAAGGTGGGAATGGATACGTATACTCGAACAACCGTATGCATGTACCTGCTACTAATGCCAATGGACGACTAATCAGTAAGCAGTATAAACTGCTACTTATTGCAACTTTCGGATCACACTTTTTTATATGTAGGCTTGATCTGTCTCATCTGTGCAATAAATAGTTTCTCCAAAAAAATTCCCCAAAAAGTATTTTTTAGCACATGACTTGTAAAAGACCCCCTAAACAAGGAAAATATCTTTTTTATAAATTTTAGCTGTAAAAAATTTCTTCTACAAATAAATCAGTAGTGTCTTTCTTACATTTTTTGGTACTAAAACAAAAAAAAAAAAAAATATTTGACAATTTTTGAATTTATCCCTTCCATATAAACGTAACCATTCAGGAGATACTTCGAAATCAAAGTTTTTTAGTGAATAAAAGGATGATTACTGGAATCTTTAAACTGTTAAGCAGTGAGAAATAATTGTTGTTACTCTAATGTCTATTCAATTTCTAAGAAAAAGTACAAAAGATAGGGAAAAAATAAAGAAAATTTTTAACTTTTTAAAGAAAAAATAAATCTAACAAGCACAGTTTTAAAAAAAATAGAACTGCCTTTAAAAAAAATAACGGATTATAATTTTTTTATACAGTACGCTTCATTTATGGGATAAAAGTGAGTCACTTTAAATTATCAGGTGAATTACTCGGTGAGCTGAATTTTACAATTTTTAAATGTTTTAAATTGTTTGACGTAGATGTTTAACGTAATTTAAATTTTGCTAATTTGGATATGAATAGAAACCTAAAATGTGTAGTACAATAAATTCACCATTGTAAAAATTAATTTTTCCGTACATTATCAACAAGCTTTTATAAATATTACGGTAAATGTACTGGTTATTTTATTAGAAAAATATTTTAGAGAGATAATTATACAATTTAGCGTTTAGTATATAATATAGCTTATGAAAGATGTGTTTGATGATTGATCTAACGTCATTAAAATATTCAAAATAAAATTTTGAACATTTAACTTTTTATAAGGTTCACATGTATTTTTAATTAATATTTATAACTGTTATTTAACCCTAGATGACTTTGACTTTGCTTGGCATACATGGGTATTTCTTATGAACCCTTTTTTAGTCTATTGGGATACAAATTCAACTTTTTTTTCAAATTCATCGGAGGGAGGGACGCGACATTCGGGTCGCCGATTTGAATCGGCTTTATTCCACAGCTTGATCTTTGGGAGTAAAATAAATCCTAGAGCGGTTCGTTCCAATGCGGCCCTGTTTGCGAAAAAAATAATTTTTTTTAAATTTTTTAAAATTTTCAATTTTTCTGTTTATTAAATTATTTTATACGCTAACCTTTTCATTCTATTGCTCTGTTTTGTGGAGGCTTCTTTTGTGTGGGGATCTTTGGCACGTGCCTCAAGTGCCCTAATCCAAATCCGGCATTGTAGACAAAAGTGTAAATTTTAACATAGTTTACAATAATTTTTAAGGCTTAAAGCTTATGACCATTACTAGTATGGACTTTTCCAATAGTTCCAAACCAAACAATAATTAATTTCCTCCAGAATTAAAGCATCAAAACTTTATCTGCCATGTGTACACTATCAGCAGGCCTCCGAAGACTTATTTTTATCTTAGCTGAACATCCCCAAATACCAGAACTGACACACATTACTCATGAAAACGAACTCTATTGTATATACTTTACAGCAGACGAGAACAAATGCATTCATTGCAATAAATTTGGACACTTATCCCCAAAATGTAGAAATATAAACAACCGTACAGATAATCTAACTCACCGACAACCACAATCACAATTAACCACTACCACCACAAACGAACCAAACACCCAATCCAATACTGAACATAATATTAGGTGTACAACTAAGTTCTACCCGTTTTCAAAAGATGGCGTTATCTCACAGCCGGTTATAGGTTAATTATTAATACGCATATATATATACACAGTTGTATTTACTCTGTAAATTCATCACGCTCTTAATACATATATTAATTTTCAATATATATATTTTTTTTATTGAGTTGAAAATGGAAGTAAATACTATGCATATCCGCCATTGTCTTCTATACGAATTTCATCAAGGAAAAAGTGCTGCTGAAGCTCAAAGAATAATCTGTGCAACTTATGGTGACAGTGCTATTAATGACAGTACGTGTCAAAGATGGTTTCGGAAATTCAAAAATGGAGATTTCAATTTAAATGATAAACCACGCTCTGAAGCCTCCAACCATCAGTGACGAGGAATTGCGAGAATTAATGGACCAAGATTCTGCGTAAACACAATAACAACCTGCAGAAAAGTTAAACGTCACTCAACAAGCTGTTTCTAAAAGATTACATGCTTTTTTTTGCAAAAAACGGGTAGATCTTAGTTGTACACCTACTAGTATCAACCCCACCAAGACTTGGAAATAATCGACAAAGAAACAGAAATAGCAAGCTCAATAAATACCACAATCGAATTCGAAACCATAGAAACCTCAAGAAAAAAGAACCCGCACCAGCAGTAGTTCCGACTTGATGGCATCATGACACTGCACTGGCCGAAAATTTTTTGTAGTTAAAATTTAATAACTTCAATCGATTGTAGGTCATTGTAGATGTTTGTAGTATAATTTTTTTCATTTGTAGTTCTTTAGTTAATTGTTGAGAAGCGCATTGCCTTTATATAGGCGTCGCATTTATACATAATAATTCTGTAGAACAAATTTTGAAATTATTGTGGAATTTGCGGACTTCGCTGAAATTTATAGCCAATCAATTAAATAATTGACGCGGTGGGGACATGTTTCCTGACCCACGCGTGGCTAAATGAGGTGGCGATCAAATTCAGTAATATCAGAAGTATTCGCGACGGGACACGGGAAACACACCGGGGTTGTGTTCGTGTGGTGTCGTGGTCGCTTCGGGGGCTATGCGTGGGGTTGGTTGGGGTGCGCTCAAAAAAAGTCCCGCATTCAGGTCAAAAACATATTTATTTCAATAGCTAACTAAAAATTAAAGAGAAATAATGAAAACAAAGGAAAATGAATAAAACAACAGAAGAGTAAAAAAGACAAAAAAGAACGGACTCACCAAATCCTCCACGTAGAAACTTTCACTACCTTAATTATTAAATCCCCAATTCACCGTTATTAACTCAGAACGTGTAACCCTCCCGAAAACTAAAGAAAGACTGTTCATTAATTTTTCTGTTAAAACAATAGGTACCGCAAAAGAAAGTCATTGCCCCATGGCCCATTCATATGCAAATGCCGACTCAGCGCCTTAGTCGCTCACATTTGGCATATACAGGGTTTTCTTTTATAATAATTTTATTCTGTTTTTATATACAGGGCCTGCTTCGTTACAATACCCCCCCCTGCGAAAAAGATGGCTGCTTAGGTAAGCAGTCAGCCTTTTCAAACTTATCAAAACCTTCCGTATCCGTGAGTTAGGTGAGTCTGCCCTAGGTATCCCTATCCTTAATAATCCTTATCCTTAGAAGTTCTTATCATTATTACAATATTAACTTTTTAAATGCCATGTATAGACTTCCGGAAGTGACAATTCGTAACTATTGTTATTTTGCATAAGAAACGCAACATTAATCCACATGGTATTTTTTTGTAGTAAAGGCGGTATTAGACTAATATCTCTAACATTGAATTTTTCTTTTAAAATTTTCTTAATTGTCAGTTTCTGAACTCTATGATATACATTAATAAAACATTCTCCATAACTTAAAAGGAATAAAAACCCATTATCTACCATTTTTTTTAAAATTAAACATTAATATTATGTATATGTATTTATGTATATATTTCCTCCGATAACGCATAATAATATGCATTAGGTATCTTTCATCATAACTGATTGTGAGATACATATCTGTGATTGTGATTATTAATTAGTACATACTACATAAATACATATTGTTCAACCCGTGAAAATAATTTTTTTTTTTTTGTTAACAATGATAACTAAATCTACCACATAGTACACTATAAACTCAATTGTAAGCAATCTTTTAGGTATGTTTCTAAATATCTAGAAATGTTGAATTATACACAATATTATTTTTATTATTCCCCCTTTTTTTTTGCTTAAGTAAAATATGAAAATTATTAGATTTAGAATTGTCTTTTCACAGTGTTGTGGTCCTATTAATTTTCCCCTTAATTTCTAAAATTACAAAATATAAAATTTTTCTTAAAGTTCTTTACATTGTCCAAAAGAGTTTATTCCTGTTCACATCTAATTTAACTGGAGCACCACCTCACTGTAGGGGCTTTTTTGTTTATGGTCGATTTTCAATTTGCCCTTAATGTCACATTCGGTTTCTTTTTGCACTGCCACTACTTCACTGGCACAATTTACCTCACTCTCGTTTTCACTCGGTGTCTTTGCCTTGTTATTTTTCCATACCTTCGCATGTAATATAATGTTGGTTAGGGTTCCCCATAACGCACCAATAAGATGAAGTCCCAACCCAGATACCTTATATAAGGACCATCCATGTAGGATTGTGTCAATTATAAACTTAATCAGACGGTAGACAAACCATATACCCAGTATGCCTGTCATTGCCTTTCCAACCCATTGGAAGCAACCCCATAATTTATGTGTGTACGTTTTGATCATGGTATCCAACGAATTTGACGTAAAAGACTTATATACTTCGAGATTCTGGAAGTTAGTTGGTTGACCTGCAACACTGCGTGCGAACGTCGTTACTATAGCGTCACGCTCGGATGGTAACATTATATGTGATTTGATGTTTTCCAAATCCCTTTCGCTATATATGCCCGATGTAGCCAACAATTGTGGACTAACATATTTCCATGTGGTTGGTTTTTGCGGTCGTAAGTACTGCGGGTTCTGTCCTTCAATGATCCCAGGTAACAATTTATACCATACTTCGTTCAATGAGTACATACGTGCAACAAAAGAGGTACAACTCTGTTGTAAGCCATGACTTTGCAAGATGTGACTCCGAGGTGTCATAAAGTAGGACTTATTTAGAAGTGTAACTGGAAGTTCGTTATAACATTTGTCAACGTGTCTAACCTTCTACAGGTATTCATTTAATTACATGGACAACTTCACGCGCTGTTATTGCGGTATAACCCAGCTCCTTCATATAATTATAGGCGAACTCTTCAGGTAACACCACAGCTAAGTTCATCATATTTCATATGACCTGTCTTTCCATTTCGCATCTTTGGGTTTGTAATGCGCTGTACAATGAACTTCGCATGAACAATCAATCGCATATGCGAGCTGCCAATTATCAAAAACCGAGAGAAACTACTCCACAACTAAACGGGAATGTTCAGCTGTTGTGTGGGCAATAAAACACCTGAGATGCTACTTGTACGGGAAACGATTCAAAATTGTAACAGACCGTCGACCGTTACGATGGCTTTTGACCATACGGGACCCAAGTTCAAGACTGACTAGATGGACTCTCGCTCTGGGAGAATACGACTTTGAGATTGAACATTGAGCCGGAAGAATCAAATGCTGAAGATTCGGAAAATTCATACTATCTCCTACCATCCACAAGCTAATGGAATGATAGAGCGTAGTCATAGGGTCATCAGGGATATGTTATCTCAATTTGTAGGAGATGGTCAAAGGGATTGGGACTTATGGTTGCCATACATTCTCATGGCATTCCGAGGTACCATACATAGCACCACCGGCGACACTCCATTTTTTTTTTTGTTACATGGCCGAGATATGTCACTACCGTACGACCACATTCTTAAATCTAGAATCGGGGTTTTAAAAAAAGGTTGTAAGTTTTTAAGGGCTGAATCTCAGTAAATTTTAATTTGGTGCCGATAGCAGTTAGCAGGAAAAAAAAACACAATTCGTACGAGGGCATTCCTACCCATGCTTATCCGCCAACTGCCTTTGTGTTTTATTTTTAAATATTAAAAAAGGACCTTAAATAGTAAATTGGAAGGCCTTTATGAAGATATTTTTTCTTTCCAAAAAATCCAAAATTTCTATTTTATAAATAAAATAAAAAATGACATCAATAACATTTTTTTAGATTATTTACATATGTATTATTATAATTATGTATGTATTATATTATATGTATATGTTGTATGTATTACGTATGTATTGCATTTGTTATAAAAGTACGTTCATTTTTTTTTAAATTTTTAAATTTACTATTCGCCTTCTTGTCTTATAGTATAAATATAAAGCATTTTAAACACATTTGACAATACATTGAATTCCGATGTAAAAATGGAAGAAGTGGGGGGAATAGTAATGTGGGATCCCTAAAAGGCACTAACTGGATACCAACTCAACACATGTACAAAATTTCAGCCCTCTACGTTTACTCATAGAGTCTCTAGGCGTGTTAGAAAAAAGGCAAAAAAATCAAAGAAATATTGGCATAAAAATCGTGGGGGTAAGGGTTAAAAGTTGAAACCTCCAAAAATCAGTAGCTGGCTATTAACCTGTACACAAAATTTCAGCGCTCTAGGTTTATTTGGAGAGATTTTGACCCGAACAAAACTGTTAAAAAACAAGAAAAATCATATTCTTTTTGGTATAAAAATGGTGGGGGTAAGGATTAAAAGCTGAGACCTCCAAAAGCACCCCCTTGATACTAATTCAATCCGAATACAAAATTTCAGCCCTCTAGGATTATTTGGGTGACCTGTGCGAGTGGTACAAACTTCGAAAACGTCGAAAAATCAGGAAATTGTAGCTTAAAAATGAGAGGGGTGGAGGTAAAATATTAAAACCTCCAAAAAGCACAACCTAGGTACGAACTCTATCAACACACCAAATTTCAACCCTCTACGTTGATTCTGGGGGGCTGGGGGCGTGTTAGATCCAGCCAAAATAGTTTTTTCCCCCTCTACTCCCTCCAAATCTTCCTAGGAAGCTGAATTTTGGATATGTTGTAGACAATTGACCGAAACATTATTTCCAACTTACTGAACTTTGGTAAAGTTTTATTGTCTTACCGCTCCCCACCAGCCCCTTAAAAGTGGGATCGGATAAAAAATTTGCCCAAAATTTGACCCCACTTTGATAGTATTGTTGTGCATCGGAATGAGCCCCACTTACCAAATTTCAGCTCTTAACTTCCATAGGGGGGCCCTACACATATTAAAAGGTAGCGGAAATTATATATATATATATATATATATATATATATATATATATATATATATATATATATATATATATATATATATATATATATATATGTATATATATATATATATATATATATATATATATATATATATACATTTCAGACATATCAGACATTTTTTTGTACATAATCGTGTTCTACGAGTCCGAAAACGGATAGTGCCCCTACTCTCGCCGTTCTTATCGTATACGCTGTATAAGTCTAATTTTTTCAGTTGAAAAATTCGACTAATGATAATGACACCAATAATAACAATAAAAATAAACATAGATAAGTGAATAAAAAAATAAGTAATTAAATAAATATTAATACTTGAAAATAAACATGAAATGTGATTCTATTTCACAACAGAAATATGTGGTTCATGTGTTTCGCGTGATCAATCCTAGTTCAGAGTGGCTTAGCGTTAATAGCGTATAAATGTCGCGGAACAAGTTCGAACATTTCGGTGATATCTATTAAGGATGTAGGGCAGTGTCCAGATACGCAGGTGGATTATCAACAGATAATTCAACGGAATGCCACTACACACATAAAAACATGTGTCGTCGAGGTGACACGAATTGTGCAAAAGTGCGGTATGTTCAGTCACACGTCAATGGTGCCGGGGGGTCTTCATACATATGTGCATTAACTTGGGGTGTCGGAGTGTAACAATCAACATCGATTTCGGATACTTCAACCATTTCCCGGAAAAACCATAACTGGTGCAAAACCCAATTTACCATTACAGCACCTATTACTGTGGCCAATAGCGTCAATCTAGATAGGAAGTGCGGCGGTACGACGTACACCGAAGGTAATGTCACTTGGGAGAACGTAGTAGTCATTGCAATCTTCAAAATTGCACTTAGGGACTACTCTGCCTGGGTAAAATTAGAAAATGAAATTCATCTGCTCGTGAGGATTATTTGTCCTTATACGGAAGGGTGCTGATGCCGGAGAAACGATATGGGATCGACGTATAACCGATGAATACAACCGTATATAACCGTATGAGTACAAGTGAATATATAGCGTCGTATGTCGGGGACTAGGTTAGTGTCGTAACTACTAGTAGTACTTATATGGGTCATAAATCCATATACATCGTAGTGCAACAAGAAGACCGCATATTTGCCGTAACACTCAAAGAAAAGTTATCGGTGTGCGGAGAGAATGCCTGGTTAACCGAGTATCCGAGAGTTTTAATTATAGACTGGTATTAGCCCATGTGTCGATTCGTAACGTTTCCTAACCCAACCGCTTCAAATGTCAACCTTAGGACATACATGAATAGCAAATTTTTATACGTGGAACACTCGTTTAAACGAAGTTTAAGCGAGTACAGCTCATTGATGGTACATCAAAGATGCTTGCTACAGCGGGAAATCTTAAAAAATCGGCTAGTAATAACACCATTATCAACAAACGTGGTGTCAATGTTGTTGAAGAATTCGCAGGGCTACACTGGGAAAGTGCTAGGAGAAGTACTGTACTTGACGCAATGCACACCCAAGGTGGTCGAAATCCACCGTATTTAGAACTGCTTTAATGAGTTGCAAAGACTCATTAAAGCAGTCAAAGAAACTCAAAGACGAAGAATTAAAATTAATAAATTTGAGTGTTACTTTATGGTATTCCATATTTGTAAATAATAAACAAATATTTTACTTCGCAAAAATACCACTTTATTAAAAGTGGAATTTAATAAAAGTGGTATTTTTTGCGAAGACGAAGAACTATTTATGGCTCCTATCATGAGAATACTGCAGAGCCATGCCGAACAAATCGAATGTTCCCACTCCACGCAACCATTATACCAAATTGGAGAGGAATGGTTAGGTTTTAACCACAAACCAGGGTGAAACCAGAAACTATCGAGGTCCAAAGCGAATCAAGCCAAAAGTTCTTAACCGTTAAACAATTAAGGTTTGGAGGCATCTACACCAATAAAGAAGTAGAAGACGCGCAAAGAACGCTTATATTCGGTAACGAAGGACAAGCCGTAGCTTTTATATTAACGATAAAAATGGTGGGGTTACCGACGGATGACTAAAGATTTTCCACTACCCGTCTGTTCAACCGGCAAGAAATGGTCTTCATGGCAAGCCACGCTATTTCAGACATAAAGGGCTGGTTTAGTGAAGTTAATAGTCACTTCCAGCTTCTTGGGGATTTATGTTGTCTTCCGCCTTGTTAAGTATATCTTGGGGGTTATTTTGCACGGGTTTGAATTGCACGAAATATTTGGATGTGGGGCTGCTGTTTTAGCTAGCCTTTGGAACACTAGCGGTGTGGATTCTACAACGGCACACGACTAGGGCAACTAATGGAACTGTAAAACAAACAGCGCCAAACAATCCGGATAATGTCAGCGACCCGGAAGCCGAAGTTGGAACTGGCAATACGATTCCGAGGCAAGTGGGCCTACAACGGGACCTCACTATACAGTTCGAGGCAGTTTGATCTTGAACTAACGGAATGAAAAAAAAACTTTAAAAGCAATTATTTCTAGTTGATTATAGGATTCAGTGAATTCAGACAAAATAATGAATCATTGGAAAAAGTGTCCATTTTTTTATAAACCCAATAAATTGTTCACAGTAAGTCAAGTGACACAAACTTAGTGAAACTGTGTGTTAAAACAAAGACAAAACAGTGTATTATTATTTTATAAGTAACAGACAATAAATAAAAGCATTAAATTTACGCCAAGTTCATATTCTATATTTTTTTAAAACCACTTTGTATTTCTAGTTAAGTCAATTTTGTAATTTAAGTACGGGGGGGTTAAAATGCTGGGAAGGAAACAAAGGAGATTTTAGTGTATATTTATGTAATTAAGATAACATGATGTTATTTGATGATTCCTTAAGTCTCACGAGGGAGGCTAATATTTCAATATGGAAAGCGAAAATATTTCCATCCGAAAAGGGAAGTATTCTACCTTGGGATCACTAAGCAATTTCAGAAAAGGGAAGTAGTAGTACCTTTATGGGGTTTCTAATTCACTGCCGCTGTACGCCGCACGCCGTACTGCGACCCTAGCGACATCTATGAGCAATTTTTTTAAGTACCATCCCTGAACAGTACCCCTAACGACATCTATGCGCAATCTTCGTAACTATTGTTTCTAAACAGTACCCCTGACAACATCTATGAACAATCTTTACAAGCGCGATCCCTAAAACGATATCTATAAACTTTTTTCAAAAGTGTTATCTTTTATTATTAAACAAAAGTACCAGTATTTATTAATTCAAAACCACACGCAATCAAGATCACCCTGTTTATGTATTATACTTGTATAATAAAAAAATAAACGAATAAGAGAATAATTTCTGCCTTATTAGTATTTCATATGTGCGTATATCTATATGTATGTATGCACTGTTATACTTAATAATCAAGAAAAATGAAAGAAGTTGTAATAAAAGAACTATCTTATTAATATTTTATATGTATGTACATATATAAAATAATTTTATATCAACATACCCAACTATATGTATTCAAAAATTTATTTCTTCGGAATCCTAAAGATTTGCATAAAAATAATCAAGTATTGTGTTAATATAACATAAAAGTTTCAAAATTTATTTCTAAATCGTTTACTGAAAAATAAAAATTTCGTTTATTTTGTTTAATAATTGCTATAATGTTATACAAATATTTGTTTTTATAATATAATAAACAATTAAAAGTTCTAATGTGCAATAAAAATTATTATTACACACATATAAATCCAGTAGACCTTGAATAAATTATTCTTTAATATAAATTCAGATTAGCTCCAAGCAATAGAAGCAAACTGCATATTTTTATTAGTGCAACATTGTATTGTAATTGGACTGATATTAATTATTTAATCAAATTTATTAAACACAGTAAATTTTTATTTATAAAGGATACAACATACTAAAGTAAAAACCAATATTTCTTAATAAAATTTTATTATTAGAAGTTAAACATTATTATTACGAGCAATTGTGAACGATAAAGTATGATGAAAAATTTTCAAAATGGAGCAAATGTGAAGAATTTGAGTCAAAATCACTCTGATAGCGTGTGATTAATAGCAAAAAAATATCACATTGACTGCATGTGATACAAAATTTACACATACATTACTCACCATTAAGACATTGTAACATCTGTGTGTATGTGTGCCAAGTTCATATAAAAAAATAAAAATAATTGACGACATGGGTGGAATAATAGTCTAATTTCAAAATACTAGTTTTGAGATAAATTGATTTAAATATTTCAGAAATTAGGTTCTTATTTCCCAAATTCAAATAAAATTATTGGTGATGGATTAATACGAAAATGACAACTTGGATACAATAACAACCCAAATTAAATTAAAAATTTAAGTCAAGATTTTTTTAAATAAAAAGTACACCAACTATACTAATACATGGATACTAAACAAGTAATAAAATAAGTACAGTGAAGCAGCGATTATTTGAACCTCGATAAATCAAACGCGTTCCAGAAGACAAAATTCAAATTTAGTAGTGGTTCCGCGTATTTTTTTAATCACCTTATTCCTTGATAGTTTTTCCCTTGGCAAATTAATAACTCCTACCTTTATTATGGAACTTTTTGTTGTTTTCTAAAATATAAGCCTATTGTTTACGTGTTTACCATTATTTAGCGCCATGTCGGTACCCTTATGTACTATATGTAATTTGTTTATTTGTTTTTGTATAAGCATTGTAGTACAAAATATATTTGTGTTTATTATTATTGTTTATTCGTTTCACTGTGCTCATATAATATAACACTAATGTTTTTGTTTTTTTTTTTTTCGAAAATGATCGATGCTCCACTGTACATAGGTAATATAGGTATGTATATAAATATGCATAATTGGTAAAGCAAAAATATTTTTTTAAAATACAGGCAGACACATACAGTGCCGTTATAAAATGGGGACAAAACAAATTATTTTATATGATTTAAAAACAATATTTTATAAACTTAGATACACCTCATTTTTAGTTATATATCATAAAAAACTCTCATTCATATTTAACATTTAAGAATTAAGAATTATATTTACAAATTAGACATTTTTATAGGAAAATCATCTCAAATCTTAACTGTCAATTCAAAACACTACATTTAAAATAAAAAAGGTTCGGTAATAATTTTCCTTTAAGTATAATCAGAAGTACCTTCATGCTACAGGCCACATTTAAGAATATAAATGAATATAAAAAAATCAATTTTATTTTTAAATTGGAAAAAAGTTATTTATTGTACCTTCATTTTCTGAAGGTACTGTATACAAATAGGTTTAAAAATATTTTAGAGAATTTTATTATTGTTTCAATATCTTTATTAGGAGTAGTAGAACCTGTTCTAACATGTTTTTTTCTCATGAAAACAATATTTTTGTTGGATATACGTACCGTACCTATATAATTCTTATTAGAACCAAATTTTTCATGCACATCCTAATAAATTAATATGTATGTATGTGTTACATGTTTTAAGTTAGGTCAAGTAATAGCAAATTGCGAAAATAACAACGTAACACAAAATTATTAATATCTCCGTTATTTTGTAAGATTTTAAAATGAATTTTTCTACAAATAGAGCTATCCCAGAGCTACAAAAAAATGCAATTTAAGGAAAAACTTTCTAACACGAGTTAGGCTATTATTCGACCCATGTCGTCAATTATATGAATAATAATTAAGACACATTTTTAAATTATTAAGTGGGAATGTTTGCTATTGTCTAAAACCATACACGCGTCTGCATCAGATTACAGAGACAAAATGTAAAATATTGATATTATGAGTTCTACATTAACTTGTGTTATGATATAAAAATTTTAAAAATTTGAAATCCTTGACCATGTGCATTTATATAAATTGATTTTGTATCCATATACCCAACTATGTATATGTATTCCAAAAATTTATTTCTTCAAAACCTTAAAGATTTGCATAAAAATAATCAAGTATTTTGTTAAGGGAGACCACTAGTGTGACCGCCTGAAAAAAGGTGATTTTTGAACATTTTTTTTAACGAAAACTACTGTATGGAATTTTTTAATATTTTAAGGATATATTCGCTGATTCATGATAAAATTTTTGGACAAAAAAACTGAAAATTCAGTGAGTTATTCACGATCTCCCAAGGCTCCAAAAAAAGTTACCCACTGCTGCAGTGAAAGCGACCTTCACAGAACCTTAAATCAAAAAAAACAAAAAGCATATTAAACTAGAAGGTATTGTCCGTACCATGAACCTCAATAAAAAAAAGTTTAAATTTAACAAAAGGGCGGAGTTTTTAAAAAAGTTTCAAATTTTGCGCGAAAATTTGATGATTTTTTGCCTGTAAAAGTTATATTTTTTTATTTAGTCGGAAAAACTGGAGGTTCATGGCACGAAGAAACATATATAAAAGAAGCTGCAATAAAAATCAAATCAATCGGATGATTTGTCTTCGAGTTATAACTGCAGCAAATTTGAAAAATGTAGCTTTTCTTTACTTTACCTTTTAGTTTTAATCACTGAGAATTTTTCTAGAATTATTATATTTATGATGTACTCACTATAACGGTCATAGTAAAACTAGATGAGTCGTTTAAATGTGCCAGGGTATAGCTTCTCCACAACATGTAACTGGCAACTACGTCCAGAAACTCCCAAACTATCAACCTTTATACATTTCTCAATATCTCAAAATTAACAATGAAAATCAGAATCCGCTCTTCGGATGGCTGTAACACAAAAGCTATTTTGGGATATGCACATGAAATTTTAGTATGTTATTTTTAATTAAAGATATAAACTATCGAAATATGCAAAAAAATTTTCTAATTTTTTTAAAATGTCACAATAGTGGTCCCCCTTATAACACAAGTTATAGTATGCACTGAGATAATGTTCTTTTATTTGTATGCCTTTGTAGACGTTTTAATAAACACTGAGTAAACCGCTTCTTTTGTTATTATTTTTATTTTTTACCGTTTCCCGAAACTTGTGTTTTTCCCGACAAGAAAAATTATATCTCAAGTTCTAGAAAAGATAGAGACTTAATTTTTTTTATTTTGTTCATAAACATATTGCGCATAAAGTGGAGTATGCTTTTTCCGTTTAAACAATTGTAACTATTTTTAAACTTTTTTTTTAATAAAAAACTGGGTTTTATAATTTTTAGAACTTTGGGATTACAATTTTATAGTTAATTTTTAAAATTACGTGAAACCCATACTCAGCTTTATGGACAGGTCCTTTAGGAATAAAATAATGAAAAAATATTTAAAAAATATTCATTACTTTTTGAGATATGGCGTTCCTTGTAAACGCTTAAAAACTTGTGTAAAAGGGCCCCCTCCCCCCACAGGGAAGAGTAATGAATGTTTAAAAAACAAAATTTTCTATTTGAAACCATCCCTAATTTGAAAAAAATTTCAACAAGCAAAATAATTTTAAATAAAAAAGTTGCTTTTTTATTTGAACTCCTCCCTTAAACATTCTCATAACGATCATCATCATAATCATCAATGCTGCTATAAATTTCTTCTTCATCACTGTCAGAATCCTTTAATATCTTGCTTAACACGGGTTCAATAATTTCAGCATTTTCCAGTTCACGAATTATTAATATTATCTCTTGACCAATATTTGTCTCTTTCAATTTATTCAGGTTCTGCATTAGTTCATTACGTTGTTTTTCATTTTCCACATAATAAGCAAAATTAGTATGTTTAATATTGCTTCCATTAATTAAATTGCGAATTATTCCAAATATTTCCTCTCCAATTTGGGTGGTAGTCATTAAATTTTTTAATTCATCCACTAAACTGTTTGGATTTTTTCTTGCAACATAATGTTCGTTGTGGAAGTCACCGTACTTGATACGTTTAACTTCTACATCTTCATCATCGAAATAGGCGTTGAAGATCGTTTTCGTTCAATCTGTTCGTCTTTTTGTTTTCCTTCTTCTGTTTCATCATTTACATTAACATTTGCTAGTTCCTTGATCATTAGTAGATCTAGACCTGTTTGTAAAAGTCCAGCTAATTTTGATGTTTCTTTATAATTGTTAAACTTTAGCAAATCGTTTTGTTCATTTTCATCAACCCAATCATTTTTTCCATTTTTATATTCTGGCATATTATGTGAGTTTTTTAAAGCATAAAATTTATTTTTGATTGCTTCCGTTACAGCTGTCATGATTTTATCAAAAGGATTTAAGTTCCACTTAGACTGATCCATTTCATCTTCGTGTTTATTTTGAAACATCGGTGATACATCTTCAGTATTACTTCTTTCAAAACTGTAGCCATTTTCACCACTAATACTTTCATTATTAGACGATTTATGTTGTACTGAAAAAGTATTATTATTTACCAGCTCATCAGTGGTATTTTCAAATTGATTTTTGGTGATTCCGTCATTATTCTTCAATGAATTATGCTGAGTATTTATATGTCGAGAAAGATTAAACCTCCGCGTAAATGTTTTACCGCAAAAATTGCAACTGTGCATAGCTGAGCAGTATCTAAAGTGTTACTTGTTTGCGAACAGTTTAAGGACTGACTAAAGACTCATTGTGTCGGTATTTATATATATCCCTTTTTGTTCAAAGAGTAACACCACTACCCCCCCCCCCTCTGTTCAGAGCCGGGTCTTGCTCTTTCTCCTACTCCGAATGACTCTATTTCGCTGCTCAGAGTGACTCTATGAGTGGCCTTATGATTGACTCTATGAGTGACTCTATTCCTGTTCAGACTCTTACTCTTGCTCTGTGTGACTAGCTTCTGCTCGGAGCAATCTTTCTTCCTGGTAACACTTGTTTATTCTCAGAATCACTCCTACCCTTGAGCACCTGCGAAATATCTAATGAAACTGATCTATTTATCTAAAATAAGGAACACTGTTTAAAAAAGTCAAAAAGGTAAAACATTAACTAAAACATTACTATCAAACAGGCTAAAAGAAAGGCGATGTGGAGCAAGCATTATAAAAATATGTAATTTAAATAATTAATTCAACTAAACAAGTATATTTATAAAAATATGTGATTAAAATAATTAATGCAACTAAACAAGTGTTACATTGTATATAATTGTTACGTTCGATTGCACAGTTATCTTGGATATGTATGCTGCAGAGAGAGAATAAATATTGCGAATAATTATGAAAACTGGACCCTTAGTATTGAAATCTGTTAAAACTGCACGCGTGCCGATATAAGTAGTTTGTGACGTCATTTCTTAAAATCACACGTTTTTTTAAAAACCGTAGTATTGAATATTTTGAGCGTGCTATGCTTGACTTATTTTAAGAAGGTGCAGTAAACACACCTAAGAAACTGCACGTTATGAAATGATGGTGTTGACCCTGTGCTATGAGGGTGCCATAAATTAAAACAGTTTCAAACAATACTTTGACCAATTTCTTTTTATTGATTTTTAGCTTGTATAAATAGTAAACAAAAACAAACGTTTTTACAAAATCATTCACTTTTTAAATTTTTTTGTCTGCATTTTTTTGGATCTTTGACATTTTGTTACATATTTTCATCTTACTTATTCTTATTATTGTTAAGTTTTAAGTGATTAATATTTTTCAATTATGTATTTTTAGTTAGATGTTTAATATAAAAATTCACTCTTTTTAAGATTTCTTAAGTCTTAATTTAGTTTTTATTTTTTGAAATAATTTATTTATTTATTGTAATTGTTACTCTTATATACAGAGTGTCTCTAATAAAATTAACAGCATGGGGATTTTGTAAACGTTGAGAGATGCTGTTTCGGTTAAATTAGTTGAATTATGCAGATATTAAATTAGATAAATTCGATGAACGATTTATCAAACTTTTCAAATTCTATATAGTTTAAGAGCTAGAGTTAACAAAACCTATAATTCCCAATTCATTTTTCTTCCAATAACTTCTTATTGGTAAGAACTATGGTATTTTTATCTGCGATTGAAATTGGTGCCGGATTGCAATCCCCAGCTATAGACACAATTTCAAATACAGTTAAGCAAGAGTCATCTTTAAAGTATTAAATAGGTGATTCTTTTATTCGAAACAAATCAGTCGACAAACATGCAAATTCAGAATTTACGCAAGTGCAATAATGAAAGAGATAAAGCCAAGAAAACGGAAATTATTTAAATTTATAAGTGATCAATCATGGTTAAATTTAAGTGAAATGGACCAATCTTGCTGCGTAATTTATTTGTTTCTTGATTCAAACTTATTGTTAGAATAAAATTTTCTAAATATCGTTACACTGCCACTTTACAAAAACTGTCACTTAAGTGTGTCAAAATCTGCTTCATATTCCACGAGAAAAACACAAGCTTGGGCTTATAACTTGAAAGGGTACGTAAAAAAACTGCTATAAGAATGTGTAGATAAAAATTATAGTTATTACCAGTAAAAAGTTATTAAAAGAAAAATAAATTTGGGATTATGTAATTATAGGCTTTAGGTGGTAGCTCCTAAACTGTATATTGTATTCGCTGAAACACCTAACTGAAACACCTGTATATTGTATTCGCTGTCGTTTAAGGAATGTGTTCAAAATTGCTAAATATAATAAAAGTACAAAGCAAATTTTTAATTGTATTTTAAATTATTTAACCATTATGATTATTCCCACTACATATACTTTTTCTACTTTTTCCTATTAATGCAATAAACTACTATATAATATATATTAATTATATTACATTTAGATTTAAAATAAAAAATATTAAACAAAATTTTATTATTCAATTTAATGAAACTGAAATAAAATAGATAGTCAAATAAAAAAATTTGAAATAAAAAATGTAATTTCTTTATAACAATTAAAAAGATATTGGTCGAAGAATGTGATAATAAATAAGTACCATAAATACATAACCGACGAGAAGGGACAAAAACATGTCAAAATAATGGTTAAACTCCAAGATTCAATTGGATGAAGTGAGATGCTACGACTTTTTTTCTATTACCAACCGAAAATACAACAAAATGTGTGATTCTTGGCACGATCATAGAGTTTAATAGCATGAGCAGACCAACTTAACTAGCGCGGTTTCAATACTTGCATTTTTGTTACAAAGTGCTATTAGCGTGTCGTTTCCGCACCTTCTTATTATTGCACTTATTTCAACGTGCAGAAATAAGAGATTTCAATACTAAGGGTCCTGGTCTTTAAACAGTTTACTGTAGAAGTGAAAGCAGTGATTTTAAAAGATATACATATTTTACAAAAGTAATCTTGTGTAGTTTATTTTTTTTACTTATGTTTATTTGTGACATTTAATTATTGCCACAATTGAGTTTAAATATTTTTGTTATATTTTTATATATTTGGTTAATTTTTTCTTTTTAGAACACAAAAGTTTTAATTGTAATTTTAACATAATTTTTTTATTTCTTGAAATGTGTTATGTACTATTTGAATAATGTGATGACTTCCTTCAATATCGTTTAAAATTGAATAAATTTACGATGTAATTTTAAATATTTTTGGATGAGCTGTCTTAAGCAATAGTATAATTTTAGGGTACAATTTTTAAAATATGTAGTTTTTATACTGTTCTTAAATATTTCTGTACTGCAAAAATATTTACCGCATTTATATTTATCGACAAATTTTAGAAATATAAGTTTTTAATTGCTTAGTTATGCATATTTTTGTAAAGTATATTTAAAAATATTTAAATATTGGGATGCTTTTACAATATATTTTATAAAAGAGTATATACGAAAATAATTTTTTTAACAATAAACTACACTAAATTTTTTTATATGTGAAAATAATTTCATTAATCGTTCAGTTACATACATATTTTTGTAAAGTATATACAAATTATATCTACAAAAAATACATTCAATTTAAACTTAAGCCTGTAACCACTGTAACTGCCAATGATTCCTATTAAAAGCATTTAAATTTTTTATTTATTTAGGCTTAAGTTTAAATTGAACGTACTCTGCATTATGAAATGCTCAATAGATTTAATAATAATAAATACATACTAGGGGAGAGCGGGGTACATTCGGACATCTAACTACAACGGCTCATAATTCCGTAACTACTTAGGGTATTTAACCAAGTTTGTTAATTATGTAATCTAATTCCTTTCTGCTTTCTCACTGTCATTAAATTTTTTGCTCTATGCTGATAGTTTATAAGAAAACAATTTGGGAAAGTTTTTTGTAGTTTGTCCGATTGTGACCCATTAAGGGGCACTTTCGGACGATGTGAGGGAAAATTCGGACAGTATAGGGAACATTCGGACAACAGTCAGATTATTCGTTTTAAGAGAATATATAATATCTAAATGAGAAAATAATAATTTTATTACAGTGTGAAAAGTCATCAAAAAAGATCTGAATAACTACAAGTATAAAAAAATAAAATTAAACGCTACATTGTATTCTAACAAATATTATAATTGTTCAAATTTACATCAAAAGCAATGTATGCTCCCAATCTTGTTGTTCCCTTTACCGTTGTAGGTTTTGGTAGCTTAGATATGATATCGTTTCTCATTACTAGTGAGATATCGTCAACATTTGGCAGCGAAAATCCATAAGATTTATTTTTCCTAAAAAACTTGACTTCATATTCGTGAAAAGAATGTTCAGTTAATATTATACCCACGTAATATTTTATTGTTTTCTTTGTGGGAAACTGAACTAAAACGTAATCTCCTATGTTTAGTTCATCGTCGTCCAACAAGGCTAAAATTTCATCAGTTTCACTATTAAAAGAACCAATATCAGAATCATCAGAGGAAACATGTTTGGTTTTCTTGGCATTAGGTGATTCTATGTCAAATTCTGAATCTGATGAAGATGAGTTTGGAGCTTTTTTAGTCCTTTTCAAGTTTTTAATTTTTTTTTTGTTTCCTGAAATACCTTTTTCCTACACTTCTCAGCTTGTTTCCTCAGCTTATCTTCATCTTTACGCTTTTTCTTCTGCGCTAAAATCTCTAACTTATTTTTTTCAGGTGTGCTTGTGTATATTTTTGAGGCACCACTTCTTGTTTTTCGTTGTTTCTTTCGGGGTAGACATTTAGGATAAGGTCTCAAGTTTGTCAAAATACTCAAACTCCTTTTGCCAAACACCTGGTCTTCTACCTTTTTTATTATATCTGTCACGATTTCCTTTATAAACAACAAATTGACATTATTTGAGGTATTTTTGGTAATATCTTCTTCTTCCGGGGTAGCAACACTGGGTTCTGATGGTTCACATATCGGAAGAGTAATATCTGGATTGGGTCTGTCCGTTGTAACTGACGCAAGAAAGTCATCTTCGGTAAAAATTAATGTATTCAAAGGCCAAATGCCGGCAGTAGGGAACCCTTTGACGATATTTGCTGGAGTGAATGATTGGAGGAATGGTTCATAAGTTAATTTAGCTATAATTTGGATTTTAATTGGTTTTCCTGGATTTGCAACTTGATAGTCGTTGAAGGATGTTTTACAACGTCCCTTGAACGGACCATAGACACAAATATCCAGTGGTTGCATCCGATGGGAACAATGCGGTGGGAGTGAAAGTAGAACTATCCCATTATCTCTGCAGTAATTAATAGCTTCTAAAGTTGTATGTGTTCCGTGATTGTCTAAAATAATTAATATTGGCTTATCTGAACTACAACTTGTATGTTTTTGCATATGTTGGAGTAACTTCAGAAATAACTCAGACGTCATATAACCACTTTTTGAGGCCAAAGCTATAGCACCTGGGTACGAACCATACAAATATTCATCTTTGATGCGTTGTCGAGGATAAATATAAATTGGAGGCAAACATGTACCAGCTGCCGAGATAATCCCGCACATTGTCACGTTTTCACCTCGCTCTCCTGAAACTGTTTGGCCTATTTGTTTTTGTCCAGTAGGAGCTATTACTTTTGGTGTTTGTACCACCGTGGATATGCCAGTTTCATCAATATTAAAAATTCTTTCAGGAGGAAAGTTATACTTTTCTTGAACTTCCAAATAATTCTTAAAAAATAAATCCACATTGAATTCATTGAAAGATGTTGCTCTGGGCTGACTTGTATTTTCTGGTTTTCTATATGACAAATTATTGTGCCTAGCCATAAACGAAGTCATCCAATCTCTTCCAGCCATCATTGTTACCTCCCATTTCTGAGGTACCCTCTTCTTCAAATATCTTGCATACTCATATGCCAATTTGCGCGTATGGTCATATGTTAAACCAAAATGAATTTTAGAAGAGTGAAGCAAATATTTTACGAGTTCTTCTTCTTCCGAGCTCGAAAGTACCTGCCTGGAAGCATATTTTGATGTTTTGTATTTATTTATTTCATTATTTTCCTCGTTATCTTCGTTTCCAGAGTCATCAATGTTAAGTGATGTCTTACGACACTCTTTAACACGATCATGTAAAGTAGATTTCTTAAGATTATATCTGCTTGCGGCATCACGAATCGAAGTATTGTGTTTTATTACTGCTTCTACTGCAAGTTTTACAGTGTCTTCAGAAATATTAGCGCGATCGGTTTTCTTAATATAATGCCTAACCATGCTGAAAAATAATTAATTGTTATTCAATTTTTACTTGAAAAAGTAATACAACGACTATAAACACAAGGAGGCAGTTTCGGACAGTCCGAAACTGCCCCGTGAATTTTGTCCGAATCAACCCGAACGTGTATTACTTCAAATAAAGTACAATAAAAATGATTGAGGTTAAGATAACGTTAGATTAGTTTGATGTAATTAGTAGGTTATTAAACGTATATTGGATGTCAACTGATGAAAAAATTATAAATACTTATGTTATTTGTGTAGAAGCTTAAGTATATAGTTATAAAAACTTTACCTGAATCGCACAATATCAATTTTTATAAATAACTTTTTTGATTCAAGTCAGCTATGCACCAAACTATCAACGGATTAATAACAGAATGGAAGGATATCTACAACCAACTAGCAAACTTCCTGACTGAATTTTAGGCGGTAAATTTGAACTGTCCGAATGTACCCACAGTCCGAATGTACCCCGCTCTCCCCTAAGTTAAACTATATGTAAGTACTTAGTTGTTTAATTTTAGATAGTTTTTATGTAAAATATGTATAAAAAATACCTAAATTTTGAATTGTTTCTAACATTGTATTTTATAGCAATAAGGTATACTTAAATTTTATATGTGAAATTGATTTTATAATAACAAAAGTGTACAAATTTTTTATGCATTAAGATAATTTTATTAGTTGCTCAGTTATATACATACGAGTATACCTGGTATTTTTATATACATATTTTTTGTAAATTATATTTAGATTACATTAAAATTGTAAAATGTCTAATAGAATTAGTAACAAATAAATACATATTACGTTAAAATATAAAATTTTTGTAAAAATACATACAATATTAAATTTTTATAAATGAAAATAATTATTTCTTTATATTATTTGAAGGTGATTCGTGGTTCATTTGCTTTAACAATACAATATGATTTTGCCTTTGTCCCTACAAATTTTTCAATAATGACTCCCGAACACTCATGTTTAAATTTTCCTAATTGTTTTTTGTTAATCCCAGGTAGTCCATATATATTGTTATCAGGAAAATTCGATGTGTCAAAGTATTGGTGACAAGACAATGTATATTTTTTTTTATAAATATATATAGACTATATTGATTTAAATGATAATAATCGAATTTTAAGTCCTATATATTTAATAGATCTTTTTAAATTTTTACCTAAAAATACTGCTCAAATATCTTCAATTTGTCAAAGACCAAACGGACAAATAATGTTTTGAGCAAATGACTTAATTTATTCTGTATCATATCCAGACTTTTAGAACGATATCCTAAAATTCCTTCTCAAGTGTTTGCGAGGTTTTAAGCCATAATAAAATGAATGCAATTCTAAACACCTATTCAGGAAAAACTTATACATGATAACACCTTTTATAGCCAAATTGATGAATGTAGTTTATCTGTAATAAAACAAGGATTCATGGCAGATATTTTTCCAGGCGTTCCAACTCATATAAGTTCTATATTTAGGTATATTAATGGGAATTTATACTTTTTTGAAAGAAAACAATTTTACGAGTTCAATGAATTTAAAAAACTTGTAACTCGTAGTGGTCAATTTGCTTTAGAAGTTTTTAACATAATTTGTCCGAAATATAATTTGTTGGAATAAACATTTGATTTATTACAACAATTTAAAATAAGTTATGGTGGACCAAAAGCGGTGGCATTATTCTTAACTGATGAACAAGAACAAGAAATTTTAGAATAGGGATCATACTTTTCAGATTATGAAGAATAATAATAATAATATTAATAATAATAATAATAACAATAATATTGAAAAATATTTAAAGTTCGATTACTTTGTCTATTTCACGAATTAAAAGTTATTTTTACTGAACGCGTTTTCAACCTTTCGGTCATCCTCAGAGTAAAAAGATGAGAAAAATTTTTTTTTTCATCTTTCTTCTGAAAAAGTTTATAGATGTTGCTTTATGGATGGTGCTTGTAAAGGTTGCTCACAGATGTCATCAGGGGTACTGTTTAGAAACAATATTTACCGAGACTGCTCATAGATGTCGCCAGGGGTACTGTTTAGAGATGGTACTTAAAAAAGTTGCTCATAGATGTCGCTAGGGTCGCAGTGCGGCGTGCGGCGGACAGCCGCAGTGAATTAGTAACCCCATAAAGGTACTACTGGAAGTATAGATAAGTTAGATTTAATTTTGATATCGTGGGGGCAGACTCACCATACAATAGGTAATACGTAGAAAAGGCTGGTCACTCAAGAGAGTAACCATCTTTTTCAAAGGGGGGAGCAATGCTGAGAAGCGAATCGCTTGCATATAGGCGTCGAATTTATACATAATAATTTTGTAGAACAAATTTCGAAATTATTGTGGTATTTGCGGACTTCGCTGAAATTGATTGCCAATTAGTTAATCGTAGAGTACTACAAAGGGTGAAAAAACACCTATGCTTTGTTATATTTTTGTAATTTAAAAGGAGATGCGGAGAGTTTTTGCTAAGTTTTCTTGTATGCATCTTCAGTGCTAGTTGTGACCTTGTCCTTCTGTCGTTTGTTATTGATACAATTCAATTTTTTTTTTTTTGAATATCCTGTGTAGTAAGTAAATCGCGGTTAATACGGTAATACGGTTAAATAATTGACGCGGTGTGGACAGGTTTTCTGACCCACGCGTGGCTAAGTAAGGTGGCGATTAATTTCAGTAACACCAGAAGTATTCGGGACGGGACACGGGTAACACACCGGGGTTGTGTTCGGGTTCTTGGTTTTGTTAACAATTGTTTGACTTGTAAAATTTTCTTTAATAATCATTTACACCGCTATTCGATAAATTACAGTTCTAATTGAGTGCAAGCAGGTGAATCTACACCTATACGAATTATATTGCGTTAAGAGTTTATATATACGAGGTGTGGCAATTAAGTTCCGGGAATTTGTCAATAAAAAGCAAGAAAATGAAGTTTTAGGAAAAATTTTACTATCAACCTTCACAATAATTTCCCTCCACACAACGATTCCAACGTTTCTCCCATGACTGGAAGCACCCTTGGTAGTCCTCCGAAGTTAGCCCGTTTAGCACCACGGTTAGAGCTTCTTGGACCTCCTGTACGCCGCCATGATGAGTTCCCTTGAGGTGCGACTTCATCTTGGGGAATAGAAAAAAGTCGCAGGGAGCAATATCGGGGCTATAGGGTGGGTGAGGCAACATTCGGATGCCTTTTTTTGCCAAAAACTCTTGCGCAACGAACGAGGAATGGGCCGCTGCATTATCGTGATGCAAGATCCAGCCATCCTTCTCGTGTAACATCTTGCGAACCGTTTCTTTGTTGATGTTTAACTCGTAAGACAATGCACGAATGCTTAGGCGACGGTCAGACGTGATCAACATGCGCAAACGATCAAAATTCGCGTCGGCACGAGAGATAACGGGAACTCCTTCACGTAGATCGTCTTCCACCGATCCACGCCCTTCCTTGAACCGCTTCGCCCATTCAAACACACGCGTTTTTGACATGCTATCGTCTCCATAGACAACCTGCAATTTTCGGAGGATTTCCGAGGGTTTTTCGCCAGATTTCACTAAAAATTGAATCACAACACTGCTTGTAATGTACGTCACACATTTTCACTACGCCACTAAAAAGTTACTTGCAAAAAATACGCATAAAACAAAAATCAATCGTGCTATATACTTCAACTTTCAACTCTAACTAAAAAGAAGATCCCCCTTCTTAGATAGATGATAACAAATGAAAAAGTGTTGCCAGTTTTTAAATTATAACTAAATTCCCGGAACTTAATTGTCACACCTCGTATATAGCATGTGAGTTTTTTGAAAGTAGCCATTTTTATTACAACCAAAGGGTATCCCGGGATAAGAATGGCCGGTTGGCCCCCAGACGAGATTTTCAACGGAACTTTGACTACTATAAGGGCAGCTGATAACAAGTCTTGCGTGCAAGTTTTAGCCTCATACCTTGCGCAGTTTAGAAGTTATTTGTGATAATCGGTTTGTAACAATTTTTTTTTCACATTTATATATTGGCCTCACCCAACCTTGAACACATTGTGTATTTGGGGGTCATGATCGGTATATCGGTACATATCGTTAAAACACCACCAGACTCTTAATTAATCTTATGCGCATGGCATAAACACATAACGGAATGATGAAATCCATCTTTCGATGGTGGCTTCGATCGAGGTTTCTCCTATTTGACAGTGTTCCACCCTTTTGTTTTTAACGAAACTTGCAGTACTTAACCAAGTCCTAATATGCAATATTTGAGGCTTTTTTCGTGATTATCACTCTGAAGGAACCATTAAAAAAGTGTTTTTCTATTTTTTTTCTCGAATTTTCTATGACTGTTTACAAACGAGAAAATTTGAAAGAAATATATATATTATAGTACTAACTTAGACCTACTCAATGGTTTTTAGCTTATCTCAATATCTGTAATATTTTACGAGATATAAAGGTTTAAAAAATCATGGCCTTAATACCTATTATCACAAATAACTTTTAAACTACGCAAGATATGAGGCTAAAACTTGCACGCAAGACTTCTTATCAGCTGCCCTTATAGTAGCCAAAGTGCTGTTGAAAATCTTGTCTGCTGGCCAACCGGCCATTCTTATCCCGGGATACCCTTTGTATGATAGAAATGGTCCTGGAAAAGGTTCTTTTCTTGGAATGAATGGAAATGTAACCAACCAAAACACTATCGATTGAAGTAGCCTCAAGTACATATGCATATTTTTACCACCTAACTGATAATACAAAGAAAAATTAAAAAATTAAACTTGGGTAAAAATTTTTTTTTGCTCATTTATATTGTTAATTAATGCATTAGATCAGTTTTATCGAAAAATTAAAATATAGTCTCATTCAAAATTTTTTAGATTGTATCATATTTAAACTAAAAAATCTATAAGTTTCATTTAAAAATCAACAAGTTTGTATCATAGCTCGAAAACCATAAGAGCTATAAAGCTCCTGACTATAGCAATCGGTTGCCCCCGTCGATATCTACAATTCTTATTTGAACAATTTTTCGATTAAATCAACGGTTTGACTGTAATAAAAATGGCAACTTTCAAAAAACACACAGTATATTGTTAATTGTATTCATCTATTTATTTTTATTTTTTATTATTTTTTTTTTATTATTCAAATAAATTTATTTATTTCAAAATCATCTTTCATTTGATTCTACTTATTGATGTCCCTTAACACACAGCACGAGAGTTGAACCAGCCCAACACGCTACTCTAGTCCTGTGCCTGTAAAAGATTTTCACGACTACGACATCATTTGCAATTAATAATCAAAATTTAGTACTGAAGTTAGCTCGAAGCAATAGAAAAATTGTCGTAAATTTTTTGGCAGCAATAAAGAAATTATCATTTATAGGGTCTAATTTTAATGGTAAAATGTATGTAGGGTCGCCTTATAAAACATAATTAATTAAAAAATTATTTAAAAATTGCCCATGCCCCATGTTTGCCCCATGTAAGTTCGTTATTTTACATTTGACGCATGTAGGTTTTATTGCATTATATTATTCAAAATTTAGCAGATTGCGTTTATGATTACAGTAAAATTTAGTCTATAACACTTTTTTAATTAATTTTGTAAAATAATAATTAACTCGTAAAAAGGAAAACTTGTTACACGTACACCTTTTTAAACTCATCTATTTTTATTGCAAAGAGAAGAACGCGATGCATTTTATTTTGATAATGATTCTGAGTTATTTTTTCGGTGGATTTAATATTTATATCATATATAAAAGTTTTTCAGACTTTTCGGGGTTTGGTCCACCACATGTATCGTATCATCAGGTTTCATACTTTCTTTAGCAATTCTAGATATTAATAGAACAAGTACATCAAACAATAGGGACGCAAACATATTGATTCCCCAACACTAGACGACAGAAAAAATTTCCTCATTCTCAAATATACCATAAACGCGTTAGAAAAACAGAAAAACATCATTCAGACCATATATTCTCGATTAAAAAAAAAAAAAAATTTTTAAATAAAAGAAATCTCCCTAAACCAATGTCTATAATCCTAGAATACAAAACCTACACATACCACCTGAAATTTTAACACATATTCACCCCATAAAAAAAATATCATATACACCACCTTGAGATACACCAGGAACATACTGTATACAAGTGGACTTAACAATACATAAAACAACCAAACAACAAATTATACACACACAAATTAAACAAGAATTCAATGAACTAATTTATATCAAATACAGTGACTTTTCAAAAATATTCACCGATGGATAAAAAAAAATACACTTCAGCAGCTTTTGCATATATAACATCAGAAAAGCAAGAGTATTACACATTAAATCCCAACTGCTCCAACTTCATAGCAAAGGCTCTAGCACTACAAAAAGCCTTATTCTATATTACTCACAGTGCAAATAAAAAAAATATAATAATAATAGACACTATGAGTAAAATCTCAGCAATAAAAAGTCATCAAACCGATAATTCTACAATACAAGCAATCCAACATCAATTTCACAACTAAACACTAAAGGGAAAAACATATTCCTATGGATACCCAGCCTCACCAGCATAGATAACAATGAAAAAGCAGATCAAGCAACCAAATAAGCCCACAGTGACGGAACCTATATACCAACACTAACCAAACAAGACTTACTACACCACATAAAGAACACGATACAACACCAAAGAAACCTACAATGGAAAAATCAACAAACAAATAATAAATTATATAGTATCAAAAAAGATGCGGAATCCTGGTCTACATTATTAGAATCGTCATAGCAAGACTTACAAGGAGATGCACCCAGAGTGAAATTCAGGATTTTAATGAAACTTCGCTGGTGTGTAGAATAGGCAAAAATAAGGGACCCGTATTTTCTTTTATCGGCCATCTTCCACGGTTAGGGGGTGAAGCCAGCCCCTAAAATTGGGGGTTCAAATCGTATTTTTTAAGATATCTCGAAAACTATAACAGATAGAGGAAAACTTTAAATTGACGAAATGTTACTCTTTGAAAGACTTATTCACCTGTATAGGTTAAACCAGGGCCGGGTTCATAAGAGAGGCTGGAGGGGTGAAAATGTGGGTAAATTTTCTTGTATAGCCTGAATTGTTCAATGTCTCCAATTTTTGGCATCATAAATAGAAAGAGCACCAAAAATTAGGGGATACGTGTTTTTGAGTTTTTTCGAAACATGTGTGGTATCCAAGCCATATGAGGAAGAAAGAAATAGGGTAGATTATATTGCATTATTATTGATTGCAAATACCTTCTATATTTTTTTATTTTTATATTTATTTTCATCATGAAAATGTAAATTTTTACTTTCCGATAATGATTCATGTATTTTTCAGTACTTACTTAATTGGTAATTTAGCCATTTGTATATTTGGTTACTAATATTCGATATTTTTATACCTATTTCTACCAAAGTTCTCTGGCCTATAAGTGTTAATGAATGTTCAACAAGGAGCAATAATCTTCCGTTCAACAATTGCCTTTATCTTCTTACAAATTCACTTTTAACCAAATAAACTCGGTTTATTTCTTTCTCAATATTCAAACTATTTTTCTTATTCTTTTTGTATGTTTTATAGGTGTCAACCCGATTTCCCAATTCGCAAAATTTATTACAAAGCACCTGAACAGTAAGTGAAAGAGATTATTGCTTCTTGTCGAGCATTCATTAACACAAGCACACCAGAGAACTTTAACTTTCGCAGAAATAGGTATAAAAAATATCAAATATGAGTAACCAAATGTACACATGGCTAAATTACCAATTAAGTTAATACTGAAAAATATATGAACCATTATCGGAAAGTAAAAATTTACATTTTTATGATGAAAATCAACATAAAAATTAAAAAATATAAGACGTATTTGCAATCAATAATAATGCAATATAATCTACCCTATTTTTTCTTCATTATATGTATTTTTTTTTCTTCCTTATACCACACATATTTCGAAAAAACGCAAAAACACGTATGCCTTATTTTTTGGTGCTCTTACTATTTATGATGGCAAACATTTGATACATTGAACCATTCAAGCTGTACAAGAAAATTCACCCCCATTTTCACCCCTCCAGTCCCTCTTATGAACCCGGTCCTGGTTTAACCTATACAAGTGAATAGGTCTTTCAAAAAGTAACATTTCGTCAATTTAAAGTTTTCCTCTATCTCTTATAGTTTTCGAGATATTTTAAGAAATACGATTTGAACCCTCAACTTTAGGGGCTGGTTTCACCCCCTAAACGTGGAGGATGGCCGATAAAAAAAAATACGGGCCTAATAAAAAATTGCCTATTCTACACACCAGCGAAGTTCCATTAAAATGCCGAATTTCACTCTGGGTGCATTTCCTTGTTAGAACCGGCCACAGCAATTTTACACATTAGTATCTTTTAAACCAAACACCACCTCCAAGTTGTCATGTATACCGGACATGCCTCACAATGAACACATGCTAATCGAGTGTAGAAAATATAGTCACTCAGAAAAACCCTAAAAACACCGAATAATTTAGCAGACCTTCTGGGAAACAATCAAGAAACCAACAATAAATACCTAAGGCCCGATTTACATTAACGCTCCGCTCTCACTCCGATATCACTACGCTCCCGATTTGATATAATCTTGTTGTGTTCACATTACAGTGTTGATATCATGCTGGTACCTATTCGTTCTCTATTCACATTAGAGATGTCGATTTTAAATCGATTAATTGAAAATCGATTAATCGAAGCTTAAAAAATCGATTTTTCTCATTTGAATCGAAATTTTCGATTTTTCTCATTTGAATCGATTCATGAATCGATTATTAAAAGTAAGAGATCGATAATCGATTTTTTCCAAAAATAACTTCATTTTAATAGTAATTCAGAATTCTACAAAGAAACATGTGTTAAAATGAAACACCAAAAACTCTATTGTTAATTGTCACTTTTTACCCGTTATATCAACGAACCCCTCCTATGGCTCTATATAAGTCAGACTATTACTACAAAAGGAAGGAAGCGACCACCTATCTGTGCAAACGACGATCCTTTTCCCACAAAAGTGATTTATTTAGAAAACATTTTTTTGTCAATTTGTTTGAAATTTTTGAATAAACTTGGTTCAATTCGTGGTATTCGTCCTACCTATTCAATTGCCTTATTTTTTATAATTACAATTGAAAAGTTAACTCACTCATCGCCTTTACAAATATAATACCTTACAAGGCGTTTTTACACGATATTACCTATGTACTATCAAGTAAGTCCCTTAAACAAAAATTATCAGCTAATTTTATTAAACTTTTCAAAATTTCGATTTTTTAGATCGATCTCACAGAATCGATTTTTTTTTTTTTGAATCGATTTTTTTGATTTCAATTTAAATCGATTCAAAAATCGATCTTTTTTCGGAGAATCGACATCTCTAATTCACATTATAATGCCACTCTGGGTACACTCCCAGTTCGGTCTCAGTTCGATACAAATATCTTTTCATAACAGCTGAATGCAAGCGGAGTGGAGTGGAATCAAAAAAGCGTTTACACTATAAGTACAAGCCATAACAAGTCTGATATCGCTCCGATAAAATATTACCTGAGTGGTATTGATATTGGAGTGGCATTGGTGTGAGAGAGGACCGTGACTGATATCCGACCGATATCAGAGCGATGATGTGAATACACTCATTGTTTATTGTGTAAGAATATTCTATCGAACCTGGAGCGGAGTGATATCGGAGTGAGAGCAGAGCGTTAATGTAAATCGGGCCAAAGATTCCTTCAAGAAACGCAATTAATCAATAAAATTTAGTGACATCCAATTTCTACAAAGAACTGTACTTATACAACCATCAACCATATTACCTAGCAAAAACAATAACATCCATCAACGTGTTTATATTAGAATATTACCTGTAAACTTATTTACATACGCATAATTATATACATATTATTGCATTCGTTTATACATATTATATGCAGCTGAACCTTTTTTTATGCGGTGGATAGGGACCACATAAAAAAATTTCACAAAGGAAATATATTCAGAAATATAAATAGGGTAAACTAGGGTAAGTGCGTACCCGGGGCAAGTGCATTCGTGTCAAATAGAATTTCCAACTAACTATAAAGTGATTAAAACCAATTTTAAAATACCCGTTAACACCCGAGAGAAACAGGTCAACTTTAATTTGGCACTTCTGTCAGTTATATAGAGTAGTAACGGCCATGTTTTTCAACAATGTGTTTTATGGTTTAACAACGAGTTGCTGAGTCCATTTTCAATAAATTTTTAATAGAGTCTATTATAATATTTGTATATTTTTTATTTAATATTTTTAGTTGTTATTAAGGTAAATGTTGTTAATTAATTGAGAAGATTTTTTTTCTTTTATTCTGTTATTTTAGAAACACTAAAGGTAGCGCACTTACCCCAATATTTTTTCCTACGGGGCAAGTGCGTCTTTTGGATTGGGGTAAGTGCGCTCTGAATGCACCCTCTTACCCCACTGTATTATATGATGTAAATTCTTTTTGCCCATAATTATTTATTTATTCTGTTTTTGCCCATAATTATTTATTTTAGGTAGAAATGGTACGAAATTACATAAGAAAAACTGCCAGAAGCACACCGTATTCAGCAGCGGCCTTGGAAACTGCATTAGATGATATTAGTATACCTCTCAATTACAGGTAAAATCTAACATAAAATACGCCTAACATAAAATACACCGCGTTGCGGAAAAGAGATAAAAAATAATTCTTTTTATTGAAAAAAATCGGCATATTTACTATACAGGATGAATTTTATTGCGAACATAAACATATCACATATGAATATGACATAATTATGTAATATGATGATATGACCTGCTTGATTATTTTGATAAACCTGCAATGTCTAATATACATAAATGCGTTCATCGGTTACACATTATAGTAACTTATGATAAGATGCGTACATATATAGATGTACATCTAGAACGTACATAATTTAGCAGGCACATACGCAGTTGTATATGTAATACAATACCAAACAACAGCGAATAACTACGCACTAGTCTAATATACAAGGCACACAGGATGCGTATGAATGTACCTATCAACTTTCACTTTATTTGACCCTTGTTTTTCTTACAATTTGAATTTTTGGCTCGCATTTAACCATTTTTGAAACATTTGTACTAATATATACGTAGTAACATGTATGTATGTTATTATTTAAGAAATTACATACGAAGATCTCTTTTCATTGTTCTAACGTCTAACTAAAATGCATTTTACCAAATAATAAATGTTATTTATGTGACATTGTCACATAAATTTTAAATAGTGCTCAGTATTACATCACCAGATCAGACATGACTATATGAGCTAATACTTGTATTCTTTTAAATAAGTAAGAATAGGAACATAAGTAGTCAGAGTCACCCATTTATCTCTGTTAATATTTTCCCTAAAATATTTTTGTTATCTCTTGCAACATGTTACATCCATATTTTTTAAGTAAATAAACAAAAACTTAAGTTAATTCCAAATCCCATATTACATATCATCACCAGAAATACTAATATTATTTGTATTCCTGCTTTCCTGCCATTCGTGTTTATTTTCATTGTTATAATCAGTTATATTCAGTTCTTTTTTCTAATTTTTTTTTTTTTTTATCTTACGGACAATTTGTTTTTATATTTAGTGTGTTTTAAGTTGTATTTTTAATTTATGAACAATTCATCTTTAATTTTTATTAGATCGTAAGTGTTATTTAGTCTATTTAGTACCGATAATATTTTAGTTCATATTATTTAGTGCATTAGTTAATTTAATTTTCAATATTATAATTACTAATTAACATAAATAATAATGGAAGTGAAAAGACAAAAAAGAAAAACCCTGCCTATACAAATGAAGTTAAAAATAATAAGTGAGTTAGAGAAAGGTACATCACTTCGCACAATGGCGCAAAAATATAATATTTCTGTCGGTAGTGTGCAAAATATTAAAAGAAATAAGGACAAAATTAAACGATATAGTGAAACTTACTGCGGCAAAAATTATTATTTATGGTTGGGGCATATGATTGATAATTCAGACAAATGATGTGTAAGGATAAAGTTTCAGGATCAGAGCGGCGCAGTATGTGGTGGAAGCGTATGGCTTAGGCAATGTTAATACGGTGATTGTAAAATGTAAATAAAACTAGAGATTTCATCTTAACAGAAATTTGACATTTATTGAGATAAAATTTGTGCAGTGGACACGTCCACTGCGCCTGGCCACGAGAGCGGCTAACAGTGTAACTACCTTACAACTATTTGTTAAGAAACTACCATGCAATTAAAACTGACTAAGAAAAATTAAGATTAACATAACCTAAAGGTGTCGAATTAAACTGACCTAAACTATAGTACACTAAATTAGAGGATAAGATTAAGACCTTAAATGAAACACGGAACAACGGACTGACGTGACGATGACATGCAAACTAAGGGTGAGATACCGTGATGTACTTGTCAACTTAACAAACTAAATGATACATTACAAATACACGGCTTTGAAGCAGAACAATATTAATTCATAAAATTAAATAGATGGAGCTAAATTTTACAAAATACAAAATGGTACATTATAAGCTTATTAAGCAAAATATTACAATATTATTAAATGAAAGGTTACAAGATTAAATTCTAATTTTAATATACCTGCCATGAGGTATCAGCTCCGCGACTTTGAGAACGGGTTTCGGATGGAAAACAACCGGCTAAACATTGACATTAAATTTAATAAACTAAATCTTAAAATTAATTAATAAACTAAACTATTAATTAATTTATACGTAAGGCATGTGAGCCAAAGGATAAATAAAATTTGGAAATTATAACCTAAATTACAAATTAATTTAGACGTCGTTGGACATTTAAGCCAAATATTAAATAAAACGTTAAAAATGCAATGAGATACTTAAACTGATTGACAGAAAAATTAATAAATCCACGTGTCCAATGAATACAACGTGAAACAATTTGGTCAACAGTTAAGCATAATTTAAATAATTTCTAAACTTTACATTACAGGATAGAAATGAATTTTGAACAAAAACGAACGTCTAATTAATAGCAAAAATACATATTCTAAATTTTAAAATAATGAATGTGAATAATTACAGGCTACATTACTATTACGTAAGCCCAAAAAAATAAATTCAAGAGTGAATCAACACTTACGTGTGTCCATTGCGAATCCCGTGCAAAAAGTAATTCATGTTTCATATTTGAAACATAATCAAACCTTTTTCTAGAACATTCTAGACTTTTACGTTTTAAGTTCCATACAACAACGCCACGAGTGGCCTCTTTAATGACAAAATTCAAGCGTATCATATTATTTGAGAGCACATCGAGTTGAAATCTACCCATCCGTGATTTTAATAAATTTTATGTTATTTCACTAGATGTCACTAGGTTGATATATTGATTAAATGTTTGATTATCAGATCTATGTAAGTACTTTGCAACAGTCATCCAAAGATGACTTACCATAAAAAGTTTATTGCTAGTCGGCTACGAGTATTTACTCCACCAGCCGAAGAATTGGAACGTGCCTTGTTTCAATGGGTTCAGCAAATGAGAAGCTTAAACAACCCAATAACATCATCAATACTGCATACAAAGGCGATCGAATTCAATGAAAAGTTGGGTAGGCCTTCTAATTTCGTAGCAAGCCAGGGGTAGCTACGAAATTTTAAGAAACGTTATGGTTTACGGTACTTAACTCTAACAGGAGAAAAACTTTCGTCAGATGAAAATGCTGCTGCTGATTTTAAAAATACCACTTTTAAACAAATTTTAGAGGAAGGGTATAACCTTGAAGACATTTATAATGCCGATGAAAGTGGTGTCTTTTGGAAAACATTACCCAAAAAAACTATGGTACTGCCGTCTGAAACAGAAACACCAGAATTCAAGTCGCCGAAAAATAGAGTAATCATCATATTTTGTGCCAATGCTTCTGGTAATCATAAGTTACCTCTCTTTGTTATTGAGAAAACTAAACAGCCACGCGACTTCAATAAAATTATTTCATTACCCGTGTATTATACTGGACAGAAAAGTGGACGGATAGACACCACGTTATTCAGAGAATGGTTTGAAGATGTTTTTATTACGGAGGTACTGGCATACAAGGCAAAAAATAACTTAAATACAAAAACAGTTGATAATTGTCCTGCCCACCTTAATGAAAATATTTTAAACAGCATTCATGAAGATGTCAAAGTAATATTTCTTCCACCGAACGTAACTGCTGTAATTCAGCCCGTGGACCAAGCGGTTATATCAACATTCAAAAACTTGTATAAAAAATATTTATTAGAAAATTTGATTTCTGAAATAGATAATACATGCATCGCTGCATTTTAAAAAAAAATGCAGTTATCCGATGCTTGTTTTCATTTCGTTCAAGCTTGGAATGAAATTAAAAATTACACGTTGAGACGAGCTTGGAAACATTTAATTCCGGAAAATGAAGCTTCCACAAGCACTGAATCGACTGGCAGCAATGTACGTTTCGACATTGAACAAATTGAACATCGAGGATTCTAATTTAACTGAGTGGCTGAAATGGGACGAAAATGAAGAGGGGTACGCAATATTATTAGACGATGATATAATTAAATCGATTCGAGACGGCAGTCAAGAAAAAGAAGGAACAAAAGAAGAGGATACAGACAAGGAACTTCAAAGCGAAGACATTTCGAAAGAAGAAGCATATGAATTTTTTATGAAATTTTTTCACTGGGCCAAAAAACAAGACGAAACAGACTATGAAATGCTAAATATTCTTTATAAAACAAAAAACACATATTTTAAAAAAATGAAGAAAATAATACATAATTATTATTATACTTAGTTATCTCAAAAAAAAAAAAAAAAATTATACATAATATTGAATAACATTAAAAAAAATACACATATTACGTTTGTCCAAAAACTTGATATTGATTACTGTAAAAATAAAAAATAAAAAAAGGTTGTTTTAATCCTTTTAAATTTTGTTTTTAAATAGATAATAATACATAAAAGTGAACGTTTAAAGATTTTTTTATATTGCAATTTATTGATAACAATGATGAAAGGTACAATTGATATAAGTGACTGTATTAAAATGCGTTACGCGTACGTGAAATGAGTGAAAGAACACTTTAAAATTTTTTTTATTGTGGTTTCATTTGTTTTTATGAAAACTTTGATATTTGGTATGTAGAAATTAATCTCATTTTTAATATTTTTTTTTTAATTTTATATTTCATACGTCACACCCGGTGCTTGATATAAAATACGCAGAGAGAGAGCCACGTCTGTTAGTGTATCTTATGTTAGACCATTTACTGTATAATATAATATGTTCAAATTATTTTTTGTTTCTTATGGCCTCTTAAAAGGTATATAATTTATCACTTGAGATAAAAAGATATTTCAAATTTTTTTGTACAGTTCCGTAGAGAAAAGTATGCTAATTCAACGGACTTGTTCCTCAATATAAATCAAGCAAAGAATACAGAATTATATCACTGTAACGCACTTGCCCCAGACTATGGGGCAAGTGCGTTACATGTACATATTTCAACAAAATAAATTACAGTCCATTATCATGAAGCTCTCTAGATATTCTTTCTTTTGATTATTTAAGTTTAAAGGCGAGGTAGTTGATAAACAATCAGATGCGATTAATAACACTGATACAATAATGGTCTGAAAGTTAACTATTCAAAAATGGGGGTGCACTTACCCCACTTTACCCTAGCTATAAAGAGTTTAGTTCGGTCCATATTGTAATAAAAACTTTTTTATACGGTAAATCAGGACCGCATAAAAAAGTTTTATCGAAAATACAAAACTAAAAACGCTCAAAACCTAATGATTTGTTTAAAAATTGCTTTTCTAAACAAGATAAAGCATTAATTTACACGTGGGAATATTTTATTTAATTTTTGTAGAATTATAAAGATTGTGAAAAATGTATCTTTAAAAATATTAAATGATACAATAACTGATGCAATGTACTGATTAAATGCTTGAAAACTATTAAAAAGTATTTTTATCAAAGAAAGTTATTATAGTAAATGTTTAAGTTTATTACTGTCTTCTAATTTGATTTTTTTGATTTTGATTCACATTATGCATTTTAAATCACATAAAAAAATCGCACAAAAAAGGACCGCATAAAAAAGGTTTAGTGATATAACTGTACTATATTGATGTAGTGATATACTAGCAGTTAAATCCCAGCAGTTAAAACACAACTAAAATAAATAAATAAATAAGTAAATAAATTAATTAAAACATTAAAGAAATTAATTTTCTTGCAAACGAAGCCGCACTGGAGCGAACTGCTCTAGGATTTTGTTTTACTCACAAAGATTAACTTGTGTAATAAAGCTAGTCCAAATCGGCAATCCGAATGTGGGACCCTCTTTTGTGAGAATAAGTGCTTTCATTCGTTATATGATTATCTTCACTGCAAAGTTGTCATTTCGATTATTAACGATTTAGTTTTTTTGTACCCCAGTAGACTTGGTAGTTTTACTATATTTTGTTTATTGTGTTTGGAATATGAATCTGTTCTGCAAAACAGAGAAGGAAATACGGTGTTCATAGGTATATATATATATATATATATATATATATATATATATATATATATATATATATATATATATATATATATATATATATATATATATACCTATATATAGCTTTTTATTTTGTTTGGAATATGAACACCTGGAATGAACACCGTATTTCCTTCTCTGTTTTGCAAAACAGATTCATATTCCAAACACAATAAACAAAATATAATAACAATAAGTAATCAAATTAAAATTTATTGATTAATTAATTAACCGTAGAGTACTACAAAGGGTAAAAAAACACCTATGCGTTGTTATATTTGTGACCTTGTCCTTCTGTCGTTTGTTATCGATACAATTCATTTTTTTTTGAATATCCTGTGTAGTAAGTAAATCGCAAAAATCATTTAGTAATCTACGGTTAAATTAAATTTAGGTGGATGTCTAGGTAGCCAAATTTTTTTTAGATAATATGCAAAGGTGCTATTTTCAAGTTTTTATGGTTAAATTCTAATTTCATATGCGTAAATACTTCCACGAAAAATATTTATGAAAATTGTTAAATAAAATGCTATGATCTCAGTAAAACATTTTGGTATTTTTTGAATAATATTTTACTTTTTTCTAACTATAATAATTTAAGAAACTAAATTTTGTATCCCAGTATTACCGCTACCCCATTATTGTTTAATTTATAATTTCATATGGTTGGATATTTCCACGCAAAATATTTATAAAAATTGTTAGACAATTTTAGTATGTTTTGAATAACATTTTACTTTTTCAAAGCAAACTAGCTAATAATATAATTTAAGAAAATAAGTTTTGTACCACAGTGGACTGTTTATCTTTTAATAAGTGAGTAGACAAGGATTAAATATAACACAATTATATGTCAAAACTTACGATTTCTATGAAATTTTGTTATTGTAAGTATAATTATTAGCTAATCTGTTATTGTATTATTAAACATAAATACAGTACAAGTTCTCAGTATGAAATTTATCCAGTAGGAAATTAAAACTCCTGAAAAAAATACATCTCTAATTTAGTTTCACGTTCTGCACTGTCACCTGTCATTTTACTCTTTCTGAATAATTTCAGCAATTAAAAAGAAGGAAAAATTGTTTAATTTTCGTTGTTTAATTAATACACGTAGAATTTAAATCATAAACGAAATATTTAATTTTTAATGTTTGAGAATAGTATTATTAGGAGTGACTTTATTCAAGTGAAATCAATATCTCACCTAAAACGAAACTGTTTGGCGAAGGGGCTAACACTATCACTGAATTGAAGAAGATCGTTATTATGATTAGTGACGTTATTGAAAACTTGTATATTTAAAGCATTACATCACTTTGAAATACCAGAAAAAAAAGTTTTATGAGAAATTTTTTTTCTCTGTAACAAATAACGCAATTAGTATAAAACTTTTTAGAGTATATTATACGTGATCTAAGATATACAAAAAAATTTTTTTCCAATTTAAGAAACAAAATAGTAGCGCGAGCGCAGGTTTAGAGCAGATACTTTTTTCGAAGAGGTTGATATTGGCCAGCATAACAGTTTTCGGAGAGTAGTCAGAACATGCAAATTTTTTTCTCGTCATTTACATTAGTTTTTCTAAGGTGGTACACAGGATCAGGTACACACAAGAACGAACGGTATTACTGGGAATGACATTATTGAGAGCTTGTATTGTATATTTAAGGCGTTACGTGACCTTGAAATGCCGGGATTTTGTTGAGAAATTTGTTTCTCTGTAACGAATAATACAGTCAATATAAAACTTTTTAGAGTAAAAATTAATCCTAACTTGTTTATAAAAATTTTATTTGTTAACCAGTTTCAAAAATCGTATGGAAACTGGTGGAGTTACTGAGCTAGTTATAACATTTACAACTTTTGAATGGCTCGTTCATTTATATCAAACACTGTAAATATTAAGGTCAGGGATAAATAAATATTACTTTGTAACAAAAACTTTATTGTTATGAATAATTTATTAAATAAAACACATAAATAACCTTTTTTAATTTATTTAATTATATATTTTATATTAGATTAGGGTTACTTATTACTTAAACGGCGTTGTACATTGTTGTGTTCCTGTCAAGTCTTCTATTACACGGTACCCTTATAACGTGCATTACATATACAGTGCGGCAATTAAATTCCGGGACTGAAACTATATCTCAGCAACCAGTGGCGACATCTGTTTAAATTTTATGTCATATGAAGTTTGGACGTCTATGAACGTAACCTAAAACTTTTATTTAAATCGGTTGACATTTATCATTGTTTTTGATATTTTGTTTATCAGTTTATTTTGTTACATATCGGAAAACACGATAATGCACCGAGTCACACATCCTTAATTGTTCGTCAATTTTTGGCACGAAATCAAGTCTGTGTGTTAAATCATCCGCCGTATTCCCCCGATTTAGCACCATGTCATTTCTCTTTATTTCCAAAAATGAAAATGAAGTTGAAAGGACGCATTTTTAATGATATTGAAACCATCCAAAGAGAGTCTACGTGCATATTAGAGGCAATACCGAAAATTGAGCTTGAGCAGGCATTTGAATCACTACTGAATCGCTGTAAAAGGTGTATTGAAGCAGGAGGAGACTATTTTGAATAATTTAATAAAAATATTTGAATAAAATTGTTTTGCTTCATTTTTATAGATCGAGTCCCGGAATTTAATTGCCGCACTGCGTATAACGCGGTGTGAAATTACGACAGTTCTCCTATAACGCGGCAAGGCCCTTTCCAGAGGCAGACAGTCCGTGCATTTACCCGGGGCGGTAAACTTAAAGGGCGGCATTTTAGGGAAAAAATGCCGCCCTGGCGAGAGTGACGACCGGTGACATAAAGTCAGACAAGCGTTGTTGTATTTTAGGGGAAATAATAAACGCACTTTACTATAATTTAATTTAAAAAGAAAAAAACAAAAAGTATTTGAGGTATCAACATAAATCAAAGTGCATGTTATCCCTCGACACCGTCATTTTGGCAAGAACTAGAATCTTTTGGTTCCGTAATATATTTCCAAAATGGCGGCTATTTATAATTGAGAAAAAACGGTGATTTTTGAAAATTTATTTTCAGAATGCGATTTCTCGCTGGCTTTTTATTTTTTTTTCTTAGATCCTAGTTAGTGCCATAATTGTATAGTTATGTATATTTTCAGAAAAATCTTGTTTTTTTTATTTTGGTTCACTGGGGATTTCAGAACACGAGGAACCATCAAGGTGGAAAATTGAACGCCATTTATACTAAGCTCATTTTCGAATTTAAAAAAAAAAAAATTGTAGTCTCAAGACATGTAGAAATAATGCTGTATATTTAGTTTTTTAATAAAATATTTATTTGTATAAAAAAAAGAATAATAATAAAGGTCGAGTTTTTATGTTTTTTTGGCGGATCTCCCGTTAAATATGTACAGCGTGAGTTTTTCGAGAGTTGCCATTTTGATTACAGCCAAACCGTTGATTTAATCGAAAAATTGTTCAAATAAGAGTTGTAGATATCGACGGGGGCAACCGACTGCTATAGTCAGGAGCTTTATAGCTCTTATGGTTTTCGAGTTATGATACAAACTTATGGTTTTTTAAATGGAAACGTATGTTTAAAAGTTTTTCTAAAATTTGTTTATGATTCAGAACTACCTGTTACACTTAAATTTTCATTGTTTTATCTCATATTTTTGAGTAATTACGTTTTAAAAATGACACTTTTAAATTTCGTACTCAAGTGCTTGTAAACAATTAGGATTTTACGTAATTTAAAAAGATATTAGCTCAATATGGCCGCCCTTTTAATCAATGTAGTAACGAAAAATTAAACGATTATTACGTTTTCCATCGGAAATTTAAATTATTAAACAGATTAAATTATCATATAGAAATGATATCTAAATACAATAAGAAAATAAAATTTTAGTTTTAATTCATTGAAAAATAAAAAAATTATTTTTCTGAAATGTCACTGTTTGACAGATACACAGGCGTCTAAACATATTTTTGTAGCAAGTATTTTTAAAGGAAATGAAAAGTTTTTTGTGAAAAAAGTTCTCCTTTTTAGTTTGGTTTGTAATAAAAAGAAAATACTATCGAATATCAAATATTTTTACACTATTTGAGTACATTTATTAATATTATTTTCGTTCCCAATTAATCTCACTTTGCTACTATTAACAAACGCCAATATCATTTTGATTTGTATTGAATATGTACATTTATTTCACCTGCCACCTGTCGTTGGCAAAAATAAAATAAATAAATAAAAAATAAATATATTTTTCAGTAAATTAATGAAATAATTAAAATTATTTTTAAATTAAGTTACTTTAAATACTAGTCTTTTAAAATAATTTGATTTTATTATGCAAAAATGTTAAAAACTTGAAATAGAGCTCGACATCTATACTCCAAAATCTGAATTACTGCCATTCAGTATTCAGTACTGTATTACAGAGAATGGTTCTTTTCTTGGATGTAATAGAAATGTTAGCCGCTAAAACTCTGTCGGTTGAAAGAGCCTCAAATACATATGCATGTTTCTACCGCCTAATTGCTAAATTACCGCCTCATTTAAAAATCTATAAGTTTGTATCATAACTCGAAAACCATAAGAGCTATAAAGCTCCTGATTATAGCAATCGGTTGCCCCCGTCGACATCTACAACTCTTATTTGAACAATCTTTCGATTAAATCAACGGTTTAGCTGTAATCAAAATGGCAACTCTCGAAAAACTCACGCTGTATTATCAACTCTTGTTCAAACAGAATTTTGAATTCGATAAATTCATTTCTGCGTTATTCTAATTGTCTTAAATTACTTTCCATGAAGAAGTAGTTCTGGAACTACTACCCTCCCTCTCCCCAGTTAACTACCCCTAGACTTAATATTAGAAAATTGAGCAAAAACAGGTTAATTCGGTTTTGTTACGTAGATTGGGTATTTGCAAACAAAATTTTAATATTTTCTATTTTTCACTCCCTTTTTGAAAAATTAACCTCCAAATTGTGAGCCCCCAGCCACCCCTGTTTTTGTATCTGGAAGAAATTGCATGCCAATAGGTAGCTCTTTAAAAAAGAGCAGTACATTAATAACAAATATAGAATACCATAAAGTAACGCTCAAATCTATTGAAGTTCTACTGTATTAGACGTTAAAATTAATTAAATGGCAGGAGGACATTCTTTGTAAATTAAATATAATTGTATTGAGAATATGCTGATTTAATTTAGCTTTATAATTTCTGTATTCAAAGATTCAATTTTTTTAAATTCACATTTAATAGAAGCTAGCTGGTTTTGTTCGAACAAAGCGAGGGTAACCCCAGCTAGTTTTGAATACAGGAAATCATATCGTTAAAAAAATTAAAAAAATATTTTTTTACTACTTATTAATATCTACCTGTAGCAAGTACGTGCAAAATTTGATCCCAACAAGTCCAAAGATTTGAAAATTGTGAATGTGTAACAGACGGACAGACCTAACGATATATTAAAAAAATCTCAAGATCTTAACTACAACTACAGAACCCTATAAATTAGTATAAATGACAAGTCAATATTACATAGATTTGTTTCGAAAAGAGTCTTTATAACAATCATTGTGAATGATTCACGTGACAATGTTTTTTTATTCAATTTCCAACGGAAAGATTTATACCCTCGTATTAGCATTTTTCACACGATTTTCATTGTTTTAAATAAAATGTAACCTATATTTATTGAGAAATTATGAAAATTGTAGTCTAGAAATTTAAAAAAGAAATGTCTTTTATTCATAACTTTTATTTACTTCATTTATATTACTAAGTAAATAGGATAAATACAAATATACTAAACAAATTCCGACTATTAATTCAAAAAAATTGGAAGCATGGATTTCAGAAAAATTATCAAACAGGCAAACAATCAGCCGCTAGAAGATAATAATAATAACACCACTAATAACAACAATGAAATCAATCAAAATACCTCAACATTAGCGCCACTGGATGCTTTAGCACCCGGTATCGAAGAACTGTATGAAAATGCCAATATATTTATTACGGGAAGTACAGGATTTGTCGGAAAAGTGTTAGTGGAGAAATTGTTACGTTCTTGTCCGGGAATCAATCAAATTTATATATTGTTACGTAAGAAGCATAAGCAAGATGAAAGTGAAAGGTTGAAAAAAATGTTGAATATACCAGTAAGTGCGTTAATTTTTAATTTTTTAATTATCTTAAAACAAGTGTAGTAATGTTATAATTTATTAAAGTCGGACATTGTTCAGGAGAAACGGAATATATACACACATGCGTGTAACACAAAACTCTTTGGACGGTATACTCTTATAAAATACATACACGATACACATATGCACACGTAGAGTATGCCCATAAACTGTAAAATATTGTTCAGTCCTGTTTTTTCTGATCAATGTCCGCACTCTTACTTATTAAGTACCGTAGACTCGCATAACTTTACCAAGATTCAAATTTGAATAAAATGAAGACAAAATTAATTTAGTTATATTTAATTGTTTTAATAAAATCAACTGATAAAAATCTTTAATTTGGTTCATAAATAAATTTTCCAAGAACTTAAATTATTAGTCAAAAATAAAAAAAATAAAAAACTGTAATAGGTTAAGATGTCAACGAATTCTCCTTTACCAACCCATGTTTTTCAGTAAAATATGAAAAATACTGTAAAATTGTTAAATATTCCACTATTATTAACATTGATATAATGAAACGTAATAGATTTCAAATTTTTGAGAAGTGTTTCAGTTACTACATATTAATGTTAAAATTCAAATGTTTTATATCATTTGTACTAGGCGTACATTGGTCATGTTACGAATTGTTAAAGTAACCTAACTTTATCAAAGCTATAGTAACCATTACTTGAACGAATTATTCGATAATACGCGAATAAATAAATACTTACGAGACTATGTAATTTTTTATATGATAAAATTACCTATCTGGTTTAGAGCTTCTGAAATATCAGATAAAGTTTGCACACTTCTATTAATTTTATCTACATAACGTATTCATTATCTATTATCTATTATCTTTTATCTAGATATTTCTAAAAGATAAAAGTTATCTTTTATCTTATCTTCTTATTATGTGAAGAAAAAAAATAATAATAATAAATGTTTATTACTTCTGAAAAAAAGAATACCCCTGTCGCAGCATCTTCATAACATAGTGAATTTTCAAAGAGTGGACACTGGCGGATCTTATCCATTTAAAATAGTTTAGCTCTCTAATAGTGAAAAAATTTTCAAAATCAGTTGAGTAGTTAATTTTTGGCGCTTTTGGGTCTTAAATGAAATAAAATTTTTAATGGTGAAAAAATTTTCAAAATCGGTTGAGTAGTTTTATTTTGGGCACTTTGGGACTCCCGGATTCTGGCAGACCTCATACAACATAACTTATATCCATTTAAAATAGTTTATCTCTCTAACAGTAAACAAATTTTCAGGATCGGTGATGACGTGTTCTTGAAAAGTTAGTTAATATTTATTTTAAAAAATGAAACAGATATACTGTTATTATATATATAATGGTAAAAACAATGAAGCATTTATTGTAAAGAAATTCAGCAAATTTCTTAATTTTTCTCAAAATCTAGTTCATTTAGAACAATGTTTTGAAAACTTATGTAATTTTTTACGCCCTTTTCGATGGTGTAAAAAAAATCAAAAAAAATTTTGAATTCTGGCCAAATTTTACAAAAAAACACTAAAATTGGCAAAAATTGGCCAATTTTGGTTTCCAAAAATCGGATATATTTGGCTGACGAACTCATCCAAGCTATCGGGACTTCTGACCTACACACCAAATTTCGTAACAATTGCAGGGTTTCTTCGAGAGTTATCGCGCAGACACATATATACATACATACATATATATATATATATATATATATATATATATATATATATATATATATATATATATATATATATATATATATAACTATATATATATATATATATATATATATATATATATATATATATATATATATATATATATATATATATATATATATATATATATAGTTAAATAACACGTTTCGCGTTATTTATTAAAAAACAATTTTATTTTCTTTTGTTACAATAATAATATTACAATAATCTGCTTTTCGAACAACTCGGAGATAGTTCTTGTATCAAATCGAGACTAAATCTAAATCTTTAGTTGTGGTGACAACTATTTATATGTTTTTTGAGAAGCTATCTGTTAAATTTGACTATTTCAGAGTTGTTGTTACAATTTGCTTATTTAGAATAGAAAAAGAGATACATATTTAAAATTGATAATAATAATTAGAACAATAAGTATTATAAGCTGTGATTTGCTTAGTAAGTCTTTTCACACGCTCAGTGTGTTTGTATATCGTCAACAATGTTATAAGGAAATGAACTTGATACTGTATTTGAAGAATTGCATGATAAGCTTTTTCGCACGTTACAATATTAGATAGTGTTTATATGTTAAATACTATAGTAGGTATACATAACTATATATATATATATATATATATATATATATATATATATATATATATATATATATATATATATATATATATATATATGAGCGTAAAAAAAAAATAAATAATATATGAGGGTTTTCTCGGCTACTTGAATTTGTAAAATTAGATGAGAAATCAAAAGAGGGGGGGGGGGGGGTCCTAACAGGGGCCCATGGCTATTAGAAACCTGTTGCGCTAGTGGAAAGTTGGGTGCCTGCCCAGAGGTAAAGAGTTGGTCACATCCCCGTACCAAATATATCTGAAAATATTTCTAAAGAAAAATATAGGGAAACCAAAATTATTAAACATGATTTTTCGAATTATTAACAATATTTATTACAATTTTAAAATTAACGGAATTACAAATTAACGCGCTTAAAAATTCTAAATCCAAGATACAAAATTGTAATACAAAGTTATCAGAAAAATATTGCGTTTAGCAGAGTAAGTTTTACTGTGATACATTTTGAAATACAATGATTTTAGTTTTAAATGAAATCTTTAGTTAAGTTAAAAATATTTTATTCCCGTGAACTGAGAAATGACAAAGATTAAGAATTGATTAAATCTTATGATAGAATTAAAAAAAATTGCTAGGGCGTGATTGTGGATCACTTAAATTTTTCCAAAATGACGCCCGCTGTATGGGCTGATTCGGCCCTGCAAAGATAAACGCACATGAAAAGTGAAACAAAACGGACTAAACGCTTCATGTATGAAATTAAAAATTGTCAAGGAAAATACATTGTGATTAAAAGTGATTAAACTATCTTTAAGTTAGTATTTAAGTAAATGATTTTACATATAAAAATAAATAACGAAGAATAATAACAAATGTGACTAGAATATTCTGAATAAATATAGGTTAAAACATACATCAGCGAAAATATTTAAATTTAACCTCAAAGTGAGAATGTTCCCTTTAAAATTGAGTTCGATATAAATTCAATTGAAATAAATAATAAATTTCATGAAAACATTATGAAAAGATTTAAATTATTTTAAATGTGATATTGCGAATATTGCAATGACTAATTGTGTATGATTAAGTTTGTGGTATTTCGAAATTTAGTTTTGTAAACATGTTTTACAACAAACATTAACGAAAAATGTTCCAAATAAGTGAGATTGAAACAAGTGAAAATTACTTTAAATATAATATGTGAAATTTAAATATTTAAATGAAATATCACAATGACGATTGACTTTTAAAGAAAATTATGAACGTGAATAAAATTGCAAGTGCGTCAAACAAAGATAGAATTTAGACTTAAATCTTATTTTAATTTAAATTTACATTTTTTTTCTTTTAAAGCAAATTGAATTGTGGTAATATTACTTATCTTGCAAATGTAGAGTTGAAATTTCCTGATTGTAATAATGATTTAAAATATTGTTTCAAAAATGATTCCATTGTGCGAACTTTGTTAACTTAATCCCGTTTTCATGGTAATCTTAATTATGTCGTTCGATCGTGAAAGTCCATTATGAACTCTGAATGTTCCATGGTAAAAATCGATTGTGAACTGAGAAAGTTCTCTCGTTGAAATCCATTGCGAACTGGTAAAGTTCTATCTTTTTGAAAAAGGACGCTACCAGTCTAAATTTGCATACATTATATAATTTATTTTGCTAAACTTTTATGAATCAACCAATAAGATTTTGTTTTGTGAAACATTACCTTATTTGGTTTATAAAACAAATAAATATTTAAATCAATAAGTTCGATCTTGCAATTTAATTTTATATAAAAATATATTGTCGCTGATTTTGGAATCATTTATGAAAACATGTAATTTGAGTGTTAGTTCATTAGAAATTTACTAGATGGCCCTAGCATTAATTTTTTTACATTTGATCATAATTTAAACAGAAATACATCGATGTTGTTTTTATACAAATTCACTAGATGTCTAAATACAAATTTTGTAAATTTAATTTGGAATAATAATAATTATATATATATATATATAAGACAAGTATTAGGTTAGGCGATAAAATAAACGAATTAAGTTTCTCTGTAAAAAACAGGTGGAGAAAATTTTATTTATTTTTTTAATTCAACAATAATTACGTTATATACACTATTTACAATCTTACCTGTAAAAAACAGGAAACGACAATTAGAGTTTATTATTATCACTTTTCTATTTATATAAGTAATTTTTAAATAATAAATTATACTTAAACTCTATTAAAAATTATAATAAAATGATTCTTCAATTCTCCTACTCAATCTGTCATCCTTCTTCCTGTCGGTAATTAAGATTATGTCGGCGCGCGGATCATGAGAAGCGCGGCAAATTCAAAACTAATGGAAGTATACTTTCATTACATCTCCCCCTCCCAGGGTGAAAATTCGTACAATTTTCAGTCTTCGTCTCCGTTCTCTGATATTGGAAGTAATTTTGTTACATGGAAGAGTCCAGTTTCTTGTTTTCGTCTTCCTGTTTTTATTTTATATATTGATTCTGACATCTTTTCTATTATTTCGAAAGGTCCAATCCTCAGTTCATCTAACTTTTTCCTGTTCAACCTGTTTCCATTTTCTATATATACTAGATCTCCTGTGTTAAACCGATGATTCTTTCTATTTTTATTAAATATGTTTTTGTTATATTCGTGTGATTTTCTTGTTCTTTCCAGCGCTAGTTTTTTATTTTTTATCCAATTTTCTTTATCAGTCCTTTTCATTTCATCAGGTAAAATACTGGTATCTGTGCCCTCCAATAAATACTTAGGTGTAAAACCAGTTACTGTATGCTCTGTTCTATTATATTTATCAACACATTCTCTGGCGATCGTTGTCCAAGCTTTTTTCCTTTCCTTTTCATTCGTTCTACATCTTATCTTATTAACTAGAGTCTGATTCAATCTCTCGTTCAGACCGTTGGAGAAGGGCGCGTTAACGGCTGTAAAAATTAGTTTAACATCTTTTTCTGACAAGAATTCCTTGAATTCTCTTGAATTTATCCCCGGATATTGGTCTGTCAGTATCGTTCCTATTTTCTCCGTTTCTAGAACCTCATTTACCAACTTGATGAAGTCAGTTGCACTCTGATTTTTTGATGTTAAAATGAACGCATATCTTGTAAAATGGTCCACAAGTAAGTGGAGGTATTTTTTTGTTGATCTTTGTCCTCCGAAGCCTCCAATGGTGTCTATTGACATTATTTCGAAAGGTTCTGTTGCTGGACCTAATTGTGACATAATTCCATATTTTCTTTGTCCTCTTGATTTGTTTTTAATACATATTTTACAGTTTTTACACACTTTTTTTATATTTTCAGTTATATTCTTGGCTGTATAATAAGGGCATACTCTATTCATCATTTGTTTAATTCCTATATGGCACCATTCAGAATGTATTTCCTTTATTATTTCTAAACTTAATTTTTCGGATAAAATAATCTTTTCTTTATTTCTAACTTTTCTATATAATACTCCATCTTTTTCTATTAATTTTGTTTTGGTTTTCTGCAATGTTCTATTTTCTTTTTGATCTTCTTTTATCTCCTTTATTGTTATTAGATTAACTATTTTCAGCATTTCTTCCGTATTTTCGAGTGGCTCTAATACCGGATTTCTACTCAGACTGTCTGCTTCGGCGTTATCTTTTCCCGGAATATATTTAATTTCAAAGTCGTATTGTGATAAATAATAAGTCATCTCACCAAGTTCTTCATCCGTTCTAGCTTTTATGTTTATATTCTCTAACGGCTTATGATCTGAAAATACTGTAAACTTTCTTCCAATTAGCCAGTGTTGCCAATATTTTACCGCTTCCTTGATTGCCAGACATTCCAAGTAAATTGCTTTTTTTCTTTTTTGTGACTCATTTAGTTTTTTTGAAAAATATGCTACTGGCTTTTCTTCACCGTTATTTTGTATCTGTTTGAATATTGCACCAATACCTTCTAGTGATGCGTCAGTGTAAATTCTTATTGGTAAATTCTTATCAAATATTTCTAGTACTGGTTGAGAACATAGTAATTTTTTTATATCAGTAAAAGATTTTTCGCACTCTTCAGACCATATAAATTTCTCATTTTTTCGTAATAGTTTGTGCAAGGGGTCTAGCAGTATTGAGCTTTTCGGTATATATTCATGATAGAAGTTGATTTTCCCGAGAAACTGTCTAATATTTTTCTGAGTTTTCGGAGTAGGAAAATTTTGTATTGAGATTAAATTATCTTTCACTGGTCTCACTGTATTGTGTTCTATAATATGTCCGAGGTATTTTACTGATTCTGTCGCAAAATTACATTTTTTGAATTTTAATCTGAAGCCTTCATCTACTATTGCTTTTATTACTTTTTCTATATGTTCTATATGTTCATCGAATGATTCTGAAAAAATTAAGATGTCGTCTATGTAATTCTCCGAAAAGTCTTTTAAATCATGTTTCCTCAAGATATTTGATAGAATTCTCTGGAAAACAGCTGGTGCTGTCTTTAATCCAAATGGTAGACACGTCCATTGGAAGTGTCCATCTTGAGTAACGAATCCTGTTTTCTGTCTATCTTCAATGCGCAGTGGGATTGACCAAAACGCAGAGTTTATATCTAGCGTGGTGAAGTATTTACAATTTCTTGTTTTTATTATTAAATCATTTATTAATGGGAATGGTTGAGCTTGTGGTATGATTATTTTGTTCAATTCGCGAAAATCTATACACAATCTTGACCGTTTGTTCTCATCTTTCTTGAATGCCAATGTTACTGGTGCTGCGAACGGGCTGTAAGATTCCTCGATTAGCTTATTTTCAAGTAATTTTGCCACTTGCTTTTCTATTTCTTTTCTATCTTCTATACTACATCTATACGGCCTCTTACTACAGTATTTATCAACTAGTAAGTCTATACGAGCTTCGTAATCAGTAACAGTGCCTATATCATATTTATTTTTCGCAAATGCTGTGTTATACTTTTCTATAAGTTTTTCAATTTTCAATTTCTTTATGCCATTCAAGTGATCTAAATTTGTTCTGAACTCGTTTTCATTTACATATTCGTTAAAATTTACTTTAACCTCTTCTAATTCTTTATTCTTATTCAATGTATTTATTTTTTCCTCTATCTGTGTTTCTGTCTTTTGAAATATTTGTAAATTTTCATCTTGAATTAGTTTGAACTTCTTTATTATATCTAAACCAATGAGAAAATCTTCGAAGTCATCTCTTTCTACAATGAATACATCAATGTATTCTTCTTTCTCAAAAATTTTTACTCTTATGGTTACTAAACCTTTTGTTTGTGTCACACCATTGACTGTTTTCAAATATATTTTATTTACATCTTCTGTCTTTTTCTTTATCTTAACTAATTTTGAATTTATGAGAGAGATTTGGGAACCTGTATCATATGTTCCGTTTACCTCTATTTTTCCTTCTAATAGTATTTTAACTTTTATCAATGGTGTGATTATTCGTTTTTTTGTTCTGTATTCAGATCTACTTCTATCACTGAATTACTTCCAATTACTCTAGCTTCATTTTCATTTTTCTTTTTAAACCAGCATGAATCCTCTGGGTGATATCTAATACCTTTGCTTAGTTTTTCACAATTTTTACATGGCTTCTTCTCTTCAAATTTTTTCTTATTTTCTTGTCTTTCGTCTTTCTTCTTTGTAAAATTATTTTTATTTGCTAGATTTTCACATTTTCTAATTTCATGTAGTAGTCCAGTTGAGTTTTCACAATTTTCCTTATCTATTTTATTTCTAACAAACTCAGGTAATCCTGCTGCTATAAGCATTACTAGCGACTTTGTACCAATATTATTATCCATATCCAGCAATAGTTTTTCTTTTTTTATAGCATATTCCATTAGCGAACCTTCTTTATACTTGTAGAATATAGCATACATCCCTGTACTCCATCCTTTGTCTGCAAATGACTCCAAGAATTTCTTTTTCCATTCAGACCATCCGGCTTCTATTGTCAACGTTGTTAGTGTTGCTGAGTGCCAATCTAAACACGATTTGTCCAAAAATAATCTTAGTATCTCGATCTTCGTATCATCTTCTCTGATTTCAAATCTTCTACACTCTTTTTCAAATGTCTCCAACCACTGCTTTGCATTGGAGTATTTGCATACAAATTTTTCAATCATAAACCTCTCTACTATGTTTTTCAAATTTATTTGATTTTCTTTCTTCTGTGCGAATCTCTCTTCACTTGTTTCCACTATTTGTTCTAAGTATAGATCATTAAATTTTATATTATCATCTTCATCAAAATAAATCTTCTTCATTTCTTCTGTACAAGTAATCCATATTGTTCTTTCTTGACCTCTTTGGTTGAGACTTTTTCTAATTCTCTTATAGTTCTCCGTTTTTGTCAACTCATTGTGGTTATTGACAAACCTTTCAGCTTCTGGTAATACATACGTCTTATTATCCTCTGTTGTAATAGAAGTTATATAAATTACACTTGTCTTTTTGTCACTTGGTGATGCCACATATTTAAATGCAAATTGTAGTTTTTTTGCCATTATAAACAAGAATTGTCGTTTTATAAGACAAGTATTAGGTTAGGCGATAAAATAAACGAATTAAGTTTCTCTGTAAAAAACAGGTGGAGAAAATTTTATTTATTTTTTTAATTCAACAATAATTACGTTATATACACTATTTACAATCTTACCTGTAAAAAACAGGAAACGACAATTAGAGTTTATTATTATCACTTTTCTATTTATATAAGTAATTTTTAAATAATAAATTATACTTAAACTCTATTAAAAATTATAATAAAATGATTCTTCAATTCTCCTACTCAATCTGTCATCCTTCTTCCTGTCGGTAATTAAGATTATGTCGGCGCGCGGATCATGAGAAGCGCGGCAAATTCAAAACTAATGGAAGTATACTTTCATTACATATATATATATATATATATATATATATATATATAATTTTGAATTTATAAAATTCTCTTTTCTTATATCCATTTATTTTGTTTTAAGAATTTATGAAATGTTTTACCAATGATAATATTGATGTAGGCATCGCTACAATATATATATATATATATATATATATATATATATATATATATATATATATATATATATATATATATATATATATATATACCTCATTTTTCACATTTGTAAAGTTAGCAAACTCGTGTAACCGATTTCAGTAATTGAAACATCTGTAACACAGTTCTTTCAACACCAACTCTAACACAGTTCTTTCATACATTTAACACATTCAGAGACGTCCCTAACATTTACGAAACCAAAAGCAAAATAAAAATCAAAGACCCTTCAAAATGAAGATTGTCTAATGGTTGAGTGTGATTCTGTACTGACGGGACTTGTAACATAAAAGTACATACAATATTTTTTCCACTGCTTGGTAAAATACGAAATTTAGTTCAGCATAAGTTAAAAAAAAAAAATAAAAATTCGTTTAAAAATTAATTTTAAATTAATTGAATTACAAAGTTTTAAAATAGATAAAAACAATTATTATGGTTAATCAACAATAATTAACCAGTCCAAAGTGAAAATTATACCGAACATTATATTATTATTTTTTTGTTTAGTAGATAGTATCTACTTGTTAATCGTACAAATACTCACAGGTAGTGCAGTTTCTTTAAGAGAATATTTTTTCATTATTCGAAAAATAAGATAAATATTAGCTTTTCTTGTTAAAACTTTCATTTTAAATTTGTACCTATTGCTACAAAAGTAAAGAAAATATATTTTACACTAAAGATTTCAAAAGTTTCTATGAAAAAATTAATTTTAAACAATCTGTTAATTAGAATCTTTCTTAAATTTTTATGTACGTATATGTGATTGCTGTTACAAAAAACTTTATAATATTTGCATAGTAGTACCTGTATGTTAATGGCCGTTTATGGGTGCAGGGCCGTAGCTAGGGGGGGGGGCATCATGGGGCAATGCCCTACCTTAAAATATCAATGCCCTACCTTAAAAAGTACGATAATATGCTAAGAAAATTATTTGTTTATAGTATGAGATGATGGGAAAAAAATAATTTATTACACTAGCGTAGTAACACTAGAGGGAATTTGGAGGTTTTCCTTAATTAAATTTAAATATATTTGTTGTCCATATTAGTAATAATTAAACATAACAATCAGTTTCAAATCAACCAATAAAATTTAAATGTACAATACCATATTTTAAGACAACGGCAAAAGCTAACAATCATTTTCAAATTAGCAAATAAAACCGAAATGTATCTTGGTACTAACAGTTAAATACAGTCACTCAACTTTCTGATCATTGATCAAATGTTAATGTAAGAATTAAATAAGTCAGCATTTTACGAGAACAGTAAAGCTTATTTATTTAAAGTATATGTATGTGTTTATTTATTATATTTTCATATAATAAAAAAATAATAAATTATAAATAATTAATATTAGAAAGGTTTACTTTGTGAAAATCCATATTAAACATAGGATCGTTGCTTTATCACTTTTCACAGGAAAATTGTAGAAAAACACGAGTCGACTTTCGGCTTTTACACCATCGTCAGGTGAAAAACATAACTAAAAATTATTCTTTTAGGCGAAAAGTATTTATAATACAAACTGAAGTAAATAATGTATTGGTGGGGGATGTTAGAGGCAGATATAATCAAACCAAATGTAATGTAATTCCCAAGTTGAACAATTTTGATAAAACTAAAAATGTATTATTTGCAAAGGCTCCCGCAGCGAATTTTATTTTAAAACCAGTTGAGTGTAATATAATTAAAATGGCTAGAGTATGTTGGGGAAAACCAGAAACATGAAATAGTGGTGAACATTAATTGCAAGAAAAAAGAGAATAAAATATACAGGTATCTATCTGTGTTAATTTGTCAAAATAGAGAAATGTGTTGATTTACAAGAAAAGTTACACCCCCAGGTAGTTGCTTTTGTTAGACTGAAAGGATTGTAAAATCAGAAATATTGCATAAAAACTATTTTGAAATATTAATTACCAGGAATCAATAAAATTTTTAAAAATGGGTACCTGTCAGCTAAAACTATTCGAAAAACGTGAGATGCATCGTGTTATAAATTTAACAAAGGCGATTTGTTTAGATCAATTTGGTCATTTAAGATGACGTGGTTTGGGTCTTTGTTCAATTTGTTGATTTCCAGGGCTTCCAAAATGTTGAGTTTGCGGCCTTTTTTACAAATGTGTAATATTTTGTCAGCAATTTGTCATCTTAAATGACCAAATTGATCTAAACAAATCGCCTTTGTTAAATTTATAACACGATGCATCTCACGTTTTTCGAATAGTTTTAGCTGACAGGTACCCATTTTTAAAAATTTTATTGATTCCTGGTAATTAATATTTCAAAATAGTTTTTATGCAATATTTCTATTGAAAATTTTGGGGTAGTGGTGAATTATAAACACGAAATTTAACTTTAAATAAGAACACTGTATTTTAGACAAATATGAACATAATTGAAAATAGAAAGGTTACAATTACAAAAGAAACCGACGAAACAATTTTACACTACAAAAGTACTACATGAGAACAAAACGAAGAATAAATATAGACTAAGCCGCGGCGTGGCTCGACGTTGCGCACGCCGCTGCGCGCTGATTGGTTTCATACGCTCCAATCACGTGATATGAAAAGCGCGCTAAATCTAATTCTCAATACTCCCACTATTTAAGCGCATTTCATACCAACTTTATCGATCAAATACACAAATCTATTTCGTGGTAACGCTTTAGTTAGAAAATCTGCACATTGTTCTTCAGATGCTACATATTTTACATCTAAAACTTTTGATTGATATTTTTCACGAATGAAATGATAATGAATATCAATGTGCTTGCTCCTTTTATGCAACTCTGGATTTTTAACTAATCTAATCGTGCTTTGGTTATCAATTTCTAAAGTAACTGGTTTATCACATTGATATCCAATATCAGTCAAAAGTTGTTTTAACCATAAAAGTTCTCGTGTCGCAGTACTCGCAGCAATATATTCTGCCTCAGTTGTGCTGAGGGATACAAGACGCTGACGCTGTGAACACCATGAAATAGGTCCATTTGAAAAATTAAAAATATACCCAGTTGTAGAACGACGCGTTAATGTATCATTTGCAAAATCCGCATCTGTAAACCCAACTAAAAAGTTATTATCCGACTTACTATAAAGTATACCCAAATTTACTGTGCCCACAAGGTATCTGAGGACCTTTTTAATAGCATTCCAGTGTACTTCCGAATAATTATTCAAGAACCTACTCAAGAAACTAGTCGCAAACATAACATCAGGGCGTGACACTTGAGCCAAAAATAGAAGTGAACCAATTGCTTCTCTGTACGGGAAGGTTTTGTCTGATAGTTTATCTTCTTGTTGATCCATTAATGAAGTTACAGAATGAGGATCTAATGGTACACTTATAGGTTTGGCATCAGTCATTCCGAAACGAGCAAGAATGCGCTTGATGTAATCTTTTTGATGAATGAAAATAGAATTATTTTCTTCAAAGCGCTCAATTTGCAATCCAACAAAAGATAATGACTTATTAACTGTAATTTCGAAGGATGATTTTAATACGCTAATGATTTCATCAATTGCATCTTGCGATTCGCTCATTAACAATCCATCATCTACATACAACGCTAAAAAGATCAGACTATCTTTAATCAATCCGCGATAAACACACGGATCAGCTAAACTGGGAACAAAATTAAAATCTTTTAAGAATGAATCAAACTTGGTATTCCATTGACGCGAAGATTGTTTTAAACCGTAGATTGATTTGAGAAGTTTACAAGCAAAATTTTCTTCTGCTACAATACCTTCGGGAATACGCATATAAATCGTTTCATTCAAATCGCCATGTAAAAACGCTGTTTTAATATCAAACTGTGTTAACTTCCAATTCTTTTGAACGGCCATTGCTAACAATACACGTATAGATTCGTACCTTGCTACTGGAGAGAAAATCTCCTCGTAATCAATCCCATTCTTCTGAGTGAAACCTTTTGCGCATAGACGAGCCTTAAATCTTGGGATTTCTTCAGATGACGAATTTTTTATCTTAAAAACCCACTTGCATTCCACTACAGTCTTTCCTGCTGGTAATGGTTCTAATTGCCATGTCCCATTTTTGCGATGTGATGACAATTCTTCTTGGATGGCCGCTTTCCAGTCAGCTGAATTCGGTCCAGATACTGCTTCATCGTAAGTTTGTGGTTCTGCATACTCGATGAAATTCAGCTCGTAACGTGCAGGTCTCTGCAAAGAATTGCGATCTCACAGTTGCCTACCTGAATTTTGGACAACATGATCTTGATTGTTGTTAGCGGGCTGAACTTCATCTTGATGAATTTCTTGGATCGGAACTTGATTTATTTGTTGAACTGGAAGAATATCTTGATTGTTTTGTGGAACAGGAATTTCTGGATTATTTGGACCGACTGGAACATTTCCAATTTCTTCTGAACTGTTAAAAGGAAGATAGCTTTCTTCGTTTTTTGGAACAGTCGAAGTAAGGCTTTCTTCGTTGAAGGAAACATCTCGGGAAACCATGAACTTCCCTGTTTTCAAGTCGAACAATCGGTAGTTCTTCGAATCTTGTTGATATCCCACGAAGATCATCTGTTTACTTTTCGGATCCCATTTTCTTCGAAGTTGTTTTGGAACATGAACAAAAGCTGTACAACCGAATATCTTCATGTGTCCAACTTCATTCTTCTTTCCAGTCCATGCTTCATATGGGACGACATTGTTCTTCGCAGCTGACGGAGTCCTGTTGTAAATATAAACTGCCGTGTTCATTGCTTCGGCCCATAGTTTCTTCGGGAGATTCTTCGCATATAACATCGATCTTGCCTTTTCAACTAAGGTACGATTCTGTCTTTCAGAAGAACCGTTTTGTTCTGGAGTGAACGGAGCTGTGGTTTCCATCTTTATACCTTTTGAAATGAGATAATTCTTCATGTTGCTGTTAACATATTCAGTTCCATTGTCACAACGTAACGTTTTAATGGAACTTCCGAACTGGTTCACTATCAATGCATTGAACTCTTTGAATTTTTCAAAGACATCAGATTTATGCTTCATGAAGTAAATCTGCGTGTAACCCGACGAATCATCTTTGAAGATGACGTAGAATCTGGAACCGCCTATGGATTCTTCTTGCATGGGTCCACCGACATCTGAATGAATCAATTCACCTGGATTTGTACTTCTCGGAGCAACATTGTGAAAAGGCAGCCTATGTTGTTTACCCAATTGACATGCTTCGCAGAAAAATTCCATATCGTTAGGAATTTCCTCAATGTTGATGGCTCCTTGTTTCTTCATCTCACGTAAGATCTTCAAATTGACGTGTCCAAGACGTTCATGCCAAAGTTTCAACTGCGACAAAGTGACAGAATTGACCTCGAACCTTGGAATCGCTGTCATCTTCAAAAGATAAAGATTGTTGTCTTGTAAATCACCAGACATGACGATTTCTTTGCCCTTATAAATTATTGCTGAAGAATCCTTGTACTTGACTTCAAAATTGTTTCTCACACAAGCTCCCACTGAAACTAGATTCTTTTTGAGCTTTGGGACGAACAAAACATCTTGAAGTTTTCCATCGAACCATTCCCCTGAGACAGAACGTTTGATGTAAACGATACCACGACCTTCGACTTCACGTGTAGTACCATCTCCAAATAAAACATATTCATTTTTGCATTCTTCAAATTCAGCAAACAAATGTCTTTGGAACGTCATGTGCTTTGAAGCTGCGCCGTCAAGAAACCACTTCTCGGATATATCCATGTTTTGTGAAAATGTCTCTGTAGATAAAGCACACATATTCTTTAAATTGCCGTTTTTATTCTGGTTATTTGGAGCAGGATTTTTGCTTTCTGAGAATAACCGTTTTCTACAGTCTTTAATCATATGTCCTTTTTTATGACAATAAAAGCACTCTACTTCTTGTTTCTTACTGAAAGACTTTTTCGGTTTTTTATAATTGTGTGATTTTTTATTCGGATTCTGAACGTTCACTGCAACCAATGAACTTGTAACATCATCAACTGATGTTAATCGAGATTCTTCTTTGATGAGACGTGTCGTCAAATTCTCAATGGTTTGTCTCTCTGCTTCGACACTGTCCCATGCGCTGACAAATGCATTGTACTTCGATGGCAAACTTCCGATTAGTTTGGCCATAATCATGTCATTAGATACATTTTCTCCTAAATCTATCAATTGTCTGGCCATATTTTCAACTTTTGCTATATGTTGAGCAACTGAATCTAATGAGGTCATTCTGTATTCATGGAAACGTGTCAACAGTAATAACTTATTCGAAGCACTGCGTTGTTCATGTAACGTAGATAACTTACTCCACATTTCGGCCGACGAATCGCACGTTAGAAGATACTCCAACTGACCAGGTTCCAAAGATGATGAAATAATGAACATCGCCTTTGCATCTTTCTTCTCCCAGATTTTCTTTTGCGCTGCATCCTCTGGCTTCAACTCTGTCTTCTCCACAATACCCAGGATATCATTAGCAATGAAGATCGCACGCATTTGAAATTTCCATGCTTGGAAGTTAACACCAGAAAACTTGGATACATTTCTTACGTCAATTAATTCGGACATATTGATACTTATTAGGAATAATTATTACGAAATTAAGATTTTAATAACCTTTCTAACTGCACTAAATAATTCTAATGTGCAAAAATGTTCTCAGGATTCTTAAAAGAACAGAATAAAGCACGAAATATTCACGAAAATCTTTTCTAAAATTTAAAGAACGTTCTCGAAGTACAAAATATTCACGAGCTTTGTTTCGAATAGTCAAAGAATGTTCTCGAAAGACGAATTATTACGAAAAAAATAACACTTTACGAAACTTGAAAATAAATTTACGTAATATGACGCAATTATACGAAACTTGAATATCACATTTCAGAATATGACGCAATTACACGAAACTTGAAAAAATCATATTTCAGAATATGACGCAATTAAACGAAACTTGAAAATCACATTTCAAAACATGACGCAATAACACGAAACTTGAAAAATCATATTTCAAAATATGACACAATAACACGAAACTTGAAAAATCATATTTTAGACCATGACGTAACTTTACGAAATAACTGGATTGACCTCGGATTTACAAAAGACGAATTTTCAAAATGGATTCACTAGTCACTTCGATTAAGCACAGAACATTCTCGAACACTTATTAATTCGCGATTACTGTGCCCATAACCTATTGAATATTTTGGGGCAGTGGTGAATTATAAACACGAAATTTAACTTTAAATAAGAACACTGTATTTTAGACAAATATGAACATAATTGAAAATAGAAAGGTTACAATTACAAAAGAAACCGATGAAACAATTTTACACTACAAAAGTACTACATGAGAACAAAACGAAGAATAAATATAGACTAAGCCGCGGCGTGGCTCGACGTTGCGCACGCCGGTGCGCGCTGATTGGTTTCATACGCTCCAATCACGTGATATGAAAAGCGCGCTAAATCTAATTCTCAATAATTTCTGATTTTACAATCCTTTCAGTCTAACAAAAGCAACTACCTGGGGGTGTAACTTTTCTTGTAAATCAACACATTTCTCTATTTTGACAAATTAACACAGATAGATACCTGTATATTTTATTCTCTTTTTTCTTGCAATTAATGTTCACCACTATTTCATGTTTCTGGTTTTCCCCAACATACTCTAGCCATTTTAATTATATTACACTTAACTGGTTTTAAAATAAAATTCGCTGCGGGAGCCTTTGCAAATAATACATTTTTAGTTTTATCAAAATTGTTCAACTTGGGAATTCCCTTACATTTGGTTTGATTATATCTGCCTCTAACATCCCCCACCAATACATTATTTACTTCAGTTTGTATTATAAATACTTTTCGCCTAAAAGAATAATTTTTAGTTATGTTTTTCACCTGACGATGGTGTAAAAGCCGAAAGTCGACTCGTGTTTTTCTACAATTTTCCTGTGAAAAGTGACAAAGCAACGATCTCATGTTTAATAAATTATAATTTATAAGTAGTGTAGTGTACAGCACAGCGTGGCAGTTAGTTATCGACACAGTTGTTTGTTTATTAGTGTTAACTGAAAATTAATTGATCTTGCGATGGATATACGGGCTTTCTTTGGCAAAAAACGAAGAATTGAAGAAAAAATTGATCACGAAGAGCCTCATTCCTCAAAACAGATGGAAGTACAAGATACAATTGCTACACCTAGCCCTATGAAAACAAATTCAATGAAACACATTGGTATTGTTAGCCATGGTATTCCTTCTGACATTGCACAAATCGGAGAACCGATAAAGCAAGTTATTTTAGACATATCCAAAACAAAATAATAGGGCCTTTGTAGCGGACTGGTTCAAAAGATTTAAATGGTTACAATATTCTGTCGAAAAGGATGCTGCTTTTTGCTATCCTTGTCAGCAATTTTTACCTCATGGAAGCAAACAGACTTCGTACACTTCTACAGGATTCAGAAACTGGAAAAATGCCACTGATTCGAAAACTGGGTTTCCAAAACACGAAAAATCCATTTCTCATACACAAGCCATGGCTATGTGGCAGGAAAAATTACATAGAATATCTACAACTAGTAGTACTGAAACGTTAATACATCAAACAATATTAGAAAAAAACAGGTATTACGTGAAGTCTATTATTGAAGTAATACAATTTCTAGTTGTAAACGAATTAGCTTTGCGTGGAAATTATATTTTAGAAGAAGAAAAAGAACAAGGTTTATTTCAAAATTTGTTTGAATACACGTGCATGAAAGACCCTAGTTTAAAGGAGGCTCTCAGTCATATACCACAAAATGCAACATATCGTTCACCTGCAATTCAAAATCAAATAATTCAAGCAATGGTTCAAGCAGTACGCAGTTCCATTGTTAAAGATATTAAGGAATCTGACGTGAACTGGTTTACTCTAATGGAAGATGGGACGAGAGATAAAAATAATCGCGAAAATATTGCAATAGCAATACGGTATATTAAGGATGGAATTGTCAATGAGTCTTTGCTAACAGTTATAACTACCGAAAACCTTGATGCAGCCACTTTTACGGAATTGACGTTAAATACCCTTACGGAAAATAACATTAACCTCTCTCATATGCTAAGCCAGTGCTATGACGGCGCAAGTGTAATGAGTGGGAAAGTTTCTGGAGTTGCGACCAGAATAGAAAATAAATTAGGCCGAAAAATTGCCTACGTTCACTGCTATAACCATCGTTTGCATTTGATAGTCATCAGAACTATTTCGGAAATCACTTTTATTCGTTTATTTTTTGATCAATGCATCATGCTACATGAATTTTTTCATCATGGCAAAATAGCTGCCTTGTATGGTGGAAAAAGGATTGGCCGGCTCCTCCAACAGCGTTGGTCAGGTCATCTGGCGGTTAAAAAAGTTATATATGATAATTATTCATCGATTTTGGTAACTTTAGATGAAATCAAAAATGATAGATTTAACGGTGATGACGTCGCCAAGAGTGTCGGCATTAAAAAAGTCATGCTCAGTTTGGAATTCCGAATGGCCATGATTGTCGCCAAAAAAATTTTATCAATGCTTCACCCTGCAGACGCAGCTTTACAAGCCCGAAGCACAGGATTAAAAGACGCGATAACGATCATAAAGTGCGTCCAAATTGAAATGACGAAACTGAGATCAGATGAAATGTATCATCAAATTTTAGAAGAAGCTAAGTCTATAATAAGCGGTGATTTGGAAAATAGGACCCAGACCCAGCAAAGACAAGTCAAAAAATCAAATCAGATGGATGATTACTTGTTATATGGCCCTTCCTCTTCCTCTGCCAGACAAAACCTAGAAGGCCTAGATGCTCTGCCATTTAAGTCTGAGTATTTCGAAACGCTGGATATACTAATTGCTGAATTGCAAAGAAGATTTTCGGACAACGACGATCTGTTAAATTCGATAGCAAGTCTCGACGAGTTGGATGTAGACAAAATGATGCCGTTGAAAAATTTAGGTAAGTAAGAAAATTAAACAAAACTATATCTCTGCTTGTAAAATACTAGTGTTATTTATTTATGGACATAAGTTCACAATTTCCACTGATTTTTTAGGTCTAACGGTTCCATCAAGAGAAGAGGCTACTGTAGTCAAAGCCATTGTAGCGAGAATACAATGGAAAACACAATACAAGTTCTGTACAGGCAGCGAGAGGCGTTCAAAGATACATATGAACTTTTTGCATCTGTGGCGACCATAGGATGTAGCACTGCTGTGTGCGAATCTACGTTTTCAACTTTGACTGCAATCAATAGGCCTCAGCGACTGTCAATGGGTCACGAAAGAATGGCAGGCATGGTATTTTTGGCCTTTGAAAAGAAAAGAACGAAGTTAATTGATCTGGATGAAGTTCTTCGCATTTTTAATAATATGGCGAATCGAAAAATTCAGCTGTTTTAAGGAAGGACTAATTATTATCGAACTGAATACAATATGTTTGAAGAAATTATATATAAATTTGAATAAATAACTGCTTTGCTCTTATCTATCTGTCACCCCCTCTTGACAATTAAGTACTATCTCACTTACACATACGCAAAAGTACGAGAAAAATCGATTCACTAGATCAAATCAAATAAAATTTTTACTTCTGCCCTACATATAACAACAGCTGCCCTACCGTAAATTCAGCTCTAGCTACGGCCCTGTATGGGTGTTAGTAGTAGTAGTAGGTACGTAGGTATATTTATTTAAAATGTAAGGACAACTGATACTAGGTTTGTTCCAACATCCATTTTTCGACAAGTATAAAACATGTATATGATTTATTTATGCCCATGCACGACAATAAACAAGTCACAAACATGTTTGTAATGTACCTAGTGCTGGTATATTTAAAAACAATTGTTGACATTTAATGGATACTGTCTTCTTCCACAGTGTCGTAAATATAACTTTTAGTTTGGATTTTTTGGCTCTCTTGAAATAATTATCGAATTATTTCGTTCATGTACCTGTAGTAATAAATGAGAACAGTGATAACGACTATTTAGGTTTTTATTTATTTGGCTATTTTCCTTTTTTAATGTTGCACCAGTTTTGTTCCAATGGATTTTATGGTGCTAGTGACAACGCAAAGATTTTCACTCGCGCCTCTGATGATAAAATTAAAAACTCGATCAAGTAAAAACATAGGTTTACATCTAATTGACAAAATGAAATCTAGTAATTTGCACATAATTTGGATAATACAGAACTGTGTATGCCAACTTAGCGTGTACGTTCATCTTTACAATTTACCTATAATCCATTGTTTTTAAAGTGTCAAAAGACAGAGATAGCAATAAGTTACAAAAAAAAAACGAACTAAAAATTCATTCAAAAATCCTTGGACAATTTAGATAGTCAGTCAGAAGTTTGGAGCTTGTCGCATATATTGTTGGAATATTGAACAACGCATATGTACAAATTGTACAAATAACTAAATTAGGGATGTCCAAATACACATATTATAAAATATAGCATGTCGGAACAAACTTAATTACACCATCTGAAAATCAGTAATCAGAATCACATAAAAAATGTTTGTGTTATTTTGACCTTCACAATCATAATGACCTGTTATGGGAACCACAGAATGGAAACTGTGTGCAATCAATCGTCTTTAACTATTTTGTTTATATGTAGTGGAGTATTTTTATTGAGAGACATTCTAAAGGATGCTCCATGTGCTCGTGCTCACTTTGCTCCATTTGCTCCATGTGCTCATGCTCACTTTGCTGCATTTGCTCCATGTGCTCATGCTCAATTTGCTCCATTTGCTCCATGTGCTCATGCTTACTGTGCTTCATTTGCTTACAATAATTTTCGTACTTACGTACATATATACCTACATTTTTTCAAAGTCTCCTTTGAAATGCATTTACTATTGTCAATAATTTTATGAAGGGTCATCTTTTGTTATATTTTTTACAACTTGGGCTAGTGAAGGTACATATTTGTACACACTAATTTCTTTTATTTAATAAAAACAGGTAAATTTTTAAGAAATTGTTCTAGATATTTATGATAATTGTTATTTTCGTATTTTTAATATGAATTTATATAAATATAAAATAAAAAACCTGTATATTAGCCTCCCTAAGGACAGTTGTCGTCGCTCGAGCGGTATCCGCTCGGGCATTTCCTGCATCAGGATAAATCCGTCGGCCGCTCGTTTTGCAAAGGGGATCACATGGGGTCTGACAACCTGTTCGATGTAACTTTGAGCCGTTACAGTACCCTCGTTCAGGAAAACAAGCTCAGTTTTGCCTTGCAAACTAATTGCACCTCAGACCATGACATTAGGACCTCCAAATCTGTCGCGTTCATGAATGTGACGATCAGGAAACTTTTCCCCACTTCTTCTCCACACTTTTACACGTCGATCATCACTAAAAAACTTCACCTTGCACTCATTCGTGAAGAGTACGTGACGCCATTCCTCCAAGCTCCATTCAAGGTGTTCACGTGCAAATCTTAAACGGTTTGCACGATGCGCTTCGGTCAGTTTGGTACGGATTACTGGTCTTCTTGAACGTTGTTGGTCTTCATGCAAACGATTTCGTATGGTCTGATTACTGACAACAGTACCAGTAGATCGATGTAAGCGATTTTGCAGAGTACCTGCGGTAACAGTCGGCTCACGTCGTGCACACAGTCGAATGTAATGGTCTTCACGGGCAGTGGTAGCACGAACTCTTCCTGAGCCACGGCGCCGGGTTACACTACCGGTCTGCTAATACCGATTTCAAACATTTTGAATAGCCCTTCGTGAACAACCCAACTGCAGAGCCACGGAACGTTGAGATTGACCACCCTCAATCATCGTTACGGCTCTGGTAGCAGTAGCTTTGTCCATATGGTGTCGAATTCTCGGTATTGTAAAAATAAATGACTGAATAACACGCCAAACTTCAAAAAACAACCTCAGCAATCAATAATCTAGCGCAAACTGATTTAAAATCAAATTCAAAAAAATAAGGAAAACTAACCACTTGACACTGTGCGAGACAAAAAAACGTTTAAATCTTCCCCTCAACAATAATATCACTTAAACCTAACTGTTATCAGTTACTCAACCACTTAATATCATAACAACAATCATTTAGAAAAGTTATTTTGACGTGGATCGACATAAATCAGTTTTAAAATACAAACTTCCAAGTGGCCCTTATTTTGTTTTGAGGAGTATATATATATATATATATATATATATATATATATATATATATATATATATATATATATATATATATATATATATATATATATATATATATGTATGTATATAGAAATATAAAAATACGTTTGTAATTGTTTATTCAGTGGAGACAGTATGTTGGCAAACAGTTAAAAACAATTACAAAAAACATTTGCAAACAGTAAATTACAAACATTTGAAGTAAATGTTTTTTTGGTGGATCCGCACCTTAAAAATTAACATTTTTTAAACAGATTATGGCATGAAAGCGTCACTTATGTATACACACCACTAAAAAAATACCACCACTAAAACTTAAAAATAGTGATTTAGCAATGCGTTCCCTTAGGACGTAGACGGTTGCAAATAAACCAAAATAATGTAGTTAATCTAAGACGCTGTCAATTGCTACATGCAGTACAATCAAAAATTATATGAAAGTTTACCCACCATGTATTATGCCGTGTAGTTAAATTTTTTTTCTTTGATAAAACTTTTAATACATTTTAATAAAATTAAACAGCATCCAATAATTAACTCGCCAAGATCTATTGAGAGAAGATCCTAATTTTGTGCTTATATTCAAGTATTCAGTGTATGGAAAAAAATTTTTTTTTTAAAAATACCCTTTCATTTTTTTTAAAATGAGGTGTCACCTAGAGGTGACACTGGGCGTTATTTATTGCATGAACTTATACAAAATAAAAAGGATATTTATTATATATTCTTGACAATTGAAATTTTGAGTTTTTTACTATTTTTTTTCACTCGGGCCATGGGTAAAGACAGATGATTGAGATTGATGGTAGTCCAAAAAAACCTCAGCCTTCATTTATTTGAAAATTATTGTATTAGGAAAACATGATACTGTACCACGACGCATCTTGTCTTACAACACATTAGTAACTACTTAATTAACTAATAGATATGTATTATGGTATTATGTTGTCCTAATACAATAGTGTTTATATGAATTCGCTTCCAATCCAGCCTTAAGAAAGTGCTTCTTTTTTTGGTTCTCAAATACACTTAACGATAACACAATTAATCAAAATAACGATTCTTTTTTTAATCGCGATTAATTTTATCGATTAAAAAATTAATCAAATTAATTAATCGATTAAAAATTCAGTCGATTAATGCCAACACTGGTTAAAATATTGCCCAGGTGACACTCAATAAATTCAACGTTATTTTAGATACATAATAAAATTTTTCTTGCAAAAAAATCTCTTTCATTATAAGCTGGATTCTCAAATAATAATTTGTAATAACAATAATAACAGTACTTACCCTTTAGACATTTTTATAGCAGCGAAAATACGACAAGATGCACTAACACGCAGAAAAACAGAACACCATTTGAAATAACGGATTTAATTTGACCGTTGAAATAACGTCAGTGTTGCCAAATTAAAACCATGAATACTACTAAGTATTAATATTTTAGTAGTACCACATTTATTTTAAAATATTTTATATTGCCTTTAAAAAAAAATTACAAATCACTGTCACCTAGAGGTGACACTGGGAATTCCCGAGTTAATCAAACTTGTGATAGTAAATTGAGCATTAAAATAAAATTCAATTTCAGATGTACTTTGTTAAAATTAATGCAATAAAAACGAAATTAAAGCATAGTACTGACTGAATTAGGTATTCGTTTTAATTCTGTCATAGTAAACTCAAAACAAATTGCAAGCTGTGTATCTGCGTATGTATATGTGAAATTAGTTCTTTTCTCTTCTGTTGATAATTAAAAAAAATGTTTTTGATTTTTGAAAAGTTACTTTGTAAAGTCATTGACGTTGTAGGATATCAAATAAAACCTGACTAATTATTAAGTTGTTAAAACACTGTATCAATTGACCATTTCGTTATAATTTTTCGTGATTTCATCGTGTTAAATTTGTATTGTGTAATGCAACAATATTTTTACACTGTCAAAGTTGTTTTTTGTAATAATCGTAATGTTCTGTGATATCAGAAGCCACAAAAGTGGGAAAACTAAAATAGTATTTCATAAACATATTTTAATCCGAATTTGTGAAAAATTGTGTTCGCTTTTCTTTGTACGATGTGGTACATAGTTTAGTTTAGTTTAGTTTAGTTTAGTTTAGTTTATTTGCCAGGATAAAAAATTTATAAATTTTACAGGCTCGTCAAAAATAAAAAAATAAAACAATTGTTACAACTTCAAAACATTAAAATTACAATAAGAAAAGCAAGATTGAGAAGTCGAGAAAAAGAGAAAAAAAAAAAAAACATTTTGTATTTTATATAGACTACTAACTCATTTTCTCTTTATTTAAAAATTCCTGTATGGAATAATAAGCGTTTCTTACTAACATCTCTTTAACTTTGACTCTGAAGTTTCTGAGCGAAGAAGCTTTCAAATGATCGTCCAACATATTATAAAAAGTAACAGGTAGATAATCAATTGATTGTTGAGTTCTATTTAGTCTATGGTAATTTGTTGATAAATTATCTTTATTTCTGGTATCATAATTATGTTTTACTGAATTTTTTTGAAAATTATTTTTGTTTTCATGAACATAAATTAAACAATTAAAAATATAGATACATGGGACAGTCAGCATACTGAAATTCTTAAAATACTGTTTGCAGGATTCAGTTTTTCTAATATTAGCTAATTTTCTTATTATTTTTTTCTGTATTAACAATAATCTATTTATATGTTTAGAAGATCCCCATAAAATAATACCGTATGATATCAAGCTATAAAATTTTGCATAGTATAACATTAGAGCAACTTCCAAGTTTGCAATACATAAAAGTTGAGAAATTTGATAATAAACTGTATTTAATGATTTACACAATTTGTTAATATGTTCTTTCCAATTTAAATCAGTATCAATCAGAATTCCTAAGAAATTTACAACACACTTTGAATGATTCTTGTTATTAAAATAAATTTTAAGAGTTTTATCCTCATTTACTTTTAAGGCATTTACTGACAGCCAATTTCTTGCGGTTTGCAACGATTTAATATTTGATCTATTTACGTCATTTATGTTGTTTGATATATTCAAAAAAGTAGTGTCATCCGCAAAGAGAGAGACAAGTGTTGCCGGAACACACTGTGGGAAATCATTTACATAAATAAGAAAGAGAATAGGGCCCAATATAGACCCTTGTGGTACACCAGATACAATTTTTCTTTCAGTAGATGAATCGTTATTTACATAAACAACTTGTGACCTATTTTTAAGGTATGATTCAAACAGATTTAACTGACTTCCTCTAATTCCATAGAAATAAAGTTTTTCAATTCCATAGAAATAAAGTTTTTCAAGTATATATTTATGTTTAACTGAATCAAAGGCCTTACTCAAATCAATTAGTGTCATACATGTTACGCTGTTATTATCTATAGCATCAAGAATCTTATTTATTACTCTTAAAATTGATTTTATTGCAGATTTATTTTTTCTGTATCCAAATTGACTGTCAGAAAAAATATTATGTTGTTCTAGAAAATTAACCACCTTATCCTTCATAATAGATTCAAATATTTTTGCTACTACTGGTAAAATTGAAATAGGTCTATAATTATTTAACTCATTTTTGTCTCCCCTTTTATATAATGGAATCACTTTAGCTTTCTTTAACAAATCAGGAAAAATACTTTGTTCGAAACATTTATTTAAAATATATGTTAAGGGTTGAATAATTAGATCTTTGATATGTTTTATAACATATGCATTCATTCCATAGACATCCAAAGATTTTGAGTTTTTTAATTTACATATAGTTTTATTTACTTCATGACAAGTGATTTCACCAATAAAAAAAGAGTTTGAAGGACTTTCTCCTCTTTTATTCAAAAATTTACTGAAAAGTTCGAAATCAGTTTCATTTTCTACCATTATATTATTATTAATATTAGCAAAAAAATTGTTAAAAGATTCAGCACTGATATTTGTGTTATGAGTATCTTTGTTGTTACATTTTTTTTGATCTATCACTATCCATGCAGCTTTGGACTTATTTTCAGCATTTAAAACAAAGTTTGTATTAGCTTCTTTCTTCGCATCTCTAACTGCTTTATTGTATTTATTTCTAAAGCTTTTATAAAGTAACCATATTTTCGTATTATTTTGAGTTTGGGCTATAGTAAAAATAGCGTCCATTTTATTACGCATATTGACTAATTCTTGCGTATACCAGTCAGAAATTTTATTTTTGCTTTTTTCAGGATAATAGTGAATATTTTTTTCGAAACAAGTTAAGTTAAAGTATTTAAGTATTGTGAGAAAAAATTTGTTAAAACACATTTCAGCATTTGAAACTGAGTAAATATTTGACCAATCTAAATTTTCTAAAGACCGTCTAAATGTATTTAAAGTTTGATTATTTATTAATCTAACTAACTTTGATTGTTTTCTACTATTATGAGATACTGTTTTCAAAAAGATGTAAATTCCTAAATGATCTGACAAATTATCATTAACTATATTACAGTTTAATATTTCATCTTCTATATTTGTTATTAAGTTATCCAAACAAGTTTTCGAGTTTTTCCAAATTCGGGTGGGTTCACTAACTAATAGCCTCATATGACTTGAATGCACAATATCAAAAAACATTTCAGTATGCTGATTTGATTCTAAAATATTAATATTAAAATCTCCGGTATAAATTACCTGTTTTTTCTTTGTATTTAATATATCTAAAGCTTTTGACAATTTGTCACAAAAAATTTCAAAGTCTCCCAGAGGTGATCTATAAAAAGTAGCTAATAAGGTATTTTCAAATTCAATACACGTGATTTCAAAATTTTTTTCCTTGCTCAAAAACTCCAGAATCTTCGTTTGTTTACATTTTATTTTTTTTCGGGCATATATTGCAACACCTCCATGATTTAATTTTGACCTACAAAAATAAGAAATTAGTTCAAAATTTTTTATGTTATATAATTTAATTTGTTCCTCATTCATCCAATGTTCTACTAAACAAATAATGTCAATATTCTTACTACTAATTAATGTTTCTAGCTCCTCAACCTTGCTTCTCATACTTTGAATATTTATAAAATATATGTTAATTCCAGTAAATATTGGATCTAGTTTTCTTCTTGTTTCCTGTAACTTCTCGGGAAAAAATATTTGTTAACAATGACGCCTTCCGGCCAGAATGTTGATTCTTTTAATTTGTCGGCAAATTTTACATCCACTCCAACTTTATACGACTTGCTGTAGGAGCCCTCTTTTAGTGGAACATCTTCCACAATAAAATTTCCTCCAACAGGAATTTGATCAAGTAAGTGCTTTTCTAATCCTTGAAGGGTTGATTCTAGTGATACTCGTCTAACATACAACCAATGACGCCTTATCGCGCCTTTGAAATTAACATTTGACGAAATAGTATTTGTACCGTGTATTTCTCTTTTAACAACATCACTATTCTTATTACTACGAAAACTTTCTTTATCATTTTTGTCATTTGTCACATCTTCATTATTTGACCTCGGTGTTTTTAAATCGTCTATTTTCTTTCTAATTTCGAAAGTTTTTTCCATATTTTTTGGACAATTGTTTTCTCCATTAACGTTTTTTTCAGAGCTTTTGTTTTGATTTACAAGTTTTCTAAAGATTTCATCGTTCTTGTTTTCATCTGATATAGTCTTCTCGTCACTTATTTCTTCCATTTCAATATTTTTTTCTGTAGATTGGTTTACTATGTTATTTGAGGTTATTAATTTCTTTGTATTCGTATGTTCCAAGATTTCAATTTTTTCTTTTAACAGTTGAATATTTTCATGTAAAATGTTATTTTTATCCTTCAGTTCATGAATTAGATCCATTGTCAATTGTTCGTTTAATTTTATTAAATTATTATCTTGTGCATCCATCTTAACCATATTTACACTATCATGAAATATGTCATTTTCATTTTCACAAATGTTGAGTTTATTTAATAATTTATTACTCAGTTTTTTTAATAGTCCATTATTGACAAAATTTGGAAGATTGTTTTCAATTAAAACAGATTTTAAAATCTCTACTAATTCTCCTTTTTTAAATTTATCTAGTTCTTCACAGAGTGGTACAGAATGTTCGTCCGCCATTACGTCCAATAATATCCATATTAGTCAAATAGATTGCAATACGTACAGAAGTTTACACAACATGATAAAAAAACAATAACTATTTTTAATTTTTTTTATTTATATTTTAAAAAATTTTTTACAACACAGGGCGTATATAACTGTAGTTTAGCCAGTGGCGTATATAGTGAAGTTTATATTAAACGATGAGCTGGCTGAGATGCGATTTTTTCAAATAGCGTATTCTGAAAAAATCTTTATGTCTCGGGCAATTATACAGCGACATAAACCATCTGGCAACCGGATGAGAGTTATTTACTTTACACCCTATATATATATATATATATATATATATATATATATATATATATATATATACATATATATATATATATATATATATATATATATATATATATATATATATATATATATATATATGTATACAAATTTTAATGAACATCATTTTGGGTTTCTCGAGGTCTCAAAACAAATTTCTGCCATAGTCCCGGGTTCAGGTCTTTTCATGGCTCCCTCCTGTAATAAGTATTTCCAATAAGGAAATTCACTTAAAATTGAAACTAAGTTCACCATTTCCTTTATATTCACTAACTGTATAATAGAATTCTTTAGATGCACATCAACTTATTTTTCATTTTTGTATATTTATTACGTGCGTTGCATAAAAATCGCGTGGTTGTTGTATTTCTAAAAATATGGGAGGAATGGATTCAAAAGTTTTTTTCTATTTATTTTTTGTTATTTCAATAAAATATTGTTTTCTAGAATTCAAATTTCTTAGAATTTAAAATAGGAAGTTCATTATAAAAGTATATAGAATAAATTGGGTATAGTCAATGAAAAGGTAAAATAAACCTAGTGTAACCTTTTTCAAGTTTTTTCAGTCATGACCCGGCAAAATCTCGGATAATTTTGTGCAGACCCATCACATATGACGATTACCAGTTTTCTAAATTGCATTTACATGTATTTTTTTTTTTAATAAGGAATGCCATTTTTCGACCAACTGCCCGACTATAATTTAGATAAATGTTGGCGCTTTCTTAAGCATTAGAAAACTATTTAAACGCAATTCTTTAATTTTTAATAGAATTCTTGTAGCCTGGAATCACTGCTACATTAGCTGAAATAACATTAAGTTGTGTAATATAAAATGTCATTTTCCGATCACTTGATAGACCATGTAATTCAAATAAATTATGAAAGTTATAATATTGCCGCTTTTTTAAACATTAGAGAAATGTCTAAACGCAATTCAATAATTTTAAATGGAATTCATTTAGTTTGAAATCATTTCCGCCATTAGTTGGAATAACATTTCGTCGTGTTATGGTATTTCTTTGAAACTAGAACACTAAGAACAAGTTGTATTTTTAAAATTAATACTTTATTCTTTACAAAAACATAATACACGCGTTTAACATAAAAAAAACAGCGGGATCACACACCTACCACAGAACAATAATAAAAGTCACTAAAATATTAATGTACTCAGTGACAATGCAGCCAACTGCATAACGAACATCACAACCCCTTTTAACGTCTTTTAAGAAGTTTTCTCCACTGAGGTTAGGTTAACCACATAATCTTGCATCCAGGCGGGTCGACTTCTGGTACGGCCGTAGCGACGAACTTCTGGTGTTTCAGGAGCAGCGACCACTGGCTCGTGAACTGGAGTAGACATTCCAGGAGACACACTTCTTCTGACATACGATCTACCTGATTTTTGTGTCTCTCGACTATTTTTGTGGGTGTGGCCACAGTAACTATTGGGCCTTCCACACTCGTAACAATCCCTGTATCATCTTCAAATTTTAAATCGGATTTAGACTTGATAGGGGGATGTTTTAGAATAACTTCATCACCCACAGAAATATTTTTATTCTCCACAGAACTGGAAGCCAGTTTGGATTTTGCTTTACATACAGCATCTTTCTCCCTAACTTCTTCTAGAGCAACGCGGTCTTGAATTACCGGCAGTTTGTATTTGATCTTTCTCCCAAAGAGAAGTTCTACAGTGCTGACACCCATGACAGAATACGGCGTGGAGCGGTACATTAAAAGGTATTCAAAACACTGTTGTTGCCAATCTTTTCCTTCTAACTTGGCAATTTTAATGATCTTTGAAAGCGACCTGTTTTGACGCTCAACAAGTCCATTTGCTTGCGCCCAATATGGAGCTGATGTATAATGATGTACTCCATATGACTTAAGAAATTCCTTAAATTCAGACGACACCAACTGTGGACCATTGTCTGTTGTGAGAGTAGCTGGGATACCATGCCTAGCGAATGTCTCTTGCAGGAACAGAATTGTAGAACGAGATGTGACGTCACCCATCACTGCAACTTCAATGTACCGACTGAAATAATCAACTCAGACACACAGATTCTTCCTATCAGCCAAAGTCTTAAAATCGAGGGCGAGATCTTGCCATGGTGTGTCGGGCATCGGACGACGCGAGAACTGTTCGACGCGACGGTTATGTTCTTATCTACTTTCTGACAAGAGTCACACGACCTAACAAACTTTTCAGCTTCATGGTTTATACCAAGCCACCAGACTTTTGAACGAAGACGTTCCTTCATCTTGACAATACCGGGATGCCCCTGAGGATTTTCTAGGACACGAAAATGGGACGTGGATGGAATGAAAATTCGTGAGCCACGAACGAGAATACCATCGACAATGCAAAGTTCATCCTTCAGCATGTTGAACGGCTTTACTTTGATCTCACGATTTTTAAGGAAGTCTTGCTTCATGGATTGAAGAAAAGAATCCTCTTCCGTTTTAACCCGGATTTCTTTCAGTGAAATTGCTCCTGGAGCAAGAGTTTTGAGAAATCTTACTAGATTCCGCTCGTATACATCATTTTCTGGGGCGAGTTTGTAGGAGCCGTGACAGTGAATCGGCAGTATTATTCTTCCCTGCAACATGACGCACAACGAACTTGAATCCTTGGAGACGGAGAAGCCATCGTTCCAATCTAGCATAGGGTTTGGAACGTGGACCGAAGGTCGTCTGGAGCGGCTTGTGATCAGTGATCAACTCGAATGTACGACCCAACAGATACATTCGAATTCGTTCTACGGTGAATACAAGAGCTAGTGCTTCTTTTTCAGTTTGAGAGTACCTTCTTTCCACAGCTGACAATGAACGACTGACATAGCATATGACACGAGTCCTCTCCTCTTTCTCGTGACAGAGTACAGTTCCCAATCCAATAGGACTTGCGTACGCCATCACGAACGTGCGATCATCAGGATCAAATAGACCAAGGTATGTTTCCTCTGGCAGAAGCGATTTGACCCGGGCGAACGTTTTACTATCAGCTTTCGACCAGATGAATGGTGACTTTCGGGCGACTTTCTGGAGGGAATCCAACTCAGTCGACAGATTTGGAATGAATTTCCCAACATATGTGACTAGGCCGAGAAACGATCGAAGTTCTTCCACTGACTGTGGATCACGAAATTCTCGAATGACTTGAACTTTCTTAAGCAACGGTTTGACTGATCCTTTGTTGATGACATGACCAATAAACTGAACTTCTGGACGTCGAAACTGACATTTTCCAGCATTAATGGTGAGACCAACGTCATTCAGCTTCTGGAGTAGTTTACGAAAGTTTTCATCATGGTCTTCCGTTGATGAACCGAAAACCAGAATATCATCGAGGTACACAAACATTCCTCTTAGGCCAGCAACAACTTCCTCCATAATACGCTGGAACATTTCTGGAGCGCAACTGAGACCAAACATCAATCTTTTGTAACGAAACAAACCAATGTGAGTACCGAATGTGGTAATTTCACGCGACTCTTCTGAAAGTTCAATTTGATGGTACGCCTGCCTTAGATCAACTTTACTGAACACTGAAGCATCTTTGAGAACAGGAGCAACATCCTCAATTGTTGGTATGGGGTGTTTTTCATTTAGAATGGCTTCATTCGGTCGACGCATATCGACACAGAGACGAATGTCATTTTCACCCTTGGGCACAGGAACGATTGGTGAGACCCAGGACGACGCCTTCTCCACACGTTCGATAATATCAGCTTGCAACAATTTGTCCAACTGATTTTCCACACGGTCACGAAGACCATACGGAATGCGACGGAATGGTTGAATAACTGAAGTTACGCTCTTGTCAACTGGAATTTGAAGTTGGAACCCTTTTAATTTCCCCAACGGAGGCGCTTCCGTGACTGCGCAAACCCGCTCGGAACATGTGGTAACACCAACACGAAGAACGTTTAAGGGCTTTCCATCTTTTCGGCCTAACAATGTCTGAAAATTTTCCTTTACCACCAGGATTGTGGACTCTATACTTTCAGACCCACACACGATCTCGACGACAACCGCTTGAATGACGTGATATTGGACGTTCATGGATCCATCATAGAACTTGACATCAGGTTTTCAGCCCGGCGAATGAAGTGAAACCCTTGCCTGCAGAGGCGTTTCCAGGTCTCTTCTGACATCATAGAGTACAAAGCACCTGAATCAATGAGCATCGAAAGTGAAACTCCACCAACACGACACATGATGTATTCTTCCTCTGGAACGGACTTTTCAATACTTTGAACTTGGAAGACACGTTCGGACTGCACGGCCTTGACTGATGAACAATTACAAGACTGATTCGACGAACTATTTCGATCCAAACCGCACTGATTAATTTTAGATGAATGACGAGACCGTTCACTTTTGGCAAGAGACATTTTACAACACTTAGAAAAATAACCCATGCGACCACACGAATAACATTCGATATTCCTTGCAGGGCACTCAGCAGAATGCGGTTGATGACCTTTTTGACCACATCCGTAACATTGATAGGCTTGTGCGGACTAATTTTTGTTTTGACAAGACTTTTACCGGACCCCTTCTTCTTTTCGTAATTTTTATTTGAGTGCAACTGTATCTTGTTAACTGTTGACGATACAGCAGCAGAAATGGGTTCAGGTTTACCCGATACCATACTTGAAGATTGATGATGTACTGTTTCATCACTAACTCCGAGGCGTTCAACTTCCTCCAACTTTATATTTTTCTTTAACAATTCCTTCCGAAGTTCTTCCGATCGACATTCGTAAATAACTTGGGAAGCTATGGCTTCTTCCATTGTAAGTGGAAAGGTGCAGTTGTTGGCTTGAGTTCGTAGACGAGTGAGAAATAATCGAAAACTTTCGCCTTCGAGCTGTTTGATTGAGTTGAAAACAAGACGTTCATAACCTTTACTGCTCTTTGGACTGATTTTTGATTCCAACTGTTTAACTGTATACGAATAGGTATCGGATCCGACGGGCAGTTCAGTAACAACAGGCAGTGAAAAGTATAACGATTGTATTTCCGAACCACCATAGAGAAGAAGTTTGGCCCGTTTTACCTTGGCATCTGTAATCTTTTCAGCGACAAAATAAAATTCTAAGACTTGTAACCATCTTTTCCAATCTTCGAGCGACGCCTTGGAAACCGGAAATGGACCAATTGGTGACTTAACAGACGAATCCATTTCGGAACACAATTGATGATGATAAATACAAATAACACGAAAATGTTGTTTCACTGGATGCTAGACAGCATAACGATTGACCTTGTCGCTAGTTTATGGTATTTCTTTAAAACTAGAACACTAAGAACAAGTTGTATTTTTAAAATTAATACTTTATTCTTTACAAAAACATAATACACGCGTTTAACATAAAAAAAATAGTGGGATCAAACACCTACCACACAACAATAATAAAAATCACTAAAATATTAATGTACTCAGTGACAATGCAGCCAACTGTATAACGAATACCACATGTGTAATATGAAATGTCGTTTTCCAACCACTTGGTTGATCATGTAATTCAGATAAATATCGACACTTTTTAAGCATTAAGGGGAGATTCGCCAAAAAAAAATCCAAAATCGACTATTTTTATTATTATTATTTTTTATACAATTAAATATTTTATCAAAGAACTAAATATCGCGCGTACTCTTTCTATACCTCGTATATCAAAAACTGCATGTTTTAGGACACACAAAAAACATTACATATTGTATTTATACATATACTTATCTATATATATATTTATATATGTAGGTAGCCAACATCAAAGGGTGTAATTAGCATAAATCTTAAGTTCATAATGACGAAAACAGATTTAAATACGTTTTTTTGTGTCTCCAAAAATTGGGACTTTTCAGATACGAGGTATAGAAAGAGTACGCGCGATATACGACATTGTTTCTACATGTCTTGAGATTACAAAAAAAATTCAAAAATGAGCTGAGTATAAAAATGGCCTTGAAGTCGACACTGCGAGATTTTTCCACCTTAATGGTTCCTAGCGTTCTGAAATCCCCAGTGAACCAAAATAAAAAATCAAAAATGTTCTGAAAATGTACATACACAGGTATGGCACTAACTAGGATCGGAAAATTGTAGAAAATTTTATTTTTTAATCACTATTTTTAATATTTTATTTAATAACGTAATTGTTGATTTGATTGTTTATTAACCATTTTTTAGTGACACAACAAGAAGAAGATATTTTAACTACTATTTTAGCATGATAGGCTTATAATGATTAACGATTTATTGTTAACCAATTACGTACTGATAATAACTCTACAATCACCATATTTACTTGTACTATTACTGTATTTATCGTACAACTATTTTAATGTTAATTTACTAAATACTATATAGTATATATAATAGTAAATGTACAATTTTTTCATTGATGATTTACTATTTTTTTAATTGTTATTTTAACTATTTTTATTGTTTAGTTAGATAAGGATAGCTAATATTAAACACAAATATCTGGTTGAAAGAAAATTTTATTTGAAAAAATTTTTTTTTACATTATCCTCTTGAGTCCGGACCGTTAAATAAAAAAAGAAGTAATAAAGTCCTGATACATTATTTTGTCCACCTACGTGCACATTTTTTTCAATATATCAGATCTTTATTTTTTATTTTTTTGATTTGTTTTAAAGTACGTTCAGCTGTATAAATTCAAAATTTTTTAATATATCTAAGTTTTATCTTTTATGTTGATCTTGTTATACCTACGGTCATGTTAAAAATCAGGAAGTGAAAAAATATGGATATTAAATTAATTTAATTAATTAAGTGCTTTTTTGGAAAGTCTGTAGAAAAAATATTATATCTTTGAAAAATTTGACAATTAAGGATAATTTTAAAATAAATTCATTTTTGTTATTCAGTAAGGATAATATATCTTTTTAAAAAATGTGTTCATTCGAGGACAATCGGAATTAAACATACATTTATTTGTATAGATACTCTATACTTACATGATCGATACTTCACTGCAGTAGTCAGCTATCTCCAATTGCAGATAACTGACTATGGCAATGGGGTATCGACGTATGTTGAATGAATAACATACCGATGGCCCAATGCAATAAAGAGTTATTTTCAATTGCAGGTAGCTCACTGTTACATTCCTCATCGACGAGAAAGTTGCAAAGCCAAAAGCAGCCAAAAATCGAGTTAAATGTACAAAATGTAATGTTTTTTGTTTTGTTGTATACAAAATTGCTTAATTTTATTTCATATATACATGAATTAATCAGGTGGTTAAATGTATTTTTTTGTAATTTTCTTATTAATATATATAGCTAAAACCACATATCTTGGCAATGCTCAAAAGAAAAATATTAGCAGTAAACGTGATAAATATAAAAAAGTGGGAATGAAAAAATAATAATATGCCTGGAATTTGTGTTTCTTTCAGTGTGATTGAATGCGGATACTTCTCAACTGTATTTGTCCCATACTCATAATGCACTTTCAAATATGTATATCTGTCAAGATACGTGGCCTTAACTATACTTATGTTAATATAGCAACATTAGTAATACTTATACCGAGCGTTCCAAATTGCTTGAGTCGTTCAAGGTCATTCAATGCATAGTTTTAACAATTTTGCCGCTTATATTATATGAAGTACACAACTATCGTCCAATGGCGGTGCATTAAAAAAAGTAGGTGCTTCAATAATAAATAACTTGATAATTTTAAGAACATTTTATTTTCATACATTTTTTGTTCACAATTCACAAAAATGACTCAAAATGGTGGCCTTCCACTTCTATCCACTTGGTCACTCTTTTTTCATATTTTCAAAGACAGTCTAAAAGTTCTTCTATTTAACTCTATTTCAAAGTCGAGTAATTGAATGTTAAACTACCGTAATGTAACGTCGTAGTCGTACTCCCATATATTTTCAACGGTTTCTGTTGCACTTTTGAAATATGCTTTGAATAAAAAGCTTAATAACAGATAAATTTAGGAACATTTTATTTTTATATATTTTTTGTTCACAATTTATAAAAATTGCCCAAAATGGTGGTCTTCCATTTCCAAACACTTGGCCACTCTTTTTTTCATATTTTCGAATACATTATGTAAAATATTTTGATTAATATTTTCAATTGCATTTGTAATTGCATCTTTTAACTCTATGACGGTATGCATTCTATTTCTATATATGACATTTTTCAAATATCCGAATAAGAAATAATCTAAAGGCGTTAAATCTGGTGATCTAGGTGGCCATGGTATCTCAGTACGTTGACTAATTATCCTGTCTTCGAAAAATTCATTCAAATAACTAATTGTATCGGCTGCTGTATGAGCCGGCGCTCCATCCTGCTGAAAATAGCCAGTTCTTAATTCCTCGTCATCCAGTTGGTTAATAAATACATCGATAATATTCCCGCGGTACATCTCTGCAGTAACAGACTCCTCAAAGAAAACTGGTCCAATTATCGCAACATGGTAACAAATACTCCGATTTTTATAGGATGAAGCATAGTTTCAACGAACTCATGCGGATTTTCGGTACTCCATATTCTATAATTTTGACTATTTATATAGCCGCTTAAATGAAACCACGCTTCATCCGAGACAAAACAGCGGTTTAAGAAATCATCGTCTACAGTGTTTTGAAACCAACGGCAATAAGACCATAATCCAAAGGATACAGTTCTTGAACAACTGAGACTTTATATGCTCGCATTTTTAAATTTTGATGTGGAGCTCTATGGCAGCTTGTTTTAGAAATCCCAACTTGTGCTGATAGTTGAGATAGAGGTTTTTTGGGTTGCGATTTATTCACGCTTTTAAATCTTCAACAACTTCGGGTGTAACAATTTTCGTTCTACCTGTCCAAACAAGTTACATCAATAAGCATGCTTAAAAACACATATTTTTAATAAATTATTTACCTATCGAAGATCCTCTTTTTATAGAACTCGTTCTTTCATATCTTTGAACTAGACGCTGAATATATTGCCTAAAAGTTCTTCTATCCAACTCTGCTATTTCAAAATCTGGGAATTGAACCTTAAACTCTCGAAATGTAGCATCATAGTTGTATTCCCATATATTTTCCGCTATTTCTGTAGCATTTCTGTAGTGTGCCTTTAATAAAAAACGATCATGTTCTTCGTTAAACACCATGCTATAATAAAAGAAAATGTAAATTTACATATAATTTTTAATTTGAACGTTTAATTTATAGTTATTATTTTTAATGATATAAAACATTTGTATGAATAGCACCGCTGTTATTTCAGTAATTTCCAATATGTCTAACTTTTTCACAATTTCAAAACAATTTTTAATATTTTAACAAAATATTGTTATTTCAGTATCAAATAACTTATCTGAAGATGATAATAATAATTAACAGAAACGAATGTGTTACTCAATAAAAATCGATTTAGTAGAGAGACGCTTTAGAAAAACACAGAAAATTATACACTTTGATAGATTGCTGAAAAAAGAAAAACGCATATCTAGAAAGTAGGAAACGATTCCTATATGTTATTATAGTAATATATTCGACGATGTAGTACGTTTGTTTCAAAAACCAAATATACGTTAGTTTTAACGGCAATCTGTGTCAAATACAGTACTAATGTACTCGTATGAGGACATTCCTAATTTTTTTAATAAAATTTATAAAAATCCTTGTACTGGTTAATTGATGTTATTTTTTTATTTCTAATTTTTCAAAGATTAGATTTAGAATAAAAATTTTCAATTTGGAAACAACTTTTTTTCTTCAGGACTTTATGACTACAAAAATTTTGTGTACAATAATGGACATTAGTAGCCACGAGGTTATCAATACAAAAAAAAGTTACAGTAATGCAACCATTTACAGAGTATTTAACTTACAAGTAAAGGTCCCGAGGCCGGTCCTATCGATTTCGATGAAACTTAAATATGTTGTAGAACACTAAAAACTAAGGGACACGTATTTTTTTTTATCTGCGGAAAAACGGCTTGAAGGGGTGAAATCGCCCTCCAAAAATTGGGGTAGAAATTTAATTTTTCAAATATCTCGAAAACAGTAAGAAATAGAGCAAAAGTTTAAATTGGCGATATTGCTCTTTTTTAAAGAGCTATCTACTGATATGCAATTTGTTCAAATTACATCAACAGGGGTGGTTGGGGGTTAAAATTTGGGGGTAAATTTTGCAAAAGGGGGTGAAAAATAAACAATATAAAAATTTTGTTTACAAATTTGAAATCTACGTCAAAAAATCTAATTGACCTATTTTTGCTCAATGCCCTAATATTAAGTCTAGGGGTAGTTAACTAGAGGGTGACTATGTCGAATAGTCGTACAATTTGGGTATTTCAAGAAGTTCTTCTTCATGGAAAATAGCTTAAGACAATTAGAATAACGTAGAAATGAAATTCTCGAATTCAAAATTGAGTTTGAGCAACATTGGAGAGGGGATGAGTCACCCTCTTAAATTACATACTAGTTTATATACACTAATTTTTGCTATTAACACACTGATAGTGGGTAAAATAATGTCACAATAAGTGGTTCTGAAGTTGGACTAGCATATGTAAGGTCTTTATTAGGTTTGTTTTTTAATGGATATTATAGTTTTCCTTATCGAAAATTACCGATACCGAAAATTACATAACCTAACCTAAAATAACGAAACCTAATAAAAATCTTACATACGATAGTCTAACTTCAGAACCATCTATTGTGACATTATTACTCCCTGTCAGTGTGTTAATTGCAAAACTTAGTGTATATAAACTAGTATGTAATTTAAGAGGGTGACTCACCCCCTCTCCAATGTTGCTCAAACTCAATTTTGAATTCGAGAATTTGATTTTAGTCCAACTTCAGAACCACTTATTGTGACATTATTTTACCCACTATAAGTGTGTTAATAGCAAAAATTAGTGTATATATAAACTAGTATGTAATTTAAGAGGGTGACTCACCCCCTCTCCAATGTTGCTCAAACTAAATTTTGAATTCAAGAATTTCATTTCTACGTTATTCTAATTGTCTTAAGCTATTTTCCATGAAGAAGAACTTCTTGAAATACCCAAATAGTACGATTATTCGACATAGTCACCCTCAAGTTAACTACCCCTAGACTTAATATTAGGATATTGAGCAAAAACAGGTCAATTAGATTTTTTGACGTAGATTTCAAATCTGTAAACAAAATTTTTATATTGTTTATTTTTCACCCCCTTTTTGCAAAATTAACCCCCAAATTTTAACCCCCAACCACCCCTGTTCATATAATTTGAACAAATTGCATATCAATAGATAGCTCTTTAAAAAAGAGTAATATCATCAATTTAAACTTTTGCTCTATCTCTTACTGTTTTCGAGATATTTGAAAAATTAAATTTTTACCCCAATTTTTGGAGGGCGATTTCACCCCTTCAAACCGTTTTTCCGCAGATAAAAAAAAATACGTGTCCCTTAGTTTTTAGTGTTCTGCAACATATTTAAGTTTCATCAAAATCGATAGGTCCGGCCTCGGGACCTTTACTTGTTAGGTATATAATAATTATAATATAAAAAATAAATCTTTTATTTATTTTTTTATATTAAGTGATTTTATTTATTTTTAATAAATTTTGAAAATAGTCTGCAAAAAAAGAAAACACTCAGTTTTAAAATGAAAAAATTGCTGCAAACACCTCATGGTAATGACGTCACAATCTGGAAAGAGCTAAATTAATGTGAATGTCCTCATGAAATCTAGTGTGCATATCAGTGCACAAAACCATTAAAAGTTATCTAGTTGAAAATCTTTATTTAAAATTTAACCGAATATAAGTAAAATAGAATTAACATCAAAAAGTAAATTTAGTTCATTAGTTACTCCGGAATACATATATAAAAGTTAATTAAACACATTTTAAAAACATTTTCACTAAAAATATTGATTGAATTGGACTGAATGACTGATAGGTTAATTTAAGGGGTTAGGGGTAGTCAGTGATGTGAAAAATTAAGTGTTTTAAAATATTTTTTTTTGACAGTAGTTTAATTTATTTTACAAAATAAAAAATACAGAATTACTATGTTTTAACATTATTTAAAAAAAAAAATTAAAAGAAAAAAATTTTATTGTAGACTAAGTTATCGCCATGTTTGTTGGACACCGTTCCACAAGTCGTGCTTTGCGGTGACCATCATAATATTTTACTGGTTCATGCAAAATCAGCCAAACGAAAAAAAAAAGTCATTAGTTTAACAGACAATCTATTGCCTGATCGAGGCTTTGTATTTTCTTGTAAAAATATACAAAATGGCCGCCTCTGATAATTTATTTTTCGATTTTTAAGAAAAAGTTCATTAGTTTATTGTTTATTGTTTATAAGGAATACGAATTTTGATTTTAAAAAAAGATCCTACGATCAGGGACTATATTAACTATTAAACTAATGATTTTTGTTTTATTTTTTGATTGATTTTCGATGAACCAATAAATTGTTGTGATGGTCACCGCAAAGCACAACGGGGCCCCAGAAATATGGTAGTAACATGGTTTACAATAAATTTTTGTTTTAATATTTGTAAAATAAAGTTAAAACATAATGTAATAAGTCTGTATTATTTGTTTTATAAAATAATTTAAACTACTGTAAAAAAAATTATAATATTTAATTTTTTCACACTGCTGATTATCCTTAAACCCTTAACTGCCAGAACTCAAGAGGATATTCGTAAGACGCCAGCATGTCAGAATACAAGCGAATAATTATTTGATTTTGAATCGATTACATTATTATTACTGTTTATTTAAGTTACCAGAAATCTTGAAAATAAAAGACAATTTCACTTTGCCGATGAAAACGATCAAAATAAACATGCTTTTTTATTTTACAAATTGTCACGACATTGAAGTGACAGCTCGTTTTAAATCAATTTAATCACTGATTAATACAAAAAATGTTACCGTAACGCAACATTTACAGTGTATTTAGCAGTAACTTCTGATTGACTGGAATTTTAAAAAAATTGCTCTAAATGTCTTATTTTTTCATATTAATTAAACGATTTTTAATAGATTTGAGCGTTACTTTATGGTATTCCATATTTGTAAATAATAAACAAATATTTTACTTCGCAAAAATACCACTTTTATTTTGAAACTGTGACAATATTGTTTCGAACCGTCAGTTTATTTTCAAACAGAATAAATATTACATTTTTTACATGCCTTATATATTAATTTTATCTACCTATACTTATTAAGGGGGAGTGGTCTGTGATGTGGAAATGGAAGGGGTGGAAGTGATAGAAAAATCCAAAAATCAAGAAAGACAAGATTACATTACATGTGACAAGAGGCAAACAAACACGTGGCAAAAGATTGAACTTGAAAATGACAAAAAGACAATATTACAGTGAATACAGTTTTAAACAGAAATTAAAATTTAAATAAGTTATAATATTGAAAATAAAGTTGAACTGTAAATATCGGTGTAATCATTTAAAAGGTGATCGGAGCTATGTTTATTTATTTCTATTGCTTCTAGGATTGTTAACTTCTGTCCTTTGCTTGCTTCGTGTAACACAGTAATTTCCTGTTCTGGTATGTGTCCGGTGTCTATTAAGTGCCTCGCAAAAGCAGAGTCGGATTTCTTATTTCTATATGACCTAAAATGCTCTGCTCTCCGGGTTTTAAAGTTTCTGCCAGTTTGACCGATGTAAAAACCATTACAATCTTGGCAGTTTAATTTGTAGATACCCGATTTTTTAAGTTTATCAATTTTTGTTTTATTGTTATATATTAAATTTCCTAGATTAAAGCCTGATTTAAATGCTATATTTATGTTTGATTTTGCTAGAACTTTTTTTAATTTTATCTGATACTTTACCAAAATATGTTATAGTTTTAAAGTTAGTTTTTGGTTCTGATTTAACGGAGGGATAAATTTCTTTTAAGATTTGTTTAAATTCTTTCTTAGCTATTAATTTATCGATTAGGTTTGAATTATATCCGTTATTATTCGCTATTATTTTAATCTTATTTATTTCTTTTTTAAAATTTCCTTCCGACAAAGGTATATTAAACGCGCGGTGGATCATTGAATTGTAGACTGCGACTTTATGTTGATACGGACTTATTGAATCATTTGGAATTGTAATACTTGAGTAAGGTGGTTTTCTATATATATATATATATATATATATATATATATATATATATATATATATATATATATATATATATATATATATATATATATATATATATATTGAAATCAAACTTCTTGTTAATTTTGGTTGTAGTCAAATAACAATAACCAAAACCTAAAATGGACAATATTGTCACAGTTTCAAAATAAAAGTGGTATTTTTGCGAAGTAAAATATTTGTTTATTATTTATAAACGATTTTTATTTATTTTCTAATTACTTAGGAATTATTTGCTAATTGCTTAGGAACTTTATTAAAATAAAGTTCCTAAGTAATTAGCAAATATTTTTACGTTTCACTATTAAAATCAAAACATAGAATTTATTAAAAAAAAGATTTTTTGATCGTAGTTCCAAAGAAAGTGTATCGATTGATGGATAACATTCATTTATCGAATCAAATTGTAGTAAAAATAACTGCTGAGAATCTTTAATAGAAAAACGACCAAGTTTCTTCTTTTTTGCTGGTGTTTGCTTTTCTTCAAGGTCCTTTTCTCGATAACAACGAATAGCAGGAACTCGTTGTTAACAGAAGTTATTATTTCTTCTTCATGACTGTCTAAATGAAAAAAAAAAATTAACAAAACAAATCAGTACAATAATGTTTAAAATTAATTTCAAATAAATTAAGTTCAAATAAATATTGCTAAAATTAGTATCTTGTAAAATGCAATGACAGTTTAAATTTAAAAATTTTCATCACTTACCCGTTACCCGGTATCCGTATTTAATTTCTTTAAAAGATTTGGGCTTCTTTATTTGTTATCCAGGTATTGCAGTATATACTGATAATTTTGTTTTTAAAAAATCCTGATCAATGTTTTAAGAGCGCCAACGCTCAAGAACTGGGAGTAATTTACGTGTCCTTTCACTAATTTCTCTTCTTCTAATAGGGAATGTCCTTGACCATTTGATTCTTACTTCTTTCCATGGTTCTTTACATAACTACAGCCATTTAATATCAGCTAGGAAGTCTAAAAGCAAGTAGAAATACAATATGGTATATTGCGCAAGTAATATTCTTTACTTTCATCAACAATTGTATTGTGCAAATTGTCTAGCTCTGGATGAGTATTTTTCGGAATATTTTCTAATTGAACAAGACCAATTTTCCTAAATCTTCTTTTCTGATTATAATAACAACTATAAAGGCGACCACTTCGATTTCCTACTGAGCCATTTTTATCAATATCCTGAAAATTATCCTGAAACTTAATCTTAAGAGTATTCACCAAAAAATATTAAATCACTGTAAAAATAAAAACAAATACAAATATTTACAAATATTTCCGAAAGCTAATGTTATTTTCGCTTGTGAAGGATTTCAATCTATAGCCCCCTCGATGATCAGTCGGCTTGGGGATAGTATACAGGGTGTAAAATAAATAAGTCTCGTCCTTTTGAGAGACGGTTTATCTCGGTGTAAAATTGCCGAAGACATAAAAATTTTTTCGGAATTCGCTATCTGAGAAAATCGCATCGCAGCCAGCTCGTCGTTTAATATAAATTTATCTGAATACGCCTCTGACCAAACTAAAATTATTCGCACCCTGTATAATAAAAATTTTTTTAAAAATAAAAAAAAATTTTTTTTATTTTATCATAACATAATATGTAAACATATTGTGTTGATTTTCGAACTCAGATGTACTGTATCGGACAAAGAAAACCGAACACAGTTTTTCATAAATTCTGATTAATATAAGTTTATGAAATGTTTTTTTAGTTTTTAAAATTTTCTAGTTTTTTATATCACAGTACATTATGAATATTGCAAAAACCATAACTCTGATATTAGTATTTACATTACGCAATATTAATTTAGTAACAAATTACATTAAAAACTACATTTATGAATTACCAAACAAACCAAAAAAAGAACACAACAAAACAACGAAAAGTTAGACAAAAAAAACTTCCATTAGTTTCAAAAATTAAAAAAAATTGTTGGTACATTGATACTTGGGTATACAATTTTATTTCAGTACTATCTATAAAAAGTAAATATCTGTCTGTTTTACTGGTATCCAAATTCTGTACAGTGTTTTCCATATTCAATAGTTTTGCAAGTAAAGTACATGAGACAATAAACAAATTAATAGCAATGTCTAATAACGCTTTAATTTTCTCTCTCATTTTCTCAGTAAGATCAAAAAATAATTTTTAAATGACTTTCAAAAGTTAAAAGCACAGCTAGTATTATCGAAAAGAACGCAACTATCTCTTTCCTGTAATCACCAGTGTGCATTTCTGGGCACGTTAGGCTACTTAGTAGTCATTTGTTTAGTGGTAGTCCATGAGTGTAGTTCAATTATTGTGATTACGTTCTGATTGTTTAGTCAATATTTATTGCTTAAACTTGCATAGAAAAACGGAATTTGATACGATTTTCGCACTTATGCCAATTGAAAGTTAGAAAGTTATCATAATAAAACGATTATTAAAAGAATTGGCGTAAGTAGCCGGCATGGCTAAGTGTGGTTACGCGATGGAAAAGATGATTTTTTCTATCGCGTAACCACACCTAACCATTCCGACTACTTACGCCAATTCTTTTAATAAACATTTCATTATGGTAACTTTCGAACTTTCAATTGGCATAAGTGCGAAAATCGTATCAAATTCCCTTTTTCTATGCAAGTTTATGCAACAGACTTAATTTTCGATATAAAAACCACGCGAGCGAAACTCAAATTTATCTTTAAATTTCTGAAAATTTTCATATCTTTCAGTACTCCCCGAGGCATAAGTGCGAAAATCGGGGAAGGTTTTCTGTTATTATCTTCCGGTCTATAATTATAAAAGCTTATTACACGGTACATGAGTGTTTGGTCGCTGAAATATTATAAAATTTGTATCATTATACACATATTTATGGACGAACTCAAAAATTTTGTAAAATTTGTCGAGGAAATATATTATTATTATTATTATTATTATTACATATTATGTACTTTGTCTGCAATATCAAAAGTAAGACGTATAATGTGTTCTATGCGTAAAAAATGGACTAATGGTATGTATAATAAATCAATAAATTTAAGTGGAGTTTATTTTCAAAAATCAATTTCTAAGAAAAAAATTATTTTGAGATTAATATAGAATTGTAAACTTTATTTAGAAAGCCATTATTCTAAACGGAAATCTTTTTCCAAAACTGACTACGAAGTACTTAATAAGGGCATCAAAGTTTATTTTCAAAAAGAAATATCTGAATAAAAATTTGTTTCCGAAACGCAATTTCTGAAATTTTATTTTCAAACTGAAATATCTTTAATTTTTTGAATTAAATAATGACCGTTATTTTGAAATTTTTAATGTGCATAAAGGTACCTCAGTAAAGAAAAAATACAACTGGAACGGAAAACCCAACAGAAAATATTACGCTTTAAACCTTTTAACTCATTTTTTGTTGCACGGTCACAATAGCATCAGTTATCACAGGATAGTATGAATAGCGTGTTACTACCATTAATGTCTGAAAAAAATACCGGAAGCAAAAAGCAGAAAGTGCTACAAGCCGAAGGGAAAGAGAAAAATAGATAAGTCTAAATTACTTTATGCTATTCTATATTTTTATAAAATAAAACAAATATTTTACTTAGCAAAAAAATCACGTTTATTTTTTAATTGTGACAATTGTTTCAAGCTTAAAAGCCCATTTTCTAACAAAGTAAGATGACTTTATTTATATGAAGGTAGAAAAAATTTTTAAAATTTAATTTTTACAAACAATTTTTAGAAAGCCATAAAAAAAAAGAAATACGAAAATCAAGTTGAAGATAAAAAAAGGGCAGAATGTGACTGCATTGGCGAAGACTGTGGGGTTAAAATTTAACGTAATACTAATTGCGTGGGAAAAATATGGAATTATTATTCATTTTTATTTTCATTTTAGGCAATGAACTTATTACTTTTTGGTAATTTTGTTTTCAAAATGAAATATCATAAAGTTTTATTTTCAAAATGAATTTTTTTTTTTTTGAGAACACATTTTTAAGGGGATTAATTTGAATTAGATTTTTATACTGACTTTCTTCTAGATTTTTATACTGACTTTTTATACTGAGGTTCTTCTCTATAGCATCCCAACTTTGTTATTCACTGGTAAAAAATCCGTAAAAATTTTGCTGGCGTTAGATATAGAAAATCTCATTTTACTGGAAAATTACATTTTGTTAGAAATTGCTTTTTGAAAATAAGCTCCACATTATTATAAATGTATGCGTGTGTGTATGTGTTTTAAGTAAATAAATACATAGTGTGTAGTTTTTATGAAGATCGAAGGTACGTAAAGAACAAGTCTGAACTTGTAAATACAGTCATAGAATAATAGGCGACACATACCCACAACCGCATACATAAAAAGTTCGCCAAGTGTATGTCTGATAAACATTAACTCAAGGTTCTTGTAAGTACCGTTTTTTTGGCTTTTGGAATAAAAAGTCTTATAAAGGATTATATTTTTACGACTTATTATGAAAATAAATTAATATATTCGACAATGTTATTACTTAAGAGGCAACTAAGTGATAATTTGATTTCTTACAAAACACATTGAGTTTAAAGTACAATAATTCTGAAAATAGTTATAAAAATGAAAAGTTGTTAAAAGAATCTCAGTTTGATTTTAAAGAATCTTTTAATGATATGCCACACAATTAGAGTACATGGAATTATTTTTAAAGCTACTTACAAAAAATAAAAATTTTATCAACTTTTTCAACATTTCTCTTAATAATATGAATTTTAATTTTTGGGAGATGTATAATATCGAAATATACTTTAAGATAAAATTTCACTTCAGTTTTCGTATTTTAAATTTTTCTCCGGGACCCTATGATTGCGACTATACCTCGACTCTTTTATACACAACACATACATATACATAAAGAGGTACAAAGATAGATTTTACATTTTAGTATGTATGTAAATGTATGTTTAACAATTGCAAGGTGTCAATTTGTCAAGGTGTCAAACATTCCAGGTCTCCTATCATGATAAATTGATAATCATATCTTTGAAATTGTAAAAGATAATAAAATTTCTCAAAACCGTTTTTTAACATGGATTGGAAACCATTATGATCCACATTGGTATCCTCTACAACCAGCTCCTAACATTCTAGCCGCCTTTTATCCTTAAATTTCTTGAAATTTTCATATCTTTTAAAACTCCCCGAGACATAAGTGTGAAAATCGTGGAAGGTCTTCTGTTATTACCCCCCGGTCTGTAATGTTTGTTTGTGCATTTTGATTTTATAATTTGTAAAAATAAACTGATTTGGAAAATAGGTAATTTGACATTTATAACATTAAATTTGAATAAATTAATTCAAATATTATTTTTTATAATTTTCCAAAAATAATGGAAAAATTAATAAGAAGTATTTTGTATCTTTCGATTTTAAGATTATAATTTCTTACGATTTTATTTCAAATAGGCATGGGATTTGATACTTGTAAATTTGAATAAGAGAAAATACATCTCAACTTACTGAAATTTATTTTTCGTATCCTTCAAATAATAATCGATAAATTAAAACTATATTCGGTATTAACGAATACCATTTTTAAAGAGCTTTCCAATGCTGTGCCATAAGTGAGGTCTTATAACATAAAAAAATAGTTTCGGAGACGCTGGAGCTTAGTGGGCTGTTTGCAATAGATCCTCATGTTGATCATATTGGTTCCCCCTCCATGTCCTAGAAACGGCTTTGAGAAATTTTAATTATCTTCTACAGTTCTACAGATATAAGGCCGGTTTGTATTTAAACTGACACCTTGTACAAATTTTTTATATGTAAATGTTTTGAAATATCAGCTGGTTTTCTAAACAGACCTGAGACCACACTACTGACGTAATTATAAATAAGCTGTTCGTATCATCAGCCACCACAAGTTAATAAATAGGTTTCATGTACAATGACGAAAATAAAAATTTTAATTAATAAAATTTTAGAATTAAGTTTTTTTTATAAAAGCTTTTGTAATCAACATCTTTAATATGGAGTATGCTAAAATTTAACTACTATTGTAGCAATACTAATTTGAAATGAAAGTTTTAACAAGAAAAAATAATGTTAATTTATCTTATTTTTGGAACAATTAACTTTTGTACGTGTTAACAAAAAGTACATAGTTTCTATCTACTTAACGAAAAATATAATGTTTTGTATAATTTTGAATTTGAAATGGTTAATTATTGTTAATTGACTATGATAATTATTTTCGCTGATGTGTGTTAAATGTATTAAATATGTGAGAGAACTGTATTAAAGTTGATGTAAGTCAGTGATGTTTAAATTACTGAAATCGGTTACAGATGTTTGCTAAATTTAAAATTATGAAATATGACGTAAAATTTGTTTTATTACAAAATATGTTAAAATTTTTTTGTACGCTACTGTACAGTTAATTTCAAAAGATTCCGTAAATAAGTACATAAACATATTTTGTTGACAAAAAGTTCAACATTCGAAAAACCAAAAACAAAAATATGTTAGGCAGTCGGAGCCTGATTAAGGTTTTTTAAGTTTTTGACAATCAGATATTTCTGAACTGAAACATAATCGGAACAAACTAACTAACAAAACTCAATTAGTAAACTGAGACCTTTCTCCCCTATTTTTTACGAGACATATATTTTACACCCTATATTTCAAAATTTTTGAATTTTCTTTCTATTATTTTTTGGAGTAGTGTGTTTCAGATATTCATTGAAACCGTTTTCTTGCTTGCGTTCATCAACATTAGACGTCTTTGAGTACAGGAAATATTAGAAAAATTAGTTACTCCAGATTTTTCCACAGTTACAGTTTCGACTGGAGTTTTTGGTTCAGCGGTATTTTAAAGTTTCTGCGTAAAATTTGTGATAGAAGTTTGTTTAGTTGAAGGTCTTCGTTCACTGAAACTAAAACTATTAAACCGTTTCTTCTGCTGAACTGCTTTTTTAACATTCTTATTTTGCACAGTCTCAATAGTTTGTTCAGGACTATCTTCACACAAGCATTTTCTATTTTCCATTAATTTCGAATTAGTTTCAATATTGTTTATGTACTCTGTTGCTTCATTAAAATTTAACAATAGTCCGTCCACACACAAGAATTCATTTTTAAAATACACTTGTCTTCCTTTATTTCGTAGTTTTTCCATAACTGGTTTTAATTTTTTCCGTTGTTCCAACACATAACGTGGCACATCTTCAGTGATAAATGTGTCGATTTTGATCATTTTCGTTAGCTTACATAGTAATAATAATGGATTAAAATTCAAATAATTACTCTCTTGGCATGTTAATGTGTTTTGACGTTAAAAATATTTACACTAATTCCGTTCTCTCCAAATTGTGACGTCATTACAATGAGGCTGTTTCGCAGAAATTTTTTCATTTAAAATTGAATATTATCATTTTTTTGAGGACATTACTTTCAAAATTTATTAAAAATAAATAAAAATCGCTTAATTAATATGAAAAAATAAGACATTTAGAGCAATTTTTTTTAAAATTCCAGTCAAATCAGAAGTTACTGCGTACGTAATAACGTAATAGTTTTTAGAATTTACTTATAAATGGTTCTGAGTCAGAATTTGATGATGCTGAAGTTGAAGGCGATGAAGTATAGTTAGGTGTTGAACAACGTGATTCACGTTCAAAATCGTTTAGTGATAATGAAGTATCTGTAAAACTATTATCATTTAAAACTTGATATACGATATTTTCAATATCTTTTTGCCTGTTGTTTAAATTACAATCCAATATATACTAAAATAGTGAAAATTATATTATTTGATAAATCTTTTCAAATAATGTGTTATCAAAACTACTAGAATTTTTATAATTAAACTGAATTACAAAATTTGATCGTTAACACAAAATCACAACGAACATAATTATAATCGTTAGATTTCAGTAGTTAACAATTAAATTTCAATAGTTTACAAATTTATTTAAAATATTGTTATGAACTGTTTAATATTTTAAAATTTTTAGGTAACTTGAAAATCAACAAAGCATAACCACTTAGTATACTTTCAGAATATAAGACGGCTTTAATTTTAAAATTTCGAATCTAGAAAAAATTAACAGTTATTAAATATAAATAAATACAAAAAATGTAACTCTTACGTTTTGTTTTCTCCACTCTATTAATTTTTGTCTGAAAGCAATTTTCACACCAATAGTGCTGTTTGACAAAATTTCGTCCAAATCATTTTCTAATAAGGCCTTTAATATTTTTATATTGTGGCGTATAACACGCCACTATGGCGTATAACGCTGTTTTTGGAAGGATACGAAATTCGACTATAAAAGATCTAAGTACAGCCTCGGATAAAATTGTAATACACCACCCGTTTTCTTTAAATATCTCATTTAAGCTAGTAGTCTGGTAACTCGCACTGTTTTTCATGCCTATTTTTAAGGGCATTTTTTTATTTTTGAGAAAGAGCAAATGAAAAGTTTTGAATTTTTAATGTTTTTATTTACATCTTAAGGTAAAAAAACGAAAATTTTTTTGAATAAATTAAATTTTGTTTTATTATTATTATTATTATTTGAAGTTGGCGTCTCAAAAAAAACGCACCTTGATGGCCCGGGTGATTTTGACTCTTGGGGACATCTGAAATAAAAAATTCTTAATTTGTCTTAATCTATAGATATGCCATTCTGGCCGGAACTAGAATTATTAAATTTTATCGGAAAATAACAGAATGGTGGACTTCCAAAAAAAAGTTTTTTTTTTCGAAGTTTCGAAAATATTAAGGTACTTTGCTGTCACTTGATCTGATATTCAAAGTTAGCGCCAAAAATGTGGTCGATATATATCTATATCTATCTATCTATCTATCTATCTATCTATCTATATATATATATATATATATATATATATATATATATATATATATATATATATATATATCGTTTGCTATATATATACAAAATTTTGTCAGTTTCGAAATTTTAATTTACAACTTGGAGAGGGTGTTTCACCACCTAGAACTCTGTGAAAGAAAAAACTAATAATATATTTATTGTTAGGTGTCACTGTAATATATGTAACCAAATTTTCGTCAATTTTTAAATTTTTTAAGTACACGCTTGAAGGAGTGTATTCCGTATAATTTGTATATAAACAAAATATCGCCAATTTTTAAATTTTTAGGTACACTCTTGGTTCATCCCTTAAAAATTTGTGGATGTAAAAAATGATGATATATTTATTACTAGAATTCTGTATAGTACGTATATATATAAACAAAATATCATCAATTTTTAAATTTTTAAGTACACAGTTGGAGGGGTGGTTTCACCCCTTAAAAATGTGTAAATACAAAAAATAATGTGATATTTCTTACTAGACCCCTTTAAGGTATGTATAAACAAAATTTCATCAATTTTTAAATTTTTAAGTTCCAACTTTGAGGGGTAAATACACCCCTTAAAACCGTTTTTAGCAGCAACTGACATTTTTTTTATTAGGTAATCATCCTCTACATACTGACAAAGTTTCAGATTTTTTTTAATTTTCGACTTGGCAAGGTCTTCTTGTAAGTGAATAGTTTAGCCGTGATAAAAATGGCGACTATAAAAAAACTCACTTGAACATATTATATAGTCATTATATATAATTACATAGCTGAATCACCTATTTAATGTATTTCTATATATATGTATATATATATATATATATATATATATATATATATATATATATATATATATATATATATATATATATAGGGTGTCAGAGAAATAAGTATTGTCCTTTTGAGGGGTGACTCATAGCACCCTACAGACAATGAAACCGCAGGAATTTTTTCGGAATTAACAGTCGCGTCACCCCTCGAAAGGATAAGAGTTATTTGCATTACAGCCTATATATATATATATATATATATATATATATATATATATATATATATATATATATATATATATATATATATATATATATATTAGGGACTTCATTAATTATGTGTGCACTTTAACATTTTCATGCAACTGACAATACATAAATGTTATCATAAATATTCTTTAGAATTTTCGAGCATAACCACCCCACTCAAAACCCTTTCCGCTACGCGTTCAGTAGCAGTAGTGTGCTATCAGTCAATTTTGATAGACAATGTATTGAACTACGCTTACCTATTATGTCAAACCGCTTAATTGTCAACAATAGTGCATTTATTCATGTCAATTCGCCAGTCTACTATTGTAGTCGCCTTGTTTAATACGCTTTATTGTGAATCTTGTGTCGTACGGGACCGTTGCTAAATTAAATTGTGTAAAACGCCTTATACGGTAAATTATTTGTGAAACCGCTTAACCGCCAAAATAACCGCTTTATGGATGTCAAACCGCTTTAAATAGACGCTTAAAACTAACATTAAACATACGTTTAATCGCTAATGAAACTAAACTAAACTAACGTTAAACTTTTAAATATTTGTGTGCATCGCTTTAACTTCAATGTGCTTCATCGCTTTTGAATATTGGCATACTCTACTAATAAAAATTAAGGTAACGTGATATTTTCTTTAATATTTCGAACTCACATTTATTATATCTATTGTCGCTTATCCGCTCATACGAATTACGGTATACAGAAATATACTTGTAATAAACGCTTATAGTAATTCGTAACAAATTTGTGAAAATTCTTTAAAAAATTGGTTAATAAACATGTGCTTTTAAAACTTGTTGAAATCTGTTTGTTCGGTCAGTTAATTTGCGCGCGCATACATACATATAGACAATAGACAGTTCGTTTGGTTCGCTTGTTGTTCGTCGCTCTAAGTACGTACATACGTATCATAGACACTCTTGTTGGTTCGCTCATGTGTACACGCATACATACATATAGACAATAGACAGTTCGTTTGGTTCGCTTGTTGTTCGTCGCTCTAAGTACGTACATACGTATCATAGACACTCTTGTTGGTTCGCTCATGTGTACACGCATACATGCATATTGAAATAGGTAGCACACACCTGCGCTAATCACACTGACTGCTATATCGTGTATGTATTCATAAATATTGATACTCGCACGGTGTGTTCAACTACAGTGCGCTCCAAATTTTAGTAATTGATTTTCGCGTATTTTATTATTGACTTTTTCGCTAAAATTGTGTGTTTTGAAACGCTCTTTCCTCATTTTCACATTAAATAAATTTAATTTGAGATGTCGAGCGAAGGAGATAAAGCCAAACGCGACTCCTTGGTCCAAAAACGCGAAAAATATTTCGCTCGTATAACCGCATTGCATAACGCTGGTAAAAAGTACCAAAGCACCATCTCAAAGAGACAACCCGCCGAATCTGAATTACAAAGTTTTATTTCCCGGTATGAGAGGCTTGAGTCCGATTACGCTACATTTGATGAATTATCCGATCAGTTGTCGGAATTAAATCTCAAATTAGATCAGTCAGACAGAATAAATGTTGAACAATCTATTACCGCGTGTGAAAATTTGTATTTTTCTATCCAAACTATGGCTAGAATGTGGAACGTACGTGGAAATGAAATAGTTCACCCCGCTCCTGTTGAAACGCAACCCGCTCCTCCACACGTTCCGAAACCTCGCTTACCTAAAATAGAAATTCCTATTTTTGATGGTTCGGGCATTAAACAATGGCCGAATTTTTACGAGCTTTTCATCTCGCTTATTGATCGTAATGAGACCATTTCAAAAGTTGAAAAGCTCACCCATTTAAAAACACTATTGAGGTCTCACGCTTTATCGCTAATAGAGTCACTGCCAATCACCGCTCGTAATTATGATATTGCACTGCAAACGTTAGTGTCCCGCTTTCAAAATACTCGTTTACTAGGCGCTCATTTTGTAGATTTAATTTTCAACTTTAAACCGCTACAGGAGGAAACACTATCAGGTTTAATTAAATTTTTGGATATCTTCAATACTAATTTAAACGCGCTCAAAACGCTAGATATTGAAGATTTGTTTGACTTCGTTATGTTGTGTGCAGGATTAAAGGTGTTACCGAATTCTACACGCCGAGAATTCGAAAATGAACATGCAAACGTATCAGTGCCTTCGTTCAAAGATTTAATCGCTTTTGTCAATCAACATGTTCGCATTCTTGAATTGTCGTCTGAAAAACCCGCTAGCAAACATGTTAAAATTTCGCAAAAATTCTCAAAGTCAATGAACAGTAATTCTCGCTCCGCTTTTGTGTCCCAAATGCAAGTCGAACACTCATCGCTTGTACGCTTGTATCAAATTTAAGGAAATGAGTGTTTCCGAGAGACAAGATTTCGTTCGCAAAAATTCGCTTTGTTTCGCTTGTTTAGGTTTTCATTTGAGGAAAAATTGCAAACCAACTGGTAAATGTAGTCATTGCCAAAACGAAAATAATCATTCTTTGTTGCATTCTCACTCGCGCAGTAATTCGCTCGGTCAGTCCGAAAATGCATCCACGTCTGAACAAAATGTTGACAATCCTCAGTCGCTTTCATGTAGTGTTGAACGAAATGAAACACAGAGGAAAGTCTTATTAAGCACCGCTGTCATCGGTATTCGTGACCGATCCGGAATTGTCCGTCCTGTTCGTGCTATCGTAGACAATGGATCACAAATTAGTTTAATTACTGACGCTTGTGCGCAACGTTTGAATTTATCTCGTAATAACTCCTCAATAGGCATTATCGCTGTTGCCAACGCTTCCGTCTCGAGGAATCGGGGTGTAGTATCGTGTAGTATAAGCCCGCTTAACGATCACAATAAAGTATGTACTACACACACATTGGTTCTTAATGACATTTCGGTACCGCAACCAAGCTTTGAATTGGATCCACAAGTACGACAACGCTTCGCAAATATTAAATTAGCTGACCCCGCTTTCGATAAAAAATCAAAAATTGAATTTTTGATCGGTGCTGATCTTTATTATGAAATCTTAAATGAAAGTTACAATGTAATTAAGGGTCAACCTAGCGCCATTTCTACCATTTTCGGATGGATAATTGGTGGACCAATTCCATCGACTGACAACAATGTAACGCCCGCTTCTATTTTTTTGACTTGTTGTGAGTCACTTGATACTTCCCTGAAGAAATTTTGGGAAACTGAAGAAATTGAGGTACAGAAACCCCTCGATCCCGATGACATCTATTGTGAAAACCAATTCGCTAATTCGCATTTCCGCACTGAACAGGGTAGATACGTAGTTTCGCTCCCTTTTAGAGAAAAGAATGTTTTGTTACCTGATACACGCGCTTACGCTAAAAAATGATTGTTAAAGTTGGAAACCTGCTTAAAGTGTCAACCATATATTTACGTTGAATACAAACGCTTTATGAATGAGTATATCTCACTTGGACACAAGAGTATTACTCATAACCCCGCTCGCTATATTTTACCGCACCATTGTGTACTGAAGGAAACCAGTAGTACGACAAAAGTACGTCCTGTTTTCAACGCGTCGTTTCGTGGTTTTCCTTCAAGTATTTCGCTAAATGATATTTTGTTGTCTGGTCCCAAATTGCAAAAGGACATTTGTGATGTCATTAGTAACTTTCGCCTGTACGCCTTTGTCGTTTGTTGTGATTTGCAACAAATGTATCGCCAAGTTTTAGTCTCCCAGGAAGATCGTTTTTGTCAACACATTTTTTACCGCCCCATTGAAAATGGTGAAATGATGGAGTACGAACTCAACACGCTAACTTTCGGTGTTAAACCAAGTGCATTTTTGGCACAAAGAGTGCTGATTCAATTGGTTCAAGACGAGGGACATCAATTCCCGCTCCCCTAGTGAAGCCATCACACATCAAACGTTTGTGGATGATATTTGTACCAGTGTCGATACAGTACAAGAGGCTCTACAACTTCAACGTCAGCTAATCGATTTGTTGAAGTTAAGAGGTTTCACTTTAAGAAAATGGACAAGTAATTGTCAAATGGTCCTGGATACGGTTCCTCTCGAACATCGTGAGCATGCACTTGTTATTCGTCCTGAAAACGATCATTCGGTAAAAGTTTTGGGTTTACAGTACGACCCCGCTGAGGACAAATTTTCGTATCAACTTCATTTACGCTCAATTGTTCAGACTAAAAGAAGTTTGTTGTCTGAAGTTGCTCGTATTTATGATCCTCTTGGTTGGTTATCCCCGCTCACATTTAAAGCTAAATGTTTGATTCAGCAAACATGGTTAACCGGTATTAATTGGGATGATCCGCTTCCGCAAAATATCGCTAAACAATGGGAGAAGTTTTATCAATCACTAGGGACCCTCGAAAATTTAAAAATCGCTCGCTTTATTCCGGTAACCCACGCTACAACCATTAGATTGGTTGGCTTCTCGGACGCTAGTTCGTTAGGGTATAGTGTGGTAATCTACATACGCTTAGAAATTGGAGATAGGGTTGACACGTATTTGCTCAAGGCAAAAAATAAAGTTGCTCCGCTTAAAACGCTTAGTATGCCCCGCTTGGAATTGTGCGGTGTCGTTTTACTCGCACAATTGTTTAAATTGCTCGAAAATGTTTATAAAAACGTTCGCTTTGACTCTGTACATTGTTTTACGGATTCTATGACCGTACTCGCGTGGTTGCGTACCGCTCCGCATAAGTTAAAAGTTTTTGTCGCCAATCGTATTGTTCGCATTTTAGAATATACGCAACCGCAATGGTGGAATCATGTTCGCACTGACATGAATCCAAGTGATTGTTCCTGTAGAGGCATGTTCGCTGACGAGTTGAAAAATTGTGAATTATGGTGGAAAGGGTCCTCCTTTCTATTTCGCCCGCTTAGTGATTGGCCTCTACATGATGAATCACCGTTTTTGTTTACTGAAATTCCTGAAATCAAGGAAAAGGAAATTCAGTCGCTTCTTGGTGAAAAGGAAACTTTGCCGCTTATAGAATTAATGAATCGTGTTTCCTTGCTTTCCAAATTACAAAGAATTGTCGCTTGGCTTCAACGGTTTTGTTTTAATTGTCGGGCACGCCGAAATGAAATCGCTAAAAATGCAGAACCGTTGAATCCGTCAGAACTGAAGTCCGCTTTACAAATTTGTATAAAAATTGTGCAAAATGTTCATTACGCTCATGATATGAAGTGTATAGTTGAAGGGAAGGCTCTTTCCTCCCCCCTAATTTCGCTCACTCCATTCCTAGATGAAAACGGTTTCCTCAGGGTGGGCGGACGCTTAAAATTTTCCATGGTTCCTTATTCGGCTAAACATCCGCTTATTGTACCAAAAGATTCTCGTCTTGCTGTTCTCATTTGTGATTACTATCACAAAATCACGTTACATTCGGGTCCGCGCTTAACTCAAGCTCTCATACAGCGGAGGTATTGGGTGATCGGAATACGCAACTTGTTATGCCAACGAATCAGACAGTGTGTTACATATCAACGTTTAAATGCCGCAAATGTCAATCCGCAAATGGCCGATCTCCCACCAATTCGCTTTGAAGAAGGGCACGCTTTTTTGAATGTAGGACTCGATTACGCTGGTCCATTTATAATAAAGGAAAGTTCACGTCGGAAATCGCCTCGCTCAAAAGGATACTCTCATGTTTGTCTACGAAAGCAATACATTTGGAGTTTGCTTCGTCGCTATCAACTTCTTGTTTTTTGGCTGTTTTGGATCGTTTCGTTGCCCGCAGGGGCCTATGTCGCAAAATTTTAAGTGCCTGTGGTACTTCCTTCAAGGGCGCCTCAAGACATTTTCATGAAATTAAAAAGTTTCTTCATGATTCCAACACCGAAATCACAGACCATTTGGCTCAACGAGAAATACAGTGGATTTTCAACCCACCGTCCGCTCCTCATTTTGGGGGAACTTTCGAAGCCAGAGTTAAATCCGCCAAGCATCATTTGACAAGGATTATTGGTCCGTTGGTACTCACGTATGAAGAGATGTGTACGATACTCGCTAAAGTAGAAAGTGTCCTAAACAGCCAACCACTTGGTGTCGTTTCCAACGATCCAAACGACGATATCGATTACCTTACGCCTGGTCATTTTCTTGTTGGTCGCCCGCTTCGAACTGATATGAACTTCTACAAAGAACCACTCAATGTTTCTGGAAACGGTGGTCGAATGACTACTTACACACGCTTATCTCACGAAATAAATGGACACAACTACAAGAGAATTTGCAACAAGATGACGTTGTATACATCAAGTCAGAAAATACCACTCCGCTAAACTGGCCTATTGGTCGCATACAAGAGGTGTATCCGGGACGAGATGGTGGAATTCGCGTCGCTAAAGTTAAAACCGCTAATGGTACTTATGAGCGTCCAGTGCATAAGTTGGTTCCACTACCGAAAGTGGAATCCGCTAGATGTTAAACCGCTTCAAAACTGCCGTTTTGGGTGGGCGGAATATGTTAGGGACTTCATTAATTATGTGTGCACTTTAACATTTTCATGCAATTGACAATATATAAATGTTATCATAAATATTCTTTAGAATTTTCGAGCATAACCGCCGCACTCAAAACCCTTTCCGCTACGCGTTCAGTAGCAGTAGTGTGCTATCAGTCAATTTTGATAGACAATGTATTGAACTACGCTTACGTATTATGTCAAACCGCTTAATTGTCAACAATAGTGCATTTATTCATGTCAATTCGCCAGTGTACTATTGTAGTCGCCTTGTTTAATACGCTTTATTGTGAATCTTGTGTCGTACGCGACCGTTGCTAAATTAAATTGTGTAAAACGCCTTATACGGTAAATTATTTGTGAAACCGCTTAACCGCCAAAATAACCGCTTTATGCATGTCAAACCGCATTAAATAGACGCTTAAAACTAACATTAAACATACGTTTAATCGCTAATGAAACTAAACTAACGTTAAACTTTTAAATATTTGTGTGCATCGCTTTAACTTCAATGTGCTTCATCGCTTTTGAATATTGGCAGACTCTACTAATAAAAATTAAGGTAACGTAATATTTTCTTTAATATTTCGAACTCACATTTATTATATCTATTGTCGCTTATCCGCTCATACGAATTACGGTATACAGAAACATACTTGTAATAAACGCTTATAGTTATATCAAATTTGGGCAGTGATGTAACAATATATGTTGGGAAATAGGCTTTTTCTTAAATAATATAACAATAATAATTATTTCTTTTTATATTAATTTATTTCTGATTTAATTGCACACGGAAAGTTTTTCCTTTTAATACTAATTTCAATTTTTTAATAATCAACAACTATCAATTTTTTTATTTTTACATAACTACTAATATTTTTAAAAATAACTTTATTTATTTAATTTTTAATAGAATATTTTGTGTGATGTTTTTATCAACAAAGTTAATCATCTATATCTTCTCATATGTCTTGCTTATACTTAATAATTTTGTTCACGTATTCTAAATACTATGATTATGACAACAATGTACAACACAAAACATCTCAAAACAAAGATTACATCCTTTAAGATTAATTTTTGTATAGTTGAATGACCTGAAACTCAACACGCCCCCTCAAAAATTAATCTTACATATACTATTAAATTTACATAATATCCATGCATAATGTATGCTATCATTTAATTAATATTAAAAGATACACCCTCCCTGTGCATTCTGGGAATATGTACATACGGTCCAACATTTGTTGCGATGGAGTAGGAAAAACCCAGAAAAACCTAATCAGACCACTAAACTTAATTTCTAAATAAAACATATTACAATAATAATAATTCTTTCATTTTAAACCCAATGCAGTTCTGAAGTCAATGAATCTGGCTGCTGGCAATGGCTTTGTCAAGGCATCCGCTATTTGACTACCTGTGGAAATATAATTTAATTTTATTATATTTTTCTCAACCTGTTCACTGGAAAAATGATATTTAATGTCAATATGTTTAGATCTTTTGTGACTTGTAGGATTACTTGCAATACTAATGCATCCGTTATTATCTTCGTTAATTATTATTGGTTCTATTATATCAAACTTTATGCTGGTCATTAAAGATTTTAACCATAAAGCCTCTCTAACGGCTTCAAAAAGGGCCATATATTCAGCCTCTGTGGGTGATGCTGCCACAGATGCCTGTCTTTTTGTATTCCAGCAAATAGTACAATATTATCAAATAATTTAAATAAATATCCGGTAGTACCTTTTCTATCGTTCTCATTACTACCCCAATCAGAATCAACAAAACCAATTAAAATATTTGATATTCATTTCTTTCACATGTTAATTTAATGTTTATTGTACGTTTTAAATATCGCATAACTCTTTTTAAACATTTCCATAGCTCTTCATTATTTTTATTTGTATATCTACTAAACAAATTTACACTAAAACTTAAATCTGGTTTTGTACATACCATTAAATACATCAAACATCCTATCAAATTCCTACATGGGGCATCATATTTTTCATCAGAATTTAAATTTGCGTAATTCAATTTACTTTCTGTTGGAGTACTTACAGGATTACAATCAAACATTTTAAATTTATTAAGAACTGTTTTTATATACGCACTTTGATCTAATGTTATTTTATTATTGTCTCTTGTAATTTTAATACCTAAATACAATTTAATATCTTGTAAATCAACCATTAAAAATTGATTCATTAAATAATTTTTAAAACCTTTCATTGTATCAGCATTAGCAGTCACTATTAGAAGATCATCAACATAAAGAACAACATGTATATTCCTCAAAATATATTTTCTATCTAATACATAAATACATCTATCAACTGGTGAATTTTGGAAACCCTTTTCTTTCAAAGTATTTTCAAACTTTTCAAGCCAACATCTTGCTGCTTGTTTTAAACCGTACAAGGCTTTATTTAATTTACAGACCTTGTTCTTTTCACAATTTATACCCTCAGGTACTTTCATAAAAAATTTCTTCTTTCAATTCACCATTTAAGAATGCTGTTTTAACATCCATATGATGTATTAAAAAATTATTTTGATTTGCAAATGCTATTATAAATCTGAAACTTGAAATTCTAGCTACAGGTGCAAATGTTTCATTATAATCTATCAAATATTCTTGGCTGAAACCTTTTGCAACAAGACGTGCTTTGTATCGTATAGGATTTCCAAATTCATCATTTTTCATCGTAAATACGCATTTACAATTTCTATTATTCAAATTATTCTTATTTTCCGGTCTATCTACTAATGTCCATGTATCATTTCTTATTAGTGAATCGATTTCTTCTTTTATTGCATTCTCCCATTTTTGTCTATCTTGTCTAGTTTTAATTTCATCAAATGAAGTTGGAATTTCGCACTTTATTGACTGCGCACACAGTATATACTCATTCGCAACATTATTTTCATTATAATTAATTGGGGGTTTAGTTTTAATTCTATCACTCCTTCTTGGTTCAATTAAACTGCGTTTATTACTGGATGATGATGATGGCAGACAATTTTGTATTAAAATTCTATCATTATCAGAATTTTGCAAATTCTCAGATTTTTCAAGCTCTATTATTGATTTTGATTTTAAATCAATAACATCAATTTTCTTTGTAGAGCTTTCTAGATTGATTGTATCTGATTTATCAGCATCAGATTTTTGAGATTCTACTGATTTCGACTTTCCGTCGTATAGATCAGTTTTTCTGAAGTTACATGAATTAATTTCTTCAGTTTAAATTTTTGGTCTCGTTACCAAAAAATTAGTTTCATCTACAATCACATCCCTTACTACAGCATATTTTCCATTTTCTACATCCCAAACTCTATAAGCGTTTAGTTCATACCCTACTGGTATTCCTTTCCATGATTTCTCGTCAAATTTTGTTTTACTAGTTTTATTATGAACAAAAACAGTAGCTCCAAACACCTTCAGATATTTTATTTGTGGCTTTTTATTATGCCACAATTCATATGGTGTTTTTGATTCTTTTAAAGCTTTACTTGGGGTTATATTTATCAAATAAGTAGCTGTAAGGACAGCATCTCCCCAAAAACTTTTACTTAAATCAGCACCAATTAACATAGCTCGAGCCTTTTCTGTTATTGTTCTTACCATTCGTTCCGAAACACCATTTAGTTGTGGTGTCCTAGGAACTGTTAAATGATAAGTAATACCCTTTTCAATACAATAATTCCTCATCTCAGTCGATAAATATTCTCTGCCATTATCACAGTATAAATTAATTATTTTTAAGTTAAAACGAGCTTCACTTTTCGCAACAAAATCTTTAAACATTGAAAATACATCTGATTTATATGATATTATATATGAAACAGAATAATGTGTATATTCATCTACAAATAAAACAAAATAATTTCCATTATTTATTGTAGAAAGAGTGATTGGGCCGCTTACATCTGTATGAATATTAAATAGTGGTCTATTTATGTAACTTTTATCTTTAACTTTATTAAATGCAATTCTTGCTTGTTTACCTTTTATACAAACTTCACAGATATTATTATTTGGAATAATTTTATCAATTTGATCTGTATCATCAATCATTTGTTTATTCTTTAATTCTATAAATTTATGTATTCCAATATGCCCTAAACGTTGATGCCATAATTCATAACTGTTTTTACTAATATAAAATGTATGCGCAAATGAATCAAATGTTCCAATTCCAACTTCAAAATCTACTATAACTAAATTATTTACAAGCTTACCTTGCATAATGATCTTACTACTTTTGATTATTTTTACTCCACCTTTGTCAAATACTACCGTAATATCTGCCCTTTGCATTTTTGACACAGATAGTAAATTATATGGTACATCAGGGCAGTACAGAACGTTCTCGAGAACACCTTGAATCCCCATGTTCGTGATGATTGGTAGTTGTCCTTTCTTTTTTACTTCTATGAAAGTTCCACTTTTTGCCACGGATATTTTCATCGGTATTTCCAATTCCTCAAAATTCACTGCTAAATCCTCGCGATTTATTAGATGATCGGATGCTTCTGAGTCCAAAATAAACTTGAGGACATTTTAATTTTCATCGGTATACACTACATCGCCTGTCATGAATGCAAAACTTGAAGTTTGTGCATATGCTGTTGTTGGCTGAGTATTTTGTGCCACCTGTCCTGATCTAATTAGAATTGAATTTTGATATTCTGTTGCCTTTTTGTAATAATAGCAATCCTTTTTAATATGCTCTTTTCTACCGCGATGATGACATTTTATTGGATTCTTTCCAAATTTTGTTTTGTTTTGTTTAAATTTATTATTTCTTATATTATTTCTTACTGCTTTAGTAAAATTATGAGATTTCACACTGGTTTTATTGTTATTTATTACAGATTCTGCACTTAGTACTTTTGCACTTGTATCACGTCTTTCATAGTTTTTACTTTCATGATCAAGTAATCTAGTTTTCACAAACGCTACACTAATGTTATCTTCAGTTAAAGTTTCTATAGCTGTGATCACCCCATCATAAGAATTTGGTAATGTTAACAGTAAATAAGCCACTTTGTCAGTCTCATCTAATTTTGCACCAGCTGCTAAAACGTCTCGTATCAACTCGTCAAATTTCGTAAAATGAGATGCAAGTGTTGTATCACCCTGTAATTTTAATGAAAGCAATTTCTTTCTTATCGCTAATTGGCTTGCAATACTTTTCCTTTCATACACTGAATCTTTGTTAAAATGTCTTTAGCTGTTAAATCAGTCTTCACAAAACTTAATAATGAATCCGATAAATATTCCACAATTATTCCTTTGGCTTTTCGCTCAGCTTTCTTCCAAGCATCAGTTTTCTCCACTGGTTCATCTTCATCAATCACTTTTATAATATCAAGCCCACTTAATAATAACCGAATTCTAAACTTCCAGACACCATATTTTTCACCATTAAATGGGTTAGTGTTTCTTTTTGATAATTCATTTGAATTTACCATTGTCTATTCACTTAATCAACGAACACTTATATGATTAATTTATTATATTTCAAATTAATGTGATTAATACGCGACGTAATCGGGACTCATAACCTGTTGGGAAATAGGCTTTTTCTTAAATAATATAACAACAATAATTATTTCTTTTTATATTAATTTATTTCTGATTTAATTGCACACGGAAAGTTTTTCCTTTTAGTACTAATTTCAATTTTTTAATAATCAACAACTATCAATTTTTTTATTTTTACATAGCTACTAATATTTTTAAAAATAACTTTATTTATTTAATTTTTAATAGAATATTTTGTGTGATGTTTTTATCAACAAAGTTAATCATCTATATCTTCTCATATGTCTTGCTTATACTTAATCATTTTGTTCACGTATTCTAAATATTATGATTATAACAACAATGTACAACACAAAACATCTCAAAACAAGGATTACATCCTTTAAGATTAATTTTTGTATAGTTGAATGACCTGAAACTCAACAATATATATATATATATATATATATATATATATATATATATATATATATATATATATATATATATATATATATATATATATATATAATATATATATATATATAATATATACATATAATATATATATATATATAATATATATATATAATATATATATATATATAATATATATATATAATATATATATAATATATATATAATATATATATATATATATATAATATATATATAATATATATATATATATATATATATATATATATATATATAATATATATATATATATAATATATATATAATATATATATATATATAATATATATATATATATATATATATATATATATATATATATATATATATATATATATATATATATATATATATATATATATAGGGTGTTAGTGAATAAGTGCGAAATATTTTAATGGGTGATTGCTGAGGTTTTTTTATGTAAAAGAGTTCATATCAACTCATGTCCGAAAACGCTTAGTTTCCAAGATACAGAGTGTTCAGTTTCTCGTCTTTCTTAAATATTTTCTTAAATATTTCAAAAAGTTTTGAGATATTCACATAAAATTTGGAATACGCTACGACAGGATAAATACCCATATTCTGAAGTAGACAGAATATTTTCATTCAAACCAGTGGCGTCCGTACGGCCATATGATGATATATTTTTGAAGAAAAAAAAGGGACGCCAATGATTTTTTCCAATTTGAAAATGTTTTTTAACTGTTCTATAAATTGTTGAGAAAAATGACATCTTAGTATTTTGTCGTTCATGTGTCCGTTTTCAAGATAAAAAACAATTTTCAGTTACTGTTCTTACTACAAAACCTGTTTAGGCTCTCGTATTAACTGCTGAGGATATTTTATGAAAAAGTCTTACCAACAAAAAGGTGAAGACGCTTCATTTCTACAGTATGACCACATATTTTGTTTTTAATTTAATATAGAAAAATATTTTTAAAAAACAAGAAACGGGACACTGTGCATCTTGGAAACTAAGCGTTTTGGGACCTGGGTTTATATAAACTTTTTTACATAAAAAAGCCTCAGCACTCGCCCATTAAAATTTTTCGCACTTATTCACTAACACCCTGTATATATATATATATATATATATATATATATATATATATATATATATATATATATATATATATATATATATAGGGTGTAAAGGAAATAACTCTTATCCTTTTGAGGGGTGACGCGACTGTTAATTCCGAAAAAATTCCTGTGGTTTTAGTCTACGGGGTGCTATGAGTCACCCTACAATGGGATGAGAGTTATTTGTTTTATACCCTGTATATACCATGTGAGTTTTTTGAGAGTTGCCATTTGTTTTATTGAAAAATTAATATATAGTCTCATTTAAAAATCTATAAGTTTGTATCATAGCTCGAAAACCATAAGAGCTATAAAGCTCCTGACTATAGCAATCGGTTGCCCCCGTCGATATCTACAACTCTAATTTGAACAATTTTTCAATTAAATCAACGGTTTGGCTGTAATAAAAATGGAAACTCTAAAAAAACTCACACAGTATATATAATGTATACCTATATGTAATTATAGGGTATGATTTAAACGATCAGTTGGAAATTACAGTTTTGGTCAGTAAAAAAATATAAACGGTATGTTTAGATTTGGCTGTAAATGTAAGCAGTAAAAAAAATAGAAACGAGGAGTAAAATATTTTGAAATTAGCGGTTCAATAAATATTTGGCTGGTTAAAAACCCAATTGGTCAGTGAAATTAATAAATGGTCAGTAACTTGTGAGCAGTTATTAAATCGACATTGGTCCATTAAAAATCTTGAAATAAGTGATAAATAATTACTCTTTCCCCGAAAATGCGGTTTTAGTGGTAAACTAACCAAAATTAACCTAAACTAACTTAAGGGGAGGGTAAGGTTTTAAAAGCGAAAAAAGGGGATATTTTCATGATTTTTTTTTTTGGAGATATGAATAATGTTGGTTTATTTATTTCATATACTCGTTATAGTATAACATCTGAAGTGTCTTTGAAAAAATTATCAATTAAAAATATCAATAAATAAGTCCGTGACCGCGAATCTTCGGGGACGCCTCGAAAAAAAGTTGTTTTGCGGTGAACATCTAACTCGGTACCGGATCATCCGAAACAAAAAAATCGAAATGCGTTTAAAAGGCGATATGTTTCCCTAGAGAGTCAGGAAGAGTTTTTTGTTTTTTTTTTTCGATTTTTTTATTTTTGGCAGCATTTTGAAGTGAAAAACGCAATTTTTGCTAAAAATTTCGGTTAATTTGTTATTATAAACTGGAAAAAAATAGTAAAAAAAAAAACTCGAGCTGATTACCTGTTGATTTATGTGTAGAAACAGTGTACAAAATTTCAAAAGAATCGGTGAAGTAGATTTTGAGTTATGATGTTCACGAACTTCAAAAATGTTGTTTGCGAGAAAATGGATTTAAAGTTTTTTATACTAAAAAATCCAAAACTAAACATTAATAAAATGATATAATTTTTTATACTTACGCGGGTAATTATAGTAAGTATTTGCTTTATATAAGATTTGCAAGTATAAAATTAAAGTAAATTTTATACTTACCAGGTAGGCGCGTCGCGCAGATACCTTGCAGGTATAAAAATCGAGCATGAGGGCCGGTCGCTTGAAACGCTGTATCTTCATTAGTTTTGCTCGGATTTACTTGAAATCTTGACACAACACGCTCGACATGTTATACATTCAGAAAAAAAAAAATAATTAAAAAAATGCAAAAAAAAGTTTTAAGACCTTACCCCCCCCCCCCTTTAAATTAACCTTAACTAACCTCAGCACCTAGTTTTTACATTAACGTCGAAGTATATTGTCAAAACCAGTGTTGGGCGCAATCGATTAAATGTAATCCGATTACTTGTAATCAGATTATATGTAATCGCGATTACATGTAATCCCGATTACAAGTAATCAGATTACATGTCATCGCGATTACAGTTTATTACGATTACATTTCTTTAATGTAATCTAAATTACATGTAATCCAATTACTTGTAATGGCGATTACATTTAATTTGATTACCATGTAATCTGATTACATGTAATTGTGATTATTTGTAATCAATTACAAATTACTTTTACTAGTAACCATTAAGTATATAAATATGCATAAGTATTTGTGCTCTCCTAATAGTAGTAAGGTATTGAAAAACTGTTTTGGATATCAATAGCGTCGAAACAGTTAAAGAATATATAAATAAAAACCCGTAGCTTCGCCCGCGTGGCAGTAGCAGGGCTGAGGGGTCTTCGGGTTCCAGTACACACTACGTCATCAAAAGTATGGGGACACCTTAACTCAGGGGGCACACTTTGTATCAGGGGACACGGCAGTGTATCACATCCTTAAGTATAGTACCGCGTCAAAAGTGTGGGCACGTCTGGGTTAAGGTGTCCGCATACTTTTGACGACGTAATGTGTACTAAAGGTCCTACCTTTATTTCCTCTTTAACCTAATGTTGGTACTATCGAATTTTTTTAATTTATATATAGCAGTTTTATTCATATATATCTTAAGCAAAAGTAATCGTAATTTTGTAACCAAATTACTGAAACGATTACATATTTTGTAATCCAGAATCGATTACAAATTGCGATTACAAAATTTAATTGTAATCAAAAATCTTAGATTACATTTTGTAAATGTAATTTGTAATCACGATTACCAGTTGCAAAATGTAATTTGTAATCAGAAAAAACAGACTACATTTTGTAATCGTAATTTGCAATCTATTCGATTACATTTTGCCCAACACCGGTCAAAACCAATTACACTAACCTAACCTCAACTTACCTCACCACCTAATTTTTATATCAAGTTCAAAAACATCTAATGTGCATCAAATTTCAAGAGAGCATCAGCATCGCATCATGTAGTATTAGACGCATCAGAAAGATCATAATGCTGCATCGATGCGGTAAAGTTTACATTTTTGAAGTTACCCAGAATTTTTGTATGAAAACTATTACTTGAACAATCTAATACCCCCGCGTAATATGAATCTCAAATACCTTGAGATACAGCAATTGTGGGTATTCAGATAACTAAAGTACACCTAATTTGCAACTAATTCTGCAAATTATCAAAAATACTTTTCTTTACGTGTGAAAGGGCTAGTGTGATTAGGATGGTTGGGATTAGGGCTAGTGTGTGAAAGGACGGAGTGATTTACTGGGGTTTGATATTTTTCTGTAGATTTTTACTTTTCTAAAAGGGCGTCCTCCCAAACTTAGTGTGCCAAGAGGCCCCCAAACTTAGTGTACCTAGAGACCTCCAATCTCAACGTGTCCAATTTTTGTTTTTAAACCGAATGGACTGACAAACAAACAAACTTATAATATTAGTACAGACATTTCTGACCTTTCTATCCCGTTGTTTAGAATGTATCCAGGCAGATTCTTTTAAGTGCCTGCAATCTATTGGATACTAACGCAGCAGACCACCAATTACTTATGTCTATTACTGTACAACAAATTACCAGATAATATGAAGTGCTTACCTAACACAAGATTCCAAAATATTATTAAGAATGCTCTTATTAGCAAAGCATATTACACAATACATGAATGTTTTGAAAACTTTCTATTTTAATACAAATAGACTTATCTTTTGTTTTGACGACTCTGTAAAAATTGTAAATTTTTTTCGAGTAATAAATTATTATTATTATTATTTTTTTTTTTAATTAAAATTGGGACTCTGCTGCCGGTGGATGGCGCGGTCAGCAGTGTCCGGCGGCATCGCCATCGAAGGACATGCGCCGCCAAAAACGGTAGAAAAAAAATAAAAACAACACGTAAAGACAGGGACACATAAATGCTATAGACAACGGACAAACATACACAAATAAAATCCAGCGATGAGCCCTGCCATCCCAGGGCTAAAAAGGAGCGGACAGTCCTTGGTGACGGTACGATAAGTACTAGACATAGCGTCCGGTCACCAAGGCCTGAAGACCATCGCTGCGACTCCCTCCGAGGTGTAGAGGCCTCGGAGTGGAGAAAAACCGACTAGAAAATTAAAAGACTAGAGATATAAATCACAGAAGTAATCACAGATAATACTTATTACGTCTTTGGAGAGCCACAGGCCCGCCAGCGACGCAATAAGGAGTTAAAACAATACCGCTGTAGGGCCATAACAACAGGCCTACAGCGGCATAACAAAAAATCACAGATAGTAAAAACAGGTGATGTAGCACCTCGAGTGTAAAGAGCCCTCGGTGATACATCGCTATTATTATTATTATAGACTTTTACGCCAACCTGGTGCTCACTACTCAGTAGGACAGTACTGGGTAACATTCACCTATACCGGCATTATGCAAGGTATTAGGCTCTGTGGAAGGGTAATGTGCCAAACCGATCCGTAAAAGTACCGTAGTACATTCACGGACGGGTTTGTCACATCACTCCTTTTATTATTATTATTATTATTATTTTTATTATTATTATTATTATTATTATTATTAACTTTAAGGTGCTGACATTCTTCTTTTTTCAAAATTTTATAGCTATATGATAAGTTACGAGCCGAAAATCCTAAGGCATTTGAGAAGTTACGAATTATTTGTGGCAATTTAGAGCAGTTAAATATTGGAATTTCAAAACGTGATGAGAAGTTTTTAATCGAGAACATAAATTTTATTTTTCATTGTGGAGCTTCTGTTAGATTCGATGATCCATTACAAAAAGCTATTCTATTAAATACCCGTGGAACTCGAGAGATTGTTCGGCTAGCAAAACAGATGAAATATTTGAAAGCATTTGTACACGTTTCTACAGCCTACACAAATTGTGAAAATCATGTTATTGAAGAAATTGTGTACCCTCCCAAAACAGACTGGAGATTGCTAATCAGAATGGCGGAAACAATGAAACCGGAACAAATAAATGCCTTACAAGATAAGTATGCTTTTTAAAAATTTTTTTTTTCGTAGTTTTAAATATAAGGCTAACCTTTATTTCTTAGACTTATAGATAAACTTCCAAATACATATATCTTTTCGAAAGCATTAGCTGAATTAATTGTGTATGAAAACAAGGACAATTTTCCGTGTGTTATATTCCGTCCAGCTATTGGTATGTATGATCCTCCAATTCTCTGCTAAAACAGAATCTAAGCACATATCATTTTTTATTCAGTATATAATACTATTGGTGATCCAATACCTGGATGGGTCGATAATTTTAACGGTCCAATGGGATTAATTGTTGGCATTGGAACTGGTTTGGTACATACTATGTATGGCGCTGATGTCCATTTGGAACATATACAAGTCGACTTGGCTGTACGTGTTATTATAACAGCTGCCTGGTATCAGTATCTTCGTAAAGACTGGACAAATTGGTAGGTGTTTTCTATTTTTAAAAACTTAAGAACAACTTTCAAATTGATTTCAAATTTTCTAGTTTAATACTTAACGGTTGATATTCCAGACATGTCAGCATAAAAATATCGAATCTCTTTAAAGTAGGTTTACGGATTATCCGTGCTGAACCACCTCAAAAAATATTATGGTATCAATTTATTTTTTTGACAGAAAATAAATTTTTGTATCAGATTATGCTTTTCTTATTTCACATAATACCTGGAGCTATTTTTGACGTTTTATTTCAACTGTTTGGTAGTCAGAATCGGTAAGTATGAAACTGCTAAAGTTTGATCCTTTTTTACAAGATTATCTTAATTTCAGAATAATGAAATTATACCGAAAAATACATTATTCTAACATGGCTCTAAAATATTTCTCGTGTAATGAATGGAAATTCATTTTCAAAAATTTTTATGCATTAGATTACCTAATGAAACCGCAAGATAAATTGAAGTTTAGTGTAAGTACTAAGCCCAAAACAATCTCGCAAGAAACGTCGTAAAAATTGTTTTGATTTTTTTAGCTTGACCATTCTAATTGTGAATTCGATGATATAGTGAAAAGTGCTTTTTTTGGAGTAAAGAAATATTTATTGAGGGAAGAACTATCAGAAGAAAATGTGCTAAAAGCTCGAAGACAATTAAGAAAGTAATAACTTTATAGTCACTTTTATCGTTTTATAAGACATTCACAACATAATTTTTTTTTGCAGCTTGAAGATTATACACTTTTTGTTTCTAGGATTTTTATCCGTATGTCTTATTTATACTTTTCGGAAAATTTCGAGGAAATATGGCCTATTTACCAATGATTTTAGTTAGTTACATTTGCCCATAATTTAAAAAAACAAATAAACTACACGCGTGAAAAAATATGTGATCCATTTGGACCTAACATTTGATCCAATATGATCTAAATAGATCTTTTTTTTGCGTTTATCCAGTTGGATTTGATGTTTTATTTTTCAATAATTGGTCAGATTCAATTGTATTCGAGCATTGCCGTGTCACACAAATCTTACGTATCTCAGAAATGGTAGTTTCAAAAAAAAATTTGATTTTAACAAAATATCAGATGTTCTTAATTATCTTAGACATTATTAAGTATCTGAGATAATTGATTTTTATTATGCGTTATTGATTCAACGTTGCAGCATTGATTTAATAACGTATAAATATACTATTCGAAAGTATAGGAAATAGGGAATGTGATACAATCAAAATAAAATTTTAAAAATACAATAGATTAATTATTATGTTACTATTAACAAATTAATATATATATATATATATATATATATATATATATATATATATATATATATATATATATATATATATATATATATATATATATATATATATATATATACAGTAGCGCTCAAAAGTATTTTGACCAGTACAGTTTGTTAGAGATTACAAAAAATAAAAACAATATTGAATGAAATAATGTATTTAAAGTGATGATATGTTTTACAAATTAGGACCCCTAAATGTTATGAATTTCTAAAGAAAAAGAAAATATCGAACTAAGTCTTAATAACGACAGGTCAAAAGGATTTTGACAATTAAAAGAGTTTTTTTTTATTTTATGTAATACTGGTTATTTTCGAAATTTTTAACTAGTATTTCGTTGCGTATCCATTGGCCTTCAAGACAGCTTCACAACGTGCCGGCATTGAGTCAACTAACTTTTGCAAACGATCAATGGGGATTCGGCTCCATTCGTTACGTAATGCTTCCCATAAATCATCTATATTTGAATAATTTCGACATCTTACGCGGCGATCGAGTTCTTCCCAAAGATGCTCTATTGGGTTTAAATCGGCACTTTGGCTTGGCCACTCCAGAAGGTTGACTTTCATGCGTTTCATGAAGTCACTTACATATTTAGATTTATGTTTCGGATCGTTATCTTGTTGAAAATACCAACCAGGTGGCATATTTGCCGTAGCATACGGTAGCAGATGCTTCTCTAATATTTCCGCATAGATAAAACGATCCATATTTTCGTCTATTCTCTTTACGGGTTCAACTCCATGGCGAGAAAAACATCCCCAAACCATAATATTGCCACCTCCATGTTTCACAGTGGGTATCTGGTATTTAACATCAAATCTTTTGTTTACAGGACGTCGCACATACCGAATGCTATCAGATGATACTAAATTAAATTTACTTTCATCACTCCACAACACTTTCGACCATTCTGACATCAAGGGTTTCTTACACGGACGTCGTCCATGTAATCCGAACTCTTTTAATCGACGTTTCACAGTTGAAACGCGTAAATTCACGTCATAATTTCCTTGTAATTCATTTTTTATTTGCACGGCCGATTTTCGAACATCACTCGTCGATAACCTTTTTATCAAGCGGTCTTCACTAAAAGTAGTTTTTCTGGGACGGCCGCTTCGAAGCTTAATTTTCACAGTTTTACGTTTATTATAAACCTTTTTCCATGCACTGACAAGCTGTCGAGACACCTTAAATTTTCGAGCAACTTCTGATTGCGGTGTTCCACTTTGTAAGGCGGATATCACAGCATTTTTAAAATCAATTGAATATTCTTTAGTCTTGGGCATGATAAATAAATAATAACTAACTATTTAACAAAAAAATCCTGTTGCAGTGCGAACGGTATTGCTGACAATTAGAAACTAAACGATTGTCAAAATACTTATGAGCGCAAGTTTGAATATTTTTAGAGTCTACCCATAAAGTAAACCAACAAGTTCTAACTTGTTCCTCATAATAGATACAGGCACGTCGTAAATAATAATATAGAAAAAACCCCACTTATTTTAAAATATACGGAGACCAGATAATAACAAAAGAAGACTTGTCAAAATACTTTTGAGCGCTACTATATATATATATATATATATATATATATATATATATATATATATATATATATATATATATATATTCAAAGTATATATAATATATACTTTGAATATATATATATATATATATATATATTCAAAGTATATATAATATATACTTTGAATATATATATATATATATATATATATATATATATATATATATATATATATATATATATATATATATATATTCAAAGTAAACAAAGAAGTATTCAAAAACTTCGTTTTCTCGCTACGACTCACCGTTCATGAGATATTTTACTTCTGAAGTTTCTAGTTTTTGTGTTAACATTAACGCAGTAATTTTTTTCTATTATTAATTTAAAAATAAAAGGGTTATGGGAATTCTTATGAGTTAAGGTGTTATGGGTTGTAGAGAAAAAATTTTGCGTTACATGTTGGATCCAACTAGATCTAAAAATATGCACAGTAATTCAGATCAATTTAGATCCAGTAGTTTTCAGTCAAATCTATTTAGATCGAATTGGATAGAACCAGTTTCAGGACCCACTTAGATCTGATAAATATGTTTATACAGTTTAATCAAATTAGATCCAATCATTTTTTCACGGGTATTTAAATGAAATAAAGGCTTTCTTATTTTTGTTCAAAAAAGGAAATGGTATCAGGACCAACGACTAATTCTGTCTCAATCTTAAAATTAATGCAAAAAGTTAATTAACTGCAGTTATTAGTTATAGATTTATAATAAAAAATAAATTTGACGGGACTATTTCTGATTATTTACTACTCCTAATTCACCCTAATTTACCAATCTCAAGTCGTTAAATCAAGTATTTTGTTCATTTGTTGCTTTTTCTATAATCCTTTTTTTATTTAGTGAACAATTAAAATAATTGTTTCACAGATACATTCCCACCTACTCACTTTAACGGGTTACATGGTTCTTCCTTAGCAAAAAAACACTATTTTTCGATTTTTTTTTCAGTATAAAAAAAATTTGTTCCAGCTTTTGGTATATTATTATATATTATTTTGAGATACTGTAAAAAAAATTTCATAAAAAAAATTAAAATTAGGCCACTGGCAGCTAGTTGTCGACAATTTTTGATTTTTCGCCGTAGCCAGAGTAACTCGTGAAATCCTTATGTGAAATTAAAAAATAAAATTTTTTCTATTAGTAAATGTTTATGGCTTGTACTTGAACTAAGGATTACTGTTTCTGTTCATTACATCTCATTTTACAAGTAAAAAATCAACGAAAAACACAAAAATTTTTACCCAAAATCAAAATTTAAAACGCCATCAGAAATTGAAATTTCATTTTTTAAAGTCCCTCGTTCAAGCACATGCTATAAGCATCTACTAATACAATTTTTTTTTTTGATTCCAGATGAGAATTTCACGAGTTACTCCGCCTATGGCGGAAAATCAGCGATTTTCGACAACTAGCTGCCAATGGCCTAATTTTTTAGTTTTTTTTTTTTTTCTGAAAAACGTTTCACTGTTTCTTTAAATAATATTTAATAATATGCCATAAGTTGAGATAAATTATATTTTCTTATATAGCAAAAAGTAGTTTTTCTTGGTAAAAAAAAACTCATGTAACCCCTTAAAAGGTCATTATGCCACTTAAAAATCGACCCTTTTATTAAAAATACACATGGTTTTTGATTATAAACGCCACTATAAGACTGTCAAAGAAGGGCTGTGTATTAATGAGAACATTATTCCTATGCCGATGCAATGAAAAGTTAAAGCCCTAGTATTTGACCAAATGCGAATGAAGCGTTTATTGACTATTTTCGACATTATTGAAAATTTTAACGAGAATAAAGTGCATGATTTACACAGAAGGGAATAATGTTTCAATTTTAATCTTGCTTCCACGGCAGTATCCCTATGTGACAATTTTAAAAGTAAAATGAATTAAGAGTATACTGTGAAAATTGTAGACCAAATTCAAATTATTTGCGAAGTATGTAATCTCTCTTGTGTGCCGTTCTAGTAAAAATAATGTAAACAATGAAAAAACTTTTATGTTCTGACTGCTGTTTGAAAGTTATTATGCTGCTCACCATGAATCTCTTCAACAAAAAACCATCTACGTTGGACCTGCTTCCGCGTCGCCAATTTGTTTTTTAAATTTGCACAAGAAAATTTTTTGCGTATCTCAGATCACGTGTAAAAAGTTTTATATTTAATTCATTATTCGTTACGGAGAAAAAAATTCTTCAATAAAACCTTTTCTGGCATTGCAAAGTGATGTGATGTCTTAAGGGCGCCGCAGGTCTAAAAAGTTTGGCAATCCCTGAAATAAACATTGCATAAAACTATAAAATGTATTTACATACAGATATTTAGAGTAAATTTGTATCCAGATTCAGATACTGAAAATAAATTTGTATCTAGATACAAGTGTATTTAAATGTTGAATTTTAGACACTTTGTGAGATACTTTTTTGTATCAGTGTAAATCTATTTGAATTTTTAACTGCAGAAAGGAGACAAGTCACTATTTTATAATCTTACAGGAATCGAAAAAAAATGTATAAATAATATATTTTCTATTTCTTTTTATTTTTTTAACAAAATTCGAAATATATAAAGAATTTTTGTTCATTATTTACTACAGATTAAATATATTACCATTTGACTGCCTTTTAAAGAGAATTTTATTTTTGAAGATACCTCCTTTCTGCAATTAAAGGGCGACATGTCTTTTCTGAGGTAAAGTAGAAAATTATGCAAACATTTTTCAGGTTTCTGTTTCATTATTTTTGAAAAATACATTCTTTTTTTTAATTAATAAACAATAGGACTTCATTCTAAATCATTTTTTTTTATTTTTACCCAGTAAACACTGTTACATTACTGCTACATATCTATAACATATGTGACATGTTTTATTGCAGTTATGTACCACGAAAGTTACATATAAATTGCTATTTCCGCCTCAATTAAATAACATTATTACCATAACTTTGTTATATTTATGTAATATTTTTGTTACATTTTTTGTTACATTGTAATTGTGTATTTGTTGTATAAATACTTCATAAAAGAATATTGCAGTATGTAACATTTTTATGTGTAGAGGGAGTGATATTAGTATACATTTAGTTGTAGGTCAGGTAGCGGCATCGCCTCCAGGTATTTGAAAAAATAATCCTGAAATGTCAGTATGTATTTATTTCTTTTAAGAGTGGTCGTTAGAGGTCCTACTATGTCCATCGCCACTCTCGTGAATGGCAACTCGGTTTGTGGGATACGTTGTAATGGTCTTGGACGTGTAGGTGGTGATTTACGTCTTGCACACGAATCGCATTGTTCGCACCATGCTTTAACGTCTTTTGCCATGCCTGGTCAAAAATAATGTCGCTGGATGTATTCAAGCGTGCGGTGGTAACCCTGGTGTCCCGAGAATGGCCATGAATGAAACTCCCGGAAAACTCGCTTTCTCATGACGTCTGGTACTACTAACTGATCCCACATTCTGTCGGTTGCCTTCACCTTATATAACAGTCCGTCCTCGTCCTTATAATAAAGACTCTCTTCTCTCTCACTATTGACGTCCTGACGAATTTGCTCAAGAGATTCGTCCCGTTCCTGATAACTGCGAATGATACTACGGTCGTAAATGGACACTTACTCGGTTTTGTTTGCTCGTACTACGTTCACTGGAATTCTAAGCGTCAATACTCACCTGACCAGTCTTGAGCTTGGGTCTTTAAATGACAGCAACCAGCGACGCGGCCGGTGGTCCGTGATGATCTTCAATTTACGCCCATACAGGTAGCATCGAAAATGTTTTACTGCCCAAATGATAGCAAGACATTCTCGCTCTGTAGTTGAATAATTTTGCTCTGCGCGGTTAAACGCTTTGCTAGCATATGCAATTAGCCTCTCGTAACCATTGATAACTTGTCCTAAGACCGCTCCCATCCCCAACCCTGAAACGTCTGTCGTAAAAATAAATTCAAAAGCAAAATTTGGAAATTGCAGCACTGGCTGTTCAACCTGGTCATTGGTCTAGCAATCTCAGCAAATCTCAGAATGAACCTACGATAAAACCCCGCTAATCCAAGGAATCCTCGTATATCTTTAACCCGTTTTGGTGTTGGGTACTCATGCACAATTTTCACTTTGTCTTCATCTGGTCTTGCCGCCTCCGCTGAAACTACCTAAATATTTAGTATCGGACCTCAAAAATTTACACTTACTCGGTTTTAACTTTAGATTTGCTTTTCGTAAACACTCAAACACTGCACGTACCCTATTTTAAATGCTCATCCACATCTCCTGCACTGAAAATTATCACATCGTCCAAATACACTAAACATTGTGTTCCCATTAGTCTGCCAAGGCTGTATTCATTAGCCGTTGGAAAGTGCTTGGCGCATTAACCAAAAAATGGCATTCTATTGAAGTTATAGCGCCGCTGCGCAGTACTAAATCCGGTTTTCTCCTTGTCTTTTTCAGCTATCTCAACCTGCCAGTACCTGGCGATCAAATCCAAAGTTTTAAACAGGATAGCTCCATGCAGCAAATCAAACGATTCTTGCAAGCGGAGAAATGGATAAAAATCTCTTTTAGTGACACTGTTTAGTCCCCTAAAGTCTATACATACTCTTTTGTTCCCCATTTTCCGTCTTTTCTGATACGATTACTAGCGGTGCCGACCACGGACTCTGTGATGGTACAATTATTCCCTCTTCAGTAAGTTCCGTTGCTCATAAAGAACACGATAAGGGCTCATAGCGATTGGTGATACCTTTTCTCTAACAATATGCTGTTTAATTTAAAATATTATTGAAATTAATAATATAACATATAAATGTTAATTGTCACTACATAAATAAGTTATATTAATGTTAATTGTCACTACATAAATAATTTTCAGTAAGAAGGTTTAAAGACTGTGTTATTTTACCTTTTAATAAAATTAAAAAATATTAATAGGTAAAATAACACAGTTCTTCGTACTGAAAATTAACAAATAATTTGTGACGTTTTTCCATAAAGAGCGATATCTTTGTAACATAATAAAAACAGAAACAATGCCGTCTTATTTTGTTTATTTATTTTTGGTATAACTTTTAGTAATTACAATAATATTGCAAAATATTTTGTTTGAAAAATGAAAAACATTGGACTATTACATATTACTTTTTTTCACAAAAAATACTGATTACTGTTCAACTTCGTGATTTTCGTTATTGGCGAAAAAACTTTCTTCATTGGATTTGTGGATTTTTCATCTTTTTCTTTTCTTTTTAAATTTCTCTTCCAAATCTTTGATTAGAAAGTCTATACCACTTCGCTACAATTCTATCGAATTGACTGTTTGTCAAACTGTTTTCTAAGGCAACGAAGAAATCTGTAATTAGACAAACAAAATTTCTACATTAGCATTCAATTTTTAGACATAAATGGGATTAAAATAAAACAGACGAAACGATAATATTTGAAATTAAAAAATTGTAACTGCTTCTCGCATTATAGAGAGTACATACACATAGGTGGTTGAATGTTGTCTGTATCGGACGCCTACCGAGCAAAGGACTGGTGGTGTAACGGATAGCACACCTGGCTAGTTACCAGGAGATCCTGGGTTCGATTCCCGGCCGATCCGGATAATTTTTTCAATCACTTTGTGATTTTTAATTTATATATGTGTTCATTTTATTTTTAATTATAGATAAATACTATACCTTTGCATATATTTATACAACTAAGATTGTGTACAGCAAAATTATTTCTCCGATCAAGCCATGAGCACTTTATGTCCACTTCATTACTGAATATTTCTGAACATACATTTGTAATGTGGTTCTCTGCAGTTTTGCCACCTACTTTGAAGATGAATTTTTTCTGTAAATAAGAAAATATAGGATAAAGTGAGCCATAATAAACTGATTTTTATTGATTTAATTTTTTCAAGGATATAAAAGGTATCGGTACATGGACGCTAATGCGAGTGTGCAGTTCAAAATAAGTGTTCCAGCCAACCTTTTGTACTGAATCCTATACCAACAGTACGGTGTTCTACTAACAATCTGACTAATTCATGAACTGATGCATGTATGGTAAAATCAGTTTGTAGCCAAGAGCAAGTCACTCAGCATGTCATAGCCTTTGTATTGAGCATATTATAGCCCTAATGAGAGTGCGCAGTATAAAATAAGTGTTCCAACCAACCTTTTGTACTGACTCGTGTACCAACAGTACGGTGTTCTACTAAGAATTTGACTAATTCATGAACTGATGCATGTATGGCAAAATCAGTTCATAGCCAAGAGCAAGTCATTCAGCATGTCATAGCCTTTGTATGACATTAGGGTGTGCCAAAAAAATTTTTTTTCTCGCTCTCCGCTCAAAATATCGTAGGATACGTCTAAACAAATATCCTCACCAAAGCGCAGCTCAAAATTCCAATTTTTAGAGGTGCATCAACGAGCCTAAAGTTTTCCCATTTAAATAACACAGGAAAAACGATTTTATATATTATTTACTCCTGCAAACTATGAAGAATTGTTTTTTCCATAAAATGAATCAAAGCACCTTATTAAATTTTGGACAAAAAATTTCATTGAGTCAAATTCATATCACCAATATTTCACTTTCTACAGAGCCTTAAAATTTAAATTTCTTGAAATTTTACGTTTTTTTACATTTTTAAGCTAAACTATTAGAGATAGGACAAAATGCTTAATGACAATTTTATAGTCCAATTGACCATCGGGAAGGGAATGAAACAGCTGATAAACTGGCCAGAGCAGGCTCCAACACCTCGTATGTGGGGCCTAAACCTGTGCTGGGGATTTCTACCCAGAGAGTAAGATGCTGTGTCCACAAATGGGTGCAGGATCGACACAGTTCTCTTTGGGAAACTTATAGAGGAGCTAGGCAGGCTCATGACTTTATAACTGGGCCGTGCGAATCGTTCACTAAAGTGCTTCTGTCACTCGAGAGGGGACAGCTCCGTAAGGTTGTTGGTCTCCTAACGGGCCACAATACGCTCAGGAGACATCTGCAGGTACTGGGCTTATGCACAGACGCAACCTGCAGGAAATGTGGCGGGGAGGAGGAGTCCTCCTACCATATCTTGTGCAACTATGACGCACTGTCGCGGTTAAGACATCGACATCTGGGGTTCAGTCACCTAACCCCAGAACTTATCAGGGAGATCAATGTGAAGTGCTTGCTTTCCTTTATTAAGGGGCTTGACTTCATTTGATTTTTCCCTCTTAGTTTAAGGGGGGCACAAAGGGTCCAACTAAGTGGCCTACGTGCAGTGGAACCCTCATGGGGCTCACATCCTACTCTTTCATTCATTCATTCATAGTCCAATTGACGCTTTACAAAAAAGTTCCTTACAAATTTTTCGTATTACAAATAATTACAAAGTTACAGACCCTCAAAATTTATTTTACATATTTTTTTAGCGAAGAGAAAATTGAGCTATTACAGCGGGTGTCATGAAAAGACCTGAATCCGGGACTATGGTAGAAATTTGTTTTGAGACTTCGAGAAACCGAGAATGATCGAAATTTCTGTCATAATCCCGGGTTCAGGTTTTTTCATGACACCCGCTGTAATGGCTGAATTTCCATTTTCCCAAAAATAAGTAAAATAAATTTTGAGGGTCTGTAACTTTGTAACTATTTGTAATACGAAAAATTTGTAAGGAACTTTTTTGTAAAGCGTCAGTTGGACTGCAAAATTGTCATTGTAAAAAAAGTAAAATTTAAATTTTAAGGCTCTGTAGAAAGTGAAATATTGGTGATAGAAATTTAACTCAATGAAATTTTTTGTCCAAAATTTAATGCTTAATAAGGTGCTTTGATTCATTTTATGGAAAAATAATTTCTTCATAGTTGGCAGGAGTAAATAATATAAAAAATCGTTTTTCCTGTGCTATCTAAATGGGAAAACTTTACGCTCGTTGATGCACCTCTAAAAATTGGAATTTTGAGCTGCGCTTCGGTGAGGTTGCTTGTTTAGACGTATTCTACGATATTTTGAGCGGAGAGTGATTTTTTTTTGGCACACCCTAGTATGACATATTCAATGAGAACTTATAATTTTGACAGTTGATAATTTGTAACAAAGGATATAACAAATATTGTTTGCTTATATTTATATTATTCTTATTTATTTTTTATTTACTTATTTAATAATATACTTATTTTTTTTAAATTTAAAATGTTTGTAAAATGAGTGACGAAAATTGTACAATTGACTTTTAGCTTCAGCACTAAGCGATGATGATTTAGAACTATTTTTAAATACGCCAGTAATGAAAAAGAAAATTACTTTGATAGGTAATAACTTGAGGATTTAATTGATTATTTATAGAGAGTTATATTAATATTAAACGTTTTTAGAAAATATTGTGTAATTTTAGACAATATTAATTTAACAGTAACTGAAAAGCAATTATATTTCGCTTGACAAACTGTCCAGCGTTTAAATTTAAACGCCTAAAATTTGAAAATAGTAGATTAAATAGTACAATAGAAAATAGATCGTTCTAACAAATTATTTTACTGTATTGAATCATTAATTGATACATGAATCAGACATGCACATATAGATGATTCACACATTAGTATAAACACCGTAATGCATCGTACACTGAAACGTACAGTGGACAGATGTTGGAATGAAGCTCAAGTTTCAAAAATTTATGTAAAACAAAATGGAAAATGAACCTTCATAATCTAATAAAATTTTTGACTAAACTTAGATTGGAATTTTTGTTGTTAATCAATTATTGTTGACACTCAAACATTTTATATGTATTGTTTTAAAATGAATAAACTCTTACCAATTCATTTTGCATTTCTTCAGTCAATAGTGTTTTAACTTAACAACTTAACAATAACTTTATATATATATATATATATATATATATATATATATATATATATATATATATATATATATATATATATATATATATAGTTTGATTTGGAAAAACGTTTCGAATTCGTGCACAATGTAGCGTACAAGGAACTTATGAGCAAGCAGTGTATTGAACAATAACAGCTACATTTACAATACTGCCACATTGTATAAATGATATAAGCAGGCAATATGTACATACCAAATTACTCATACACATTAAGTTTGATTATGTGTGCACATAATGTACAATGACTACTCAAATTATAACCACCAGGAAACTTTAGAAAAATATAAAATTAACAATTCGAAGTATTTTTTTATCTAATAATACTTGGGTAATTTTTAACTCATATTTAAGAAATTTGCACTGTTGACATCATTAAGTTCTGTAGTACTAACTAAATAAAACAGATTCCGAATAGTGAAGAGAATTTTTAGTTAATTAAATCTCGGATATATCAAAATCGTTGATAAAAATAAAAGTGCATACCGTGCAAGTTATTTTAATATAAGTACCAATTCAGATGTGGTTTAACGATGTAGCTTATTTTTTTAAATATAAGTTAAACTATTGAACTGATCATCATAAAAATCACAGAGTTTTATTCGAAA